>OU426983.1:121023721-121381096 GCA_911387785.2 Aelia acuminata | reverse complement strand
CCGGGAGTCGAACCCGGGTCTCCTGCGTTACATGCGAGGATGCTAACCGCTACACCACAGAGCTCGGCTCAAGGCAGAGCAAATCCTTCTTGTGGTGTAGCGGTTAGCATTCATATATATATATACATAGAAACCGACGTGTTTTGATAAATAGGTAAATTCCGTTCAACAACTTCACACATTTTTCCACATTTATGTACATATTTTTGTTTGCCTCCAAATGTTTAGGGTACCTATTATAATTTTTATTGCAAAACTTGAAAGTTTTCAGTACTTTTCGATTCATTATTGTTTATTATTTTATTTTTTATAATCTATTTATTTTTTTAGGGGGCATAAAAAAACCTATTTTCATCAATAGTTAAGCTTTTTTTTTACTGCGTTTCTTTCTGTAAATATATTATGAAGGTGAGTCCATAGAAGGGGTGTTTACGGCTCACAACTAATTGTAGATTAATTTCTTATACATATATGTTTACTCGATTTTTTCATATTTATCCGTTTCTTAGTCTTAGGCATAATGATAGGAAGTTAATTTCTCCACATAAAAAAAAAAAAAAAATGTACTTTATAGGAGAAAAAATATTTTTCTTTTTCATTTTAGTCCCCTCAGAACATTTCTATGATGAAAACCTACCTGATATTAAAGTATACTTTATTATCATTAAATTATTTTATTAGAAGATAAAAGTAAGTAATATAAGTAATTATAAGTACTTATAAGTAATAAGTAAGTAAGATAAAAGTAGATAAAATAATTTAAAAATAATTTAACCAAAGACCATAAATAAATAATATTATCATTAAACATTCCAGCCAACTCCCGCTTCCCGGTTACTGCAATGTAATGAGGCGAGATCTGTCGGGTGGGACCCCTTAAGAGAAAGGATTGACACAGTTGGAAATGTCCCCACGGTTAGCTCAGTTGTAAGAGTTCTGCAGCTGAGATGCAGAGGACCTGGGTTCGATTCCCGACCGTGGTCACATCTTTTCTCTTCCATTAAAATTGTTAATTAATTTGACAAATTGCTAATGAAACCAATTTGGAGTTACGGCATTGAACTATGGGGAACAGTCAAAAAGTCAAATATACGAATCATAGTCATTTCAATCAAAAATACCATAGAAGATCGTTGATGTCCCCTTTTAAGTATCTAATGAGACCTTACACACTGATCTCGACATTCCTTACGTCGAAGTAACAGCCATAGATCGCTACCGTAACTTTCATGACAGACTTACTCTAAATTCGAATCCACTAACTCAAGTTCAACACATTCCTACAAACCCTTACGATCCGATAAGATCGAGACTATTGAGGCGTTGGCCACGAGAGTTTCTGCATTAAACAGCGATACTTTTACATTTAGCCTTTCACTTTTTTTTGATATATCCGATTGTTTTTTTGTTAATTCGATTGATTGTTCTGTGTTTTTTTTTATATCTTGCATGTCGGCATATTTGCTTATTATGTTATTTTTTTTATTATTATTTTTTTTTATTGAACGAAATAATACATTCTGCCACAGCCAAGGGCATTTATATTAGTGCTGTTAGGTAAATCATGTACATAAAAAAAAAATAATAAATAAAAAATAAAACGTAATAATAATAAATAAAATGTAAGCCTATTATGCTATTAGATAGAAATTTTAAGAAAAAGGTCAAAAGTTATGCATATCTAAAATAAAAATAAATTATTTATAAAAAATAACATTAAATCATTAAATAAAAACATGTGGTCTAAAATCCCAGACCTGTTGTTGGAACGAAGTAGCGGTAGGAACAAACCGTAATAGCACGTGCTTGTATCTACAATGTTCGAGCCCAATCCACGACGTTCCAAGAGGTTCTAGACCATCTCCTTAGGACTATATTTAAGGAGCGATTGACTGGACAGTCTTAGTCTTGTGGTGAAGCTCAAGCCATTTGCTTATTTGAGTGTTGCAAAGTGATAGTTTTTGTAAATTGCTCTAATATTGTTTAGAATAATTAGAATTAATAGAATAAATATTGTTCTGCCCTCAGAAATGCTACAACTTATAATTTCTGTATTACTGAATCTAATGGTTTTAATTGAACTACCTACATAATTATCTGTACTCCTGAAGAATTTTCCACCAGTCCATGTCTTAGATTTTTTTTTTGCTGTATATAAAACATCATTCGAAAATATCACCAAGAATCAACACTTCTGAGAGGAGTTCATTAACTTCATAAAGTTGTTTGTGTGTTTAACCCTTTATAATAAGATGTCTAACCGGACGATGCTTTTTTTGCTAATAAATCTTCAAAATTTTATTTGCCTCAGGGTTTCCTTACTATGTTATTCTTGTTGTTTGTTTTTTTTAACGTCACTTTATGCTATTATGGCTAAACGGACGATGCTACAGTGGGACTCCTAAATTTTGCCTATTCAGGTATAATTAGGAAAGGGATCTTTAACGAGTACCTAGCATCCATCGTACAGGTTCAGGACCCCCATTTTACGTCCTATCTGAGGGACGGCATAGCCAAGGATTTTTTACTCCTTTAAAAAATCCTCGGGCCACCGAGGGACGTGAACCCGCGACCTTTATAACATTTATGTGAACATTTGACATTGGATATTTATTATAAATGTCAGGGTAAAAAAAGTGTTATTTGAGAAGGAAAATAAATGTCGAATCCAATCTTTGTCGAAGTCTTCTTGCCTTCTCTGCCTATACACACTACACATATACACAATACACAATAGACAAGTGTATTGACTTAATACATCTAAATTTCATTCTTCAAATAAGGGAGGAGGTCTAGGAAAAGTGGTGATAAAAAGTTTATTCTCGGAATAAATAAAGTTTTCTTCGGTTTCGGCTAAGTATAGAACTAGCTTGAATAGGAAACATTAATTTGAAAAGTCTTTGGAATTCTGTCTAACTTAGTTTGCCTGTAAAAGTATTGGAAGAGGGGCTGATAGCAGCCATTTCTGGGAACACAGTCAGCGAGATTATAATTATAATTTCAAATTTTAGCTAGTTCATGTGTCAAGACCGTGACAGGTGAATATTAAAAAAAAAAAAAAAAACTTAGCTACATAACAATGAACATAAATGCGGTGGTCCATTGTGGTAGTGTAGCTATTATGCTGAAGGTCGCGGGTTTGCCCATCCCATCCCGCCAGATGGGCCCGAATTTTCTTTCTTTCCAGTTTGTTACATGAAGCTGTGTAACGCCTTTTTTTATTTTACGATCCTATCTGCTTTTTGGCCTAGCATGAGATCCCTTTTAATTTAAATACATATTATTAAGGCCATCATTATCGAGACGAGAATTTTAAGCAATTTAATTTAGCATAAACTTTATTAATTAAATTCCAATGGTCATTATTTAAATAATGTCATCTGAAGAGAAAAGATTAGCCATGTACCAAGAATCCGTATCTTAGCCATGTCAACCTTCTGTCTTCAATAATCCCAAAAACCGTCTAATAATGTTTTGTCCGAAGGTTGGATCTAATCGACTGACTGTTCCTACCAATCTTTCAATTCCAATAGTCATTGTTTAAGGGGGCTTGCAATAGGTAATCAAAGTTAAACAACGTAGAATGTGGTAAGTACTAGGATGTGTGACCGTTCCTTTCGGGTGAATGCCCGCCGATGAAAGCCACGCAGTTCAAGCCTCCTCCCCCCGGGTGGGTAAGACCATACTGGAGGAGGCTCGTAGCATGATAAAAAGGGCGTCGTAGCATGATAAACATGCGAGTGTCTTATCGAGAATCGCGGTGTTGTTTTCCAAGATATCTGGAGGTTTGGTCCAATGAAGGTATGCTTCGGGGAAAGAAATATAGGTCCTCGGGGCCTGCTGACCCTGAGCTGCCATAATCCTTGGATCTAGACTAGTTTGTCACTGAACCCGAGAGGGGAGTAAAAAATCCTCGGCTATGTTGTCTTACTCATTGTAGATATGAACGTCTCACAATTTAAATTATTTAGGATATCCTTTACATTTTCCATGCTTTACAATTTTAAAAGTATTTTTTTTCAACTTTACAATCTCTATTCTACCAAAACTAATTTTTGCTCTAGTAATTAACACCCCAAAATATCAATTTTCTAGTGATGGACAGGGGGCTGATACCAGTAATGGATATACCTCCGAAAACATTAAAATCCTTATTAAACTATAAAAAAAAAACAACAATTAGGTACAATAATTTTGAATAATATTTTTTGGAATCATATAAGATAGGAAAAAGGTTAGGAGGCCAATAAAGACACAAATCTTGAAACATTCTGAAACCAACTTTTTTTTATGTATTTCATTCACATTGCTGTCAACAGTAAGCATTCTTCTATTTGAAGCTGTAAACACACAAGGAAGCTTATTGTTTGTATTCAAAGCCTAAAGCTGCCCCTAGACGATCAATATTTACTTAAATATATTGAACAATATTATTTTTGATCAATCCATAGGGTGCAATTATATATATTGTGGATATTCTCATTATTATTGTGCATATTATCAATATTATTATATTCTCAATATTATTGTGCAGTCAACATGTGGAATAAGAAGACGGCAAGTTGTGTGGCTTTAGCATTAGTTGTAGCTGCGAAAAAAAGAAGCGAATGTGGATGAAGGAATGATTTAAAAAAAGAAAAAGGCAAACTTATGAAAATCTGTTAAGTGATCTAAGAATCAGTGAACCTAGAGCCTCTCAAAATTTTTCGCAACTTGATAGTACATTATGTGATGAGCTACTGAGACTTCTTTTTTTGGAGGACCATGGAGGCGCTGTTAAAATTATACGTATTTCAGTAGTGTTGCACAATAAAAATCAAACTGTTTTTGATTGACCCAATATATTTCACAATTTTCCAATGTGATATACAGACGCTCAATATTATTGTACAATGTCAGTTATTGTGCAATATATTGATTGTCTAGGGGCCGCTTAAGCTGTCCACCATTGAGTCACCTGTCCATAACTGGTGCGCTTACTTTATTTAAATAATTATCCATTTAATGTCATCTGAAGATAAAATATACCTATGTAAAGAACTACGGAATATCCATTATATTGCAATATCTTCAAAATCCTATCAACAGAAAGAAAATGCAAACCGTTGCAGATATGCAAGCTTGGATCAGTGTGTGGGTCTCTCTGTTCAGGGCCAACTTATTTTATCACACTAAAATATCCAACATAATACCAAAATTCTGGTTGACCAACCGTTAAGTACGTGAAGAAGGACGCTGGCAGAGTCGAGGTTGGAAGGGTGACAAGTGTAGTTGCCGGAGTTCTGCCTCCTGGCCTCGAAGATGGTGAGTGTCCCCACGGTGGTGTCCGATCCAACCCGCTCCATCCGGATGTCGATCTGGTTTTTGTCGTAGTCCAGGACTCGCTGTCCGTCGTGGTACCAGAAGATGTAGGCAGGTTCCTCCAGGCTCTGGGTGATGAGGCACTTGAGGTTCACCGTGCTTCCCGCCTTCACGTAGATGTCCGCCTCTCCCAGGATCTCCACCTTAGGTACTGGAAGCAGCCAGAGGAAGAGGTTAATAGAAAAATATTATTATATTAATAAGTACAGAAAGAGAGCAATCTATAAATAAAATATTATTTTTAAATATTTTTGAGAAATTATTCTATACAAGACTTTTGAACATGCTGACTAACGAAAACATAATTCATGACCACCAATTTCGTTTTCGCACATTTTATTCAACTACACAGAGTAACCGACTTCATTTCTGGGGAACTAGAGCAGAAACAGTGCGCTACTGGTGTATTGCTTGATGTAGCCCAGACGTTTGATCAAGTTTGGTACCAGGGTCTTCTCTTCAAACTCAAGAACATTCTACCCCACACATACTACCTTATACTTCAAATGTACCTCTGCGAAAGATTTTTCTCTATCCGACAAGGCACTGAGACTTCGTCAGTCAGACCAATCTCGGCAGGAGTTCCACAAGGGTCAATACTTGTTCCATTACTGTACATTATATTCACACATGACATACTTACAAACTCTGAGACTTTAATTGCATTTTACGCCGATTATGCTGTAATTTTAACAGTACACAACAACCAAGACTGGCATCACTAAATTCGCAAAATCACTTATTACATTTACAAAATTGGTATTCACTTTGGAAAATGAAATTAAACCATAACAAATCTCAACATATAAAATTCACACTGCAACGCGACACATGCCCACCAGTTTATATCGGAGACAATCAAATACAACAATTTCTTAATATCTTAATGCATTGAAAACAACGCATTCGCTGAGTAACAGACATCCGACCCATCAATCAAATATTCAAACAACTAACTAGTTTATAAAAAATTCCTTTATAACTTTTAAAGTATAGTATAACTTTGTATGTTATTTGCATTCATATCTTGATTTACGCAGTTTGATTGATCATCAGGAAATTAAAGAGCGCATATTGAGAAGCAGTTTTTGTAATTGGTATATTAGGTAAGGAGTACCTCTGCCCTGCTCTGCCTCTCTTCGCGCGCTCGGCCTTAGGTAAGGAACTGCATGTCCTGCCCTACTTTGCTCTGCGCCTCAATATGCACCCGGTCATAATTTTGATATTTTCAGACGCGAGAAAAGATATTACCCAGCAACAAATTCGTTCTAGATTCAAGAGGAAACTCTAATCCATGTCCTTTTCTGTCGTAGCCATGTCGTTAATTAAGAGTTCGTTTGTGTTGGTCGACAGTTGGTTATCGATATGCTACGATATTATAATTATATTATATTATATAATTATTACATTATAAGTCATACAATTTTGAATATAAACATTTGTGTGCTTCTATGCGTTTAAACGAAAGAGATCTCTCATTCAAAGCCTTATTAGCCCGCATATGCTCGTGCATTTGATTAATCACCTATTACTATTTAGTTTCTTGCTCAAAATATTTTGATTTTTTTTTGTTAGTTTAACGTCACTTTATGCCACTAAGCCTAATCGGTCGATGCAACATTGGGAGTCCTAAATTTTTCCTATCCAGGTATAATTAGGATAGGGATGTTAAACCAGTACCTGACGTACACGCCCGGGACATCAATTTTACGTCATATCTGAGGGACGACCTAGCCAAGGGGGTTTTACCCTCTTTAAAAGTCCTAGGGCCGCCGCGGGACGCGAACCCGCGACCAATATTATTGTAGGTTGCTATGCTTACAACTATACTACAGGTGATCACGATGGTTTTATGTTTTGTTCCCATTAGACAATGAGAAGTTTAATTTTTGTTTAAAATCTTTGCGAAGATAATGTTTTCTTATGCCTCTTATCGACTAGAACATTTATTTGATTTTTTTAAAATAATAATTCAGAACGAACCTGTTAGATGTTATCTGTAACGAGTTAATAGATCCGCAACTAAGTGATATTGTTGATATAGTGCCGCATTATCGATAGCAAGCATCGCAGAGGGAAATCGATTATAGTGTGACGGAATATGTATTAACAGTTGATCTCATCTGCATAAATTATTATATCTATTCCAGCTCAGGCCCCCGTTTGGGATTGGATTCATCCGAGTTGTGTATCCCAGACTGGGATTATTTACCAATATCGTCATGCATCAATATTGTATATAATAATCTAGTTTCAATATGAAGGATTAATTGCAAATCTATTGGTTTAAGTTTATATTAAATGTGAAAGCATTTCATCTTGGTCATTAAATTTTATATTAAATGGTTAAAAAAAAAAAAATCTGGAACCGAAATACAGTCTAAATATTAGTATGTCGAGTCAAACAGAAATTAATAATGGACGATCTCTCATATGAATCTTTATATTTACGGTTTGCTTTATATTAATGTATATATATATATATATATATATATATATATATATATATATATATATATATATATATTTTTATGTTTTATATTTTCGATCCTATATGAATTTCATTCAGGACTAAAATGAAGACAAACATATGAGCAAAATGTTTTGTATCATTGGTAGAAGATGAGATTAATTACAGCTAGTAAGAATAAGAAGTAACAAAATCCAGCTGATGGTATGTTTACACGACAAGGGTACTTATGTAAACTAATAATTATATAAAATATAGTAAAAATAAATATGAAAATTTGAATAAGTAACTGGTTAAAATGATAAAATAAAAACTAAAGGTAAATATCAGTTTTTATTTTATTATGTAAACCAGCTGCTTATTCAAATTTTCATACTTGAAGACTCCACACTAAGAACTTTTTCAGTCCATTTTATTGTTTTATAGCATACTAGCATTCCCCGTCGCGGCTTTGCCCGCGAGACTTTAAAATCAACCAAATTATTTTGGTATTGATTTAATATAATATGTTAACTGATGTTCAGAAGATTTAGTTGAATCGGAGCTTCCCGTAGGTGGAATGTTGGAGGGGGAAGCTGCCGGCTCGGTAGAAGAGCGGGAGACGCGCAATGGAGGGAGTTCACTAAAACCGCCAAAATAAAAAATTGCTTACTCGTCGTGAACGCTTCATTTTTCGGCTTTAAACAATGGTTTTCGACGCCCCGTAGGACCTTTCGAGTTAAACTCGTCGTATCAAGATTTTTAAAATGAGTCCAAATTAGATATTTTTTCTTGAACTGCAAAAATAGGTGTCCGTTTGAGTTAAACGACAATTTCGCAATTTAAACCCCTAAGGGGTTACAATTATGAAATTCCTTTCTTGAAATTTCCTTTCCTTTCTTGAAAATCCTGTCTATTTAATACATCAAATAAAAAACATATGGTTTAAAATCTCAAAAATAGGTGTCCGTTAGAGTTAAACGACAATATCGCCATTTAAACCCCTTAGGGGTTACATTTTTGAAATTCCTTTCTTAGCGGTTAGCTAATATCTAAATTCCGAACTTTAAGTTTCTATCATTAGTAGTTTTTGCTCTGCATTGATTCTATCAGTCAGGACAAAGCCTCTTATATATGTGGAGAAGAGATCGAAATAAACAGGCACCATCCCCAATCATGGGAATCACAGTGTGCATAATTTGATTACCAGTAATATTTAAATAATCAGTAGCCATATTTGATGTGAATGTCTATTTTAATAATATTGTAACGTTAAATCGATATTCAAATAAAAAACATATGGTTTAAAATCTCAAAAATAGATTTCAGTTAGATTTAAACGACAATTTCGCCATTTAAGCCCCTTATGGTTTACATTTTTGCAATTCCTTTCTTAGTGGTTACCTACATCGCGTTTAAAATCTAAATTCAGAATTTCAAGTTTCTATCATTAGTAGTTTTTGCTCTGCGTTGATTCTGTCAGTCAGGACAGATAGAGAGATTACAGTAAACCATTTCGAGTACTGAAAATCTGTGTAGCTCACTCGAAAAGAGCAGGCTCAGTCCTTGAGATATTAACAATTCTTTTTTGAGGGTACACGCAATTACAATTCTTTTTTGGTCATTGATTCTTTTTGGACTAAGAAATAATGTATTGTATTTTTATTATTATTACTATTATTTAAAATATATTGGGCATATACTATTTTTTCCCATTGACTTATAATTACTAGGTTGTGTTACAAATAATAAATAATTTTTTCCGGTTTTCACAAAATACCTAAAACACAGAAAGGGCTATATCAATTTTCAGATTTTGAGTTATAATTAATTACAGATTTTTTAAGTACAATAATCAACTTTTACGAATGTTTAGTAATCCATAACTATTGAGCTCCATCATGCTCCGTTTTCATACTTGTAACAAAACATCACTTATACTCTTGTCTAAAAGACCTAATAGGATTGACCTGCCCCAACTTGCCCCTGCGGATTTTGTCTCAATAATTCCAACTCGAATATTAAAAGTACTGAACTGTTCAGGAGTAAACAATGCCAATAATTCCTCCAGTCGATAATACTTATTTATTTTTTTTAGTCTTTTGCTTCTGTTTCAATAGAAAGGTTGTCATCCCAGATATTTTAGTCTCACGATGGAAAATTTCCATTGCACGTAACGCGAAATAGTTGATATAATATTAGCAAGTGACCGTGATGTGAAGTGTTTAGAAAAATTGAAATGTAATTACCCTTATCTACACACCGGAGGACCTGGACGAAGTTAGCAGGTATTTGAAAAAAGTATTTTTACCTCATTTTGGTCGTAGATGGGAAGAAGCAAATCGTACTTAAGACCGCTTTTTAAAATAAAATGAAATTTGGCTGAAAAATAATATTTTAATAAGGAATATTGATTCTTTAGACATACCAATAGCCAAAAGGTTATTTTATACATATAAGGTTATTTTATTATTATATTTTTTATTTTATTATTTTATATATAACATAGTTAATTTTATATATAAGGTTGGATGGCTGTATATATTTTATTTTCTATTTAGGTTGTATATATTTTAGTTCCTATTTTCGTTTCTAATTATTATTTTGTTTATCATGTGTGAATGTATCTTCTGAGCACTAATAATAAATGCCCTTAAGTGTTTGTATTATTTCTTTATCAATAAAAAAAAAAAAAAGTTTATATAACAAAGAATTTTGCATTAATCTTGTAAATAAAGCATGCATATATCAGCTAATACTGTGTCTTCATTTATACCTGACCCTTGAAAAATAAAAAATAATATATCGATTGCTATGTAATTTTTTCGCCAAACAAGCTGTTCCGGACCACTGTGCGGCGCGGAAAACCGAAGCTGAGGTTGGACCCAGATAGCTCCTTGGATCTCGAAACTGGAAAGCGGCCGCACTTGACCGGAACAACTGGCGGAAACTGATTGAAGAGGCCTCGACTCGCTAGCGGGTTGTTGAGCAGAAGAAGAATAAGAACGTTATGTGTTATGATTTTTCATGATTTATTCGAATTTTCCATAATTTACACCAGTCGTTTATGTGAATTATTAAAAATAAAATTTGCCCTTTGGTAGATCAAATATTCAAGATTTGTAAGAAGATATAGGACATATTTGTATATAAAACAGATATCATTTTATGATGACCGAGAAAATCACACCCTATTTCAGTTCTGAGTTATATACTAGGTATGTGTAATAATTTAGTTGTGTTTATGCCGGTTTTATCTATATTTTATAGTAATTTTAATAAGCTCCGAGGTTGGAAAATAAAAGGCAAGAACACTATAAATAAGAGCTATAAAACTGCATTATTCATCCGTAGTAAAAAGGGGGGAAAAAATAAATAAAATTGTTATTCTCAGCGCAACTCCAACGGGGAGTTTACTCCAGGAATTATTAAAGAGGCTCGCGTTTATTTTTATTATTATGTTTTTTTTTTTCTTTTTTTTTTTTTTTTTTGTTTCAGTAAAAGGTTTGAAAAGTTGTTGACTCTTTTGAAAGAGAATGCATATCCTTTTATTCCTTGAGTAAAAGGGAGTAACATGAATATTTCTGGAGCGGAAGGCATCTCGTATGTCTCTCACATCCTCGGGCCGTGCCTTTACAACGCGAATACCGACCTTAATAAGGAACCTTTACTCCACTTCGACTTTCTTAAAAGGGAATAATAAAACGAAATATTCGGATGAAAAAAAAAAAAATATAATGGAAAGGCAACGAAAAAAAAAATTAAATTTTGAAACATTATTCTTTTCAGTTGGATATTAAAATACTGGAGAGAACGACACTTTATTCCTTCATTAATTTTTAACCAAGGAGGCGTTTGGTTTCAAAACCGACTACATCCATTTTCAACAATTTTTCAGGACTGATCAAAAAAACGATCAATTGGAACTGCTTTTGATAAGAAATGGATTCTTTTAGTATTGATTTTAGAAGGATCAAGATGTTTTTGAAACGAACGCGTATAACACATTTTTTAACATTAAAAACTTGAATCAAAAATATTATTTGGAAAAAATGGATGTAACCGGTTTTGAAACCAAACGCCTCAAATAATCTAATCTAATTATCTTATTCAAGTTCGGAGATTAATTGAATATGATGAAATAAATAAAAAATAGGTCCTATATTCAATTAAATAACAAAAGTTTATTTAAAAAGTCCCGCGAAATGGTCTGTGTGTGTATGTGTGTGTGTGTGTGTGTGTGTGTGTGTGTGTGTGTGTGTGTGTGTGTGTGTGTGTGTGTGTGTGTGTGTGTGTGTGTGCGTGCGTGCGCGCGCGCGTGTGTGTGTGTGTGTGTGTGTGTGTGTGTGTGTGTGTGTGTGTGTGTGTGTGTGTGTGTGTGTGTGTGTGTGTCTGTGAACAGACTAGCTCAAAAACTATAAACCGTGAGATCCTGAAATTGGGTATTTAGTGTAGGTATATGCCCGCGATGTGACAGCATAAATTTCAACAAAATTACTTAAAGGGAGGGGGGTACTTTACTTAATAACTTTTTACGTTTTTTTCGATTTTCTCAAAAACGGTTCTAACGATTTTGATTAAACTGAGTATTTGATGTATTAATATACCCGAGATATGACTGTAAAAATTTCATCAAAATTGATTAACCGGAGGGGGGACTTTACTTAATAATTTTGTAACATTTTCACGTGTTTTTTTTTATTTACTCTAAATCGGCTTTAACGATTTTGATCAAACTGGGTATTTTATGTATTTATATGCCCGAGATATGAGCGTTAAAATTCCATCAAAATTGATTAACCGGAGGGGGGACTTTACTTAGTAAATTTTGTATCATTTTCACGTGTTTTTTACTATTTACTCAAAAACGGCTTTAAAGATTTTGATCAAACTGGGTATTTGATGTACGTATATGCCAAATATGTGATAGCCAACATTTCATCAAAATTGATCAACCGGAGGGGGGACTATACTTAATACATTTTGTATCATTTTCACGTGTTTTTTTTATTTACTCTAAATCGGCTTTAACGATTTTGATCAAATTGGGTATTTGATGTATGTATATTACCGAGATATGACTGTAAAAATTTCATCAAAATTGATTAACCGGAGGGGGGACTTTACTTAATAAATTTTGTATCATTTTCACGTGTTTTTTACTATTTACTCAAAAACGGCTTTAAAGATTTTGATCAAACTGGGTATTTGATGTACGTATATGCCAAATATGTGATAGCCAACATTTCATCAAAATTGATCAACCGGAGGGGGGACTATACTTAATACATTTTGTATCATTTTCACGTGTTTTTTTTTATTTACTCTAAATCGGCTTTAACGATTTTGATCAAATTGGGTATTTGATGTATGTATATTACCGAGATATGACTGTAAAAATTTCATCAAAATTGATTAACCGAATGGGGGACTTTACTTAATAAATTTTGTATCATTTTCACGGGTTTTTTTATTTACTCAAAAACGGCTTTAACGATTAACAAAAATAAGATATGAATGTAGAAAAATGTGTGACTTTGGGAAATGATATTTAGCAAAACACGTCAATTTCTAATCTAAGTAAGTTGGTAAGTGAAAGTTGTGTGTTGCGCTTACGCACCAGATTTTTTTCAGATTAAATTATATTAAAACATTAAAAAAATCAAAATAAATATAAGAATAGTCCGGGGAGGCTGTCAATAACAATATTAAACTATTTTATTGTAGCCAACGTTTCCACACAACGATGCAGGTCTTCAGGGCTAAATGAACAAGCCACTGCCAAAAAAGAATTATAAATACATAGTGTAATGTGAAAGAAAACAAAAGATACGACTTTAAATAGTTTTAGACTTTTTGTTGGGACAAACTGTTCTAGTACATTTTTGTGACTACGATGTTCGTGTACCATCTACGCTGGCCTAGAACCTTCCAGGCCATTCTTCTTCATACTAAATATAAGGAGCGATTAACTGGGAAGTAAGTCTTCTTCTGAAGCTCAAGTCATATGCTTATATTTTTGTGTTACAAAGTGATAATTTTAGTAACCTTTTTAATTATTTGCGGTTTCATTGTTTGTGTGGCGTTGTAAATTATTATTTTCATTAAATAAGAATTGTTTTACCCACATAATTTTTAGCTCTAGTGCGATCCATCCTCCTAAGCTACCGCGTGTTCTACAATTATTCCTTTTGCGTTACCTGTTTAAAACGGAAACCTGTCAAACCGAAAAAAAATATTGCAGGACTCACTCCATTCCGTTTTAGACAGATTTTACGGTTCATTTTTGGAAAGATTAAAATTTAAGAAAAATGATTCATGATTTGAGGAGGAGGCTAAAAAGGGGCTGGATGAGAGATCTCACTTGAACCACTGTGATAATTAAAAAGCTCTCGGTAGGGGGCTACTGGCTACATGCGTTTCTTCTTCATAGTATTATTTTCTCTACCGCCATCTTATTTGCCGATTGTCGGCAATCTCGCTGACAGGTGCGAATCGATATTTTAAGGAGGAAATAAAAAAGGTGCGAATCGATAACAAATCTCCAAGTTTAATCTACATTTTTAGGACTCCAGCATTGTATCGTGAGAATATTATGTAACGCAATGATAAATTGAAAGATTTGACGATAAAAGGTTTTCTTCCTTCCATTCTGCGAGGGTCACATGTGCCAGAGCTGAATTAGATCGGTCCTATTCCAGTCCTTTCTCCAGATAATATTTCCTAAGCTCCTCCAGTTCCAGGCTATTTCCAGCCTTTTGTCTTTCATCTTCTCCAATGAGGATCGTCTATATGCGGCAATCATCTGACTGATTCAGATATTTCCAGAACCAATTCGCAATACCATACTAGTTGATCCCTACAGAATATCTATCACATCATTCAGTCTACATCTTCAATGATTTTCTTCTATTACTCTCCATCATTCCTGACTATGAAAGTAGTATGTTAGTCATATACATTAACCAAGTTAATTTCCGGCCATATATTTTGGTTAAAAAAAAAACAAAAAAAACTGGAAATGCTTAACAATGCTATTTCTACTACTGCAATTCTATTATTTTTCTTGTCATGATAACATGAACATTCTTAATATAAATTTTCATTATTTTTTATAAGAAGAGAAATGATCGGCCTTGTCGGGGTTCGAACCCGGATTTCCTTATCAATAGTAAGGCGATCTGGTCACTTGAGCCACCAGGCGCATATCTCGGTCAAGTAAATACTTTCTCTTCACTGACTTCTTGTCAACGATCTCGCAATTGTTTCGAAAGAGGTTAGTGGAGAGAAAGGATTGACTTGACCGGAATATGTGCCTGTTAGCTCAAGTGGCAAGAGCACCTTGATATTGATAAGGAAATCCAGGTTTTTTTTTTTTTTTTGGCCATGCTCCCTCATTCATCCTCATAACATGTCCGAACCATTTTAACCTCATGGTTTCTATACTATGGAGGATGTTTTCTTCTTTCCCAACCCGCCGTATAATTTGTTCGATGGGAACTTTTTTGGATTCGGGACACTCCGCATGCTCGTCTCCAAAAATCAATTTCTAGGGCTAAGAGCCTACCTGCTTGTTTAGCTTTTAATGTCCACGCTTCTGCCGAGTAGAGGCTGACGCTTTCCAAAAAGGCTTTATACATTTTTTTTTTTTTGTTTTCATGCTGACATTCCTACTCCATAATACCTAGTTCAAGATCCCGATGAGTTTTTTTCCTTGAACGACCTTTTCCTCGATGTCCAGATCGCTGGACCCGAGCGAGTCCAACCAGCTCCCTAAATACTTAAACTTGCATTGTGGCTCTAAATTCCATCCTTCCAGGATTAAATTACTCCCTGTTCCGTCAAAGGCCATGTAGACTGACTTTTCCTTGCTGACTTCTAGCCCCCAACTAGAATATTCCTGAAGGATCTTCCTCATCATGTACTCCACATCCGCTACTTCTGAAGCAATACCATACTAGTTGATCCCTACGGAATATCTATCACATCATTCAGTCTACATCTTCAATGATATTCTTCTATTACTCTCCATCATTCCTGACTATAAAAGTAGTATGAAAGTCATATACATTAACCAAGTTAATTTCCGGTCATATATTTTGGTTAAAAAAAAAAAAAAAAAAAAAAAATGGAAATGCTTAACAATGCTATTTCTACTACTGCAATTCTATTATTTTTCTTGTCATGATAACATGAATATTCTTAATATAAATTTTAGATATTCTTTATAACAAGAGAAAAGATTGGCCTTGGGCAGGATATGAACCTGGATATCCTTAGCTCAAGTGGAAAGAGCGCCTTACTAGTGATAAGGATATCCGAGTTATATCCTTATCACTAGTAAGGCGCTCTTTCCACTTGAGCTACCAGGCACATATCCCGGTCAAGTCAATGATTTTTTTCCACTGACCTCTTTCAGAGGAACAGAATTCCCAAGGAATGGGAGTTTAATATAATCGTGCCAATTCATAAAAAGGGGTGCCAAAGTGATTGTAATAATTACAGGCCCATCTGCCTATCTCCTGTAGCTTATAAAGTTTACTCAAGAATCCTGGAGCAGAGACTAAGGAGATGGATCGAACAAGAAATCGGAGAAGAACAAGCAGCATTTAGACCCCAGCGACAAACCGCAGATCATATATTCTCCCTCCGAATGATTTTGGAGAAGGCCTGGGATAGAGGGAAGATTGTCTACTTGGCCTTTCTGGATCTTAGAACAGCTTTCGATTCCGTCCCAAGAGAGGAGATATGGACATCCCTTCGCAACAAAAAAGTCCCTAATAAACTTATACTGGCGATACAAGCTGTTTACCAAGATCCAAAAGGAATTGTTCGCCTGAATGGAAGGGAATCAAAGCCGTTTCAGTTTGTGAAGGGTGTAAAGCAGGGTGACAGCCTCAGTCTCCTTCTCTTTGTCGCATTTATGGACGAGATCGCCAAAATATGCAAAAGAAGATCACCTAGAGCAGTAGTAGGTTATCGAAACCTATACCCAGTATTGGCCCAATTCTTCATATTTGCCGACGATATCGTACTAATAGCTGACTCACAGGAGAATCTCCAGAAGGCCGTAATGGAGTGGAGAGAGGAACTGCACAGAAAGGGCATGGAAATAAATCCTACCAAGAGTGATGCAGGTAGGACGGACGAAAGAGGAAGTAAACATTACTTGCAATGGGGAACCTCTAGAATGCGTGGATACCTACCAATTTCTTGGCACTCTGGTAATCACGGATGGACGGCTGGACCCAGAAATCGGGAATCGAGTGAGGAAAGCGAACAGTGTGTACCTCCAAATCAACAGTACCATAGTCGGTAAAAAAGAAATTGTCCGGAACACAAAACTAACTGTTTTCAAGACCGTATTCCTCCCAGTCCTCTTGTACGGAGCCGAACGCTGGACTGCCCTTGATAAACACATTAAAAGGCTCACTACTGCGGAAATGAGGTTCCTTAGAAGAGTAGTGGGGAAAACAAGAAGGGATTGTGTCCGAAATGAAATTGTCCGAGAAGAGCTCAAGGTACCATCCATGAAGTTAAGGGTTGAGGAGCGGCAACTAAAGTGGTTTGGGCACATATGCAGAATGCCAGAAGAAAGGAAAGTCAAATGGTACATGGAGATGAGGCCAGAAGGAAGCAGACCAGTTGGCAGGCCACGAATCACATTCAGTGAATATACAGAAAACATAGGCAAAATCGGGGGATGTCAATGGCCCAGATGAAGCGAATGGCTATGGACAGAGACGGTTGGAAGAAGTGGGCTGAGGCAAAGCGAGCTCTACGCTGAAAGGCACATAAGAGCTAGTGAAAGAAGAAGAAGAGACCTCTTTCCCACCGATCTAGCAAAGTTTGTGAAAGAGGTAAGTGAAGAGAAAGAATTGACTTGACCGGAATATGTGCCTGGTAGCTCAAGTGGCAAGAGCGCCTTACTAGTGATAAGGAAATCCCGGTTCGAATCCTCGCCAAGGCCAATCTTTTCTCTTCTTATAAAAAATATTTAACTAGCAGCGACAGAAAGGTGACTCATAATTTTCTTTATTCATTGCTGTAAAAGGTTAGACCAATCATACAACCTAGTAAGGCCTTGGACGTTCCAAACATATAGTCACGTACGTGTCTGTAACCGTTCCAGACAATTCTAGAACTTCGTCCAACGTGACGGAAATAATAATCTCGGCGGCGCAGTGGATAGCGTACCACGCAGTCACGTGGGGGACCCGGGTTCGACTCCCGGCTGAGCTCAATCTTTTCTCTTCAAAAATAAAATATTTAAAAATAATATAATATTAAAAATAAGGTGGTTACCCACAATAATGATTAAATCAATATTTTAACCTATTTCGAATAAATTTAAATGGCTAATATATTCTCTGAGGGACCGATAGCTATAAAATATTAACATAATATCTTCGATATGGAGGAGAAGTGAAGTGAGGTAGAAAGGCCGTAGCTGGTTGAATAGGGTTCGCTTTAATGGCTACCTTAGTAGTTATATTCAAGTAGCTCCTCGATATGTAAATGTCTTGAGAGGATTATGTTATGGACTCTTCCAATCGCCCAATACGTCCTCCTTCTTTTCCTTAAGAGGAAAGCTTCGTTATGACGTTATATTCGGATATATATAGAGATTATATATATATAGAGTTAAAAATTTCTTGACTTTAAGATTATTGAAAAAAAAAAAAAAAAGAAATTTCTCGATAAGGGACTTTATAAAAGAATTAAGAAGGTCAAACTGAGATTTCTGCGAGGTTTAAGTCGCCTTCTTAGCGACTTCAAAACTCGAAATACCACAAAGAGTTAAAAAAATAATTTCAAACTGTCTAACCAGATATTTTTGAGCTACAGGAAAGTAAGTAGTGTTGAAGTATATACAAAATCCTTAATTTAAGCTTTACTCATCTATATTTTGGTCTGAGGCTTCGCCATTTAAGCCATTATTAAACTATGACTCCCGTGACTATAAAATTTATATTAGGGTAAACCGTACAGTTATTGACACCCTTAAGACTAAATTTCTGTGGTGAAATTAAAAACAATACTTTTTATGAAGGGATCAAATTGAAACTTCCTATAGCTCCTCTTTATCTATCCTTATAAAGACTCAAGAGTTTTTTTTAGGTCAAAAGTTCAATAGTTTTACCTTATGGCAATATTCATTGTCAAAAGTGCAAAAACTAGTTATTGACACCCTGTGGATTTAATTGTGAAATCTTCCCTACGGTTAGTTTGTTAAAGTCTTACTTCTCACAAGGGGAGGGCACAGCTATGGGGTCGTCGATCGGGCCCATTTTTTTTTTCTGGTGATTCTACATCGAAAAATAGTCGACATCTGTCCGAGCGTTCCGTCCAATGGGCCTTAGGTGCTGAGAAATAAAATAAAATACCTTGAAAATCCTTTATTTTTTATCTTGAGTTTGGAAAATGATATCGACATGATTCTTTCACTAATTCATTTATTTTAGAGAGTAGATTAAAGGAAAAATACAATCGTTAAAGAATTATTCATATTTCTTCAATTTAATTTTTAAAAAACTTCAAGTTTTCAAGTAAACTACCTTTATAAATTTTTTCACATAAAAAACAATAGCAATTTCACATAAAAAACAATTGAGTTCAGCACCTCAAGAAACCCTGATGTCTTAAATATCATCCAAAACAAAAAATAAAAAAAATTTCCTGTCAGGAACAGCTTAAAAATGTTTCAGCAAAATTGTATGTGTAGTTTCAAATTCTGCATCTCGTGTTGAACTGATCCGATTTTTACGTTCTTGAGCTCGTTGCATAGAAGAAAGCTTCCTTTTTCTAACCATATAAATAACTATTGTATTATTTCGGTATAAATATATATATATATATATATAAATATTTATTGTATTATAAATTAAATTCAAACTTTTCTTTATATTATTTTGATTCCTGAACACGTAAAAATATCTCGATTATGTAAAAATGTGTAACTCTAGATCCTTTATTTACCCTATGAATTTGATGAGAATCGGTAAAATTTTCTCCGAAATATGGTCGGATTTTTGGATGTTTAACGAAATTAAAAAGTATTAGGGCCCATTAAAAAGTATTAGGGCCACCAGCGAACCCGATACCTTTAGCATTGTTAAATGCTGTGCTAACCACTACACCACAGGTCAGGTCGGATGGCCGACTTGGTAAACGCGTTAGAAAATACGCGTTGCCACGGACAACCGGACGTATGAATGAGAACCAAAATATAGCAAGTTCAAAACCCGGAGAAAGGAGAAATTTAATAATATTCGGCGATAATCCCCCACTCTGTCCCCTGGCCCCTAAACGGCGAGAAAGGGGAGGACCCACAAAAAAAAAAAAAAAAAAGTTCCCCATTTAGCCTATTTTATTAATAGGTGATTTTTTTGGGGTCACAGAAACTCTTACCATTCTCTTAATGCCTTAAATACCGAGACATATATTTATAAATAAGTGAGGCTATATTCAAGGATCTTGTAAATACTTGAATAAAATAAGTTGGCCTTAAATAAATAAATAGTTATCAGTAAGTAGCATTATTACAAAGTTGATGTATATAAAATTTACTCAATAGTAATTATATTAATACCGATATATTACGTGAAACAAAACACAAAACATTTGATTTTAAATAGTTCTAGACCTGTTGTTCAAACATTCGGAACGAACTACTGTTCTAATACACGTTTGTGACTGTTCGAGTACCTTCTGTGCTTGTCGAGAACCTTCCAGCGGTGGTCTGAAAATCGATCACATGGTTACGTTTATATTAAATTGTCGTTAAAAGTTGATTACTTTTTGATTATTTGAGCATATAGTGTTTGTGTGCCATTGTAAATTGTTATTTTACTTTAATAAAAATTATTTAAACCCACAAAAGGGTCACAATACATACGGAGAAATAATGAAAAAAAATAATAATTCTTTTAACAATAAACCTACCGACATATTATGTATACCTATTTCTACCGATAGCGGTCAAATGACTGCTTTTGAAATAAACCTTATAGTCTTTTCCAGTTGATTGTAATTGTAGCAGCACCTACTACTACTAGAAACCTGTCTTTGTCAGTTTTGCCACAAATTATATAAATGTATTTATACCTGGCTACACTGCGGGTAAGCAGACATATAAACTCTCTCAGAGTGTGTGTTGATTACGTGTGAGGGATACTGTGACTTGCTAAAAAAACTGCAAAATAAGACTTATATTATATTTTCAAGTGGTTTATTTATTTTTTTCAACAGAAGTTTCTTTATTTTCATTATTCGTTTTGTTATTTTTATCTGAATACAGTGTTTTTTTTTTTATTTTATTAAACGTTTTTATTATTTTTATCCCGTACTGTTACAAATAGAACTAATTACGTCGCAAATATTTAGGATGCCGCGTTGAGAGCCATTAATCTAATTTGAATGATCGCCATTTCGCCTCACCTTGTTACCAGCAGTCGCTCTGTACCCATCATAAAACAAACTGTAAGCACATCCCGTTTTCCTAGAACACAATCGGATGACATTTTCTTGGAAAACTATTGTTTTTGTGTTAAGTTTGAGATTTCAATGCAGATAACTTCATACAATTTCATATATATTCTAGCGGTCAGGGTAAATAACAGTAGAGTACATATTATTATCAGGAAAAACGAAAGAAGAAGAGAAATATATATATTGAAAAATTAAACAGCTATATATTATAGAAAAACTAGTGCAGTAAGTCCAAGAGAAATAAAACCCTGGAATTTAACAATTTAGAATAAAGTCGTTAGACCGCTCTGGTAGGTTTAGTGTTAAAATGGTTGTTCGAATAGATTGAATTATTTGGTTCAAAAAGGCTATTATGATAAGTATCTAAAATAGTGTAAAACTTATGTGGTTATTAATAATTTTTATTTAAGAAAAATGATGATTCCCGAGGCTAAAAAAAAAAACAGTAAAATCTCCTAATAATAACAACGTTACACAAAGTAACTGCTAGTGACCATAAAGTGACACAAAAGTAGCCATGTGCTTCAATGTTCAGAGCAAGACATAGAACATTCTAGAAGGGCTTATGATATTCTCGAACATTTACAGTTACATACAGTAATTTCAACAAAAAGTCTGGAACTCTTCGATGTAACAGAAAAAATCGTGATATTTTGTTTCACGTAACAATAGTTTATACAAATGTAAAACATATTTTCTTAATGCTTTTGAAAAAAAAAAAACAATAATAAAATGGCAACTGAAGAAAAGAAAACAGAAGTGGAATCCATTTTATGGGCATCTTTACGCTATCATTTTGTATTATGGCACCTCATAAAAATGTATTTCACATATTTTCCTGGAGTAAATTGCTATTTTCCCCTTAGATCTCTACCCACGAGACTGATCTTTTTTCCATTTTTTTTTCATATTATTTTCCGTGTATAAAGCAATAAGAGAGAGAGAGAGAGTACAGATCGTAGATAGAGATTGTGTGTGTGTGTGTCAGAAAGAGAGAGAGAGAGAGAGAGAGAGAGAGAGAGAGAGAGAGAGAGAGAGAGTGTTTGTGTCAGAGAGAGAGAGAGAGTGAGTGTGTGTGTGTGTGTGTGTGTGAGAGAGAGAGAGAGAGAGAGAGAGAGAGAGAGAGAGAGAGAGAGAGAGAGAGAGCGAGAGCGAGAGCGAGAGAGAGAGAGAGAGAGAGAGAGAGAGAGAGAGAGAGAGAGAGAGAGAGAGAGAGAGAGAGAGAGAGAGAGAGAGAGAGAGATTGCGGTTCCAATATAAACAGACACAGATTGCGCCGACCGAGTGTTGCTCTGAGTTGGCAATAAATTCGTTCCGTTAATAAACAAGAGACCGACTGCTTTCCTCTGTTTCAGGATTTAAATTTCCGTATTTTCCTATTTTATTTTCAGTTTTATGTAAAAATATTCCATTGAGATTAATATAATAGCGATCATATTCTTTGTTAAAATCAGAAGTGAAATTTTCAATTCAATACAAGCTAAGTTTTATGCATTTTAATAATTTTCAACTTCTAAAATCAAAAGTGGCAGTTTGAAATTTAGACATTTTATATTTTGTTCTTACTCAAACGGTGAAGAAAATCATTTTTGTCTAAAAAGATCTGCAGCTAGTTAAAAGTTCAATCGGAGGCTTAATATATATTTCATATTAACCAGAAAACAGAAAAAATGTTCCTTATACTTCAAATGATACAAATTTTCCTCCTGCGTTAGTAAAGTAGTTTGTAGGTTTAACCCGCCTGTCAGTTCAGTTGTGCAAGATGGTATAACTCTTCTCTGAAGGGGCCAATGTATCAATGTTCTGGTTTTTTCATCTATCTACCTATTAAGTTGCTGGTTTTTGAAATTTATTCATAGAGAAATTTATTCATTTTTTTACCATTTTTTGCGTCTTGTTTGTTTCATGAAAACTTGAATTGAAAGAAATTGAATTCTACCGGAAGTAAAAGAATGTTGAAATGGACATCGAAAGTGTATTTGATGGAGCTGTACCTTAGAATTTTTACCATTAGGTGGCTGTTGATAAAGGCAAGGGACATGGCTTAAGGGCTTAAGTCAGCTAGTTTTTGAAAAACACATTAATAATTTTTTTAAGTTTAAAATAAAAATAAAAAGCTGTTCCAATATAAGTTACTGGTTAGTTACTTGTAGTAGTAAGACAAAGAAACCCGATTTTTAATTTAAAAAAAAAGATTATTGACTTTGGATATCCCTAAGATGATAAGACACATGGTAAATGTAGCAAGATTTCATTAAAATATCCTCATGAATTTAATAGGGTGATGACACAACTAAGGGATGATGAGGGAGGTATCGGCTGGTGGTGGTCCGATCGGATGTGTTCACTCCGCGATCAGCTGATCCTGCTAATTGCCAAGCTCATTAAAGGTCCGTCATTAAGTTAATCAGCTTCCGGCACAAGATCAGCAGATCTTCCGCTAATGGGCCACGGTGCTCGTCTTTCTGCTAACCCGATGGGTCATTATTGTAGTTCAGTCTGGGTGAGTGCTTTAATATATATATATATATATATATATATATATATATATATATATATATTGCAAGGCCTCAAAGTCTCGTATTATGTCAATAATTCACGTAATCGTCCAGATTACATGCCAAAATTTCGCCTATTCAGGCATCTTCAGGGCTACAAGGGTTTCGCAAGCAAGCTAGAAACAGACTTTTATGATATCTAAAATGTTAGGTTTTTTTCTTTTTTCATAGCCCCTCGTAATTATGTAATTTCTTGAGTCAATTTATCTCCTCTTATCTATATCTATAATTCTATAGTCTCTTCCTACGAATTTGTTTACTATATATATAGAAAGAGAGAGAAAGAGTTTCTAATATCCACATTTCTTAATTTTTAAAGTGTGTTGCTCCTCTCAAGTGGAAAGAAGTTTAGTTCTCCATATCCGTATAAATGTAAAAAAAGTAACTCTTTAATGTTAACAAAATTTTTTGTGAGGTGTGTTATATATTAATTTGCAAGAGTGCTGCTACCTACTTCACAAAAAAGGTATTAGTTGAATTCGTATTTCTGAATACAAGTTCTATGATATCTTAAGTGTTAGGTTTTTTTTTTTTCATAGCCCCTTGTAATTATGTAATTTCTTGAGTCAATTCATCTCCTCCTTGAGAATATTAAGCCTTTAACTGCATTTATATGCATTTTAAGGAGTTTTGAAAAAAATGTAATTTTTGTGCATGAAGTGTTCTGCTACGTTTCCGGTCATGGGGCTCACCTCTTTCTTGAATTAACCTTAAATTCTAATACTTAATTATATCATTCATATACTTGTTGCCATCGTCTTGGGACCTTTGCTGGCCCGAGGCTATTAAATAGTGGATTTGACAGCTGTCGTAATTTATCGAAAAAAGAATACTGTCCCTTGGTTAAGTATTCTCCGATTATTGGTAATTTAATTACTTGCTGTACCTTTGAGGACCTCAATCATTGCATATAAGTCCCTTTGACTATTTTCTTTGTTATTCCGTTTTGAAGGGATAGGTTTGTTTGTTTATTTTAACGTCACTTTATGCCACTAAGGCTAACGATGGTACAGTGGGAGTCCTAAATTTTGCCTATCCAGGTATAATTAGCATAGGGATCTTAAACAAGCACCTCAATTTACGTCCTATCCGAGGGACGGCATAGACATGGATTTTTTACTCCCATTAAAAAATCCTGGGGTTACCTCGGAACGCGAACCCGCGACCTTCAGTATTGTAGGTTTCTATGATAACCACTACACAATAGGTTACCAAAAAATTACGGCTTCTATTTAATTTTCTGGATTGAAGGCGAGAAGTAATAATAAACCTGATTATATGTAAGTGATTATACCGAAGTAATTACCCGAAAAGCAATTTCTGAGCCATAAGACCATATTTGCAGCTCTACAATTCGTTTTTTTTTTTTTTTTTTTTTACTTACGAATAATCTATAACGAATTTTTAGATGAAAGAATGGTACGAGGACTTCTTTTTAAAGTCAATGACATACTAGCGTATATGAACTGTATTATCCCTTAACCTTATCGGCACTAGCAATATTCATTCGAGAATACGTCGAGCGTCAGGAGTCGCGAGCTCCAAAACTGCGAAGTTTCTTTTTCAAGATCAGTTTGATGTCAGTTGTCGTTAGTTAGTAGTCCCCCCCCTCAATTGCAATCCGTAAATTAATAAAGGTTGCTAGAGTTGATTAACTACTCAAGGTAACACTTGTTAATTCTTATCAGGAGTTGGTAGGTTGGCGTGCAGGTGGCGCCACTTGTCGGGTCTATTATCTAGATTTATAACGCTCGCTTCCGTCCCTGTCCGGCCCTCTATTATTCACTTCATTAATTTTATTCAAAAAGAGATATTATTCTTAAATTAATTATTATGGAATTTAATTTTTTTTTTATATTTATTAATTATTTCAATGTTCCTTAGCAAGAATCTTTTGTCTTTTGTTTAACTTTCCACTAATTATACATGAAGTCCTTAATGTTCCTTATGTCACGGATTTGGCCGGATCCAGATACCAGACCTTTCACAGTAAACTCTTCCTACTCATCCTAACCTTGTCTCCAATCTTGCTTCCTCCTCTATCCCGGACAATCCTCCGAGGCGTCTGAAAAGAAGATGGCCTAGAGAAACTAAACTAAAACAATATTCGAGTGCTACCAATGGGTGGTTTCTCCACACGTCGTTTCATGTCATTGATGTACATATATCAGATTTACTTATTGTGTTGTAAATACAGTTGTAAATTTCAATAAATAAATTATTATAAAAAAAAAACAAAAAAACTTTCCAGTATGACACTAGTCTAATCCGACGACTTTAAAGTCCTAAATTTTGCCTATCCAGGTATAACTAATATAAGGATCATTAACTACTACCTGAAATCGTATAGGCTCAAAACTGCATTTTACTTCCCATCCGAAGGACGGCAGAGCCAAGGATTATTCACTCCCTTTAAATAATCCTATGGACACAGCGGGACGCGAACCTGCAATCTTTACTATTGTAGGTTGCCATGCTAACCACTATACACCAAGTGACCCCATATGTTTTTTTTTTCTTCCATCATCATATTGTTTAAGGATGGTTAGAGAATGATCCCGGAATCACTTCGGATATTTAAACTTCTTCAAATTCAAGAGTTTTTATTTTTTTTTATTTATTTTTTTTTTTTTATTGGTCCTCCTCTTCCTCGCCTGTTAGGCTATACAGTGTTTCCCGGGCCAGGGGAGAGGTTGGGGGATGAATGCCGAGTATTATTAAATTTCTACTGGCTCCGGGTTTTGAACTTGCTATATTACTTTCGTAGTATAATGATATTAGCTGTTGTCCGTTACCTTGTTTTTCTTAGCTTTCTTAGCTTTCGTTCAACTTGCCTAGGTTTTTTTAGCTCCTTTAAAGAGTCCTAGGGACACTTGGTAGGATGCGAACCCGCGATATTATTCTAAGCTGCAGGTTTAAAAATGTTACGACTCATAAAAATATTCACTGGCGCACAAGCCTTATAAAACATACAAACCTACTTATATATATATATATATATATATATATATATATATACATTTTTACTGCATTTTTATATCTGCGCCGTTCAACAAATTATCGTTAGTAAGCAGATTTGATAGCTTTTTTGACTAGACACACAGTGTCAATCATGGGTAAGGATGGCGCGCAAAACAGTACTTCTTATCTGGGCTTGATTCAGTTATTAAGGTCTGTTAAAGAAAGAGATCTCTCATCCAACGTCTATTTAATATCCTCCTCACATTTATGGGCATTTCATCTGTAGCATTATCTCTTATAAGGAGGTTTATATGTTCGTGTAGGTTAGTTTGAAAAGGTTTGTAAAGAGTCCATTAATAGAAGAAAATTCTGATTTTAATTAAAAATAAATAAAAAATTCTTGCATGCTGATATTGAAGGCTGTGGTAATAGGCATGGTTTCCTCGAAGCTATAAACTCCAAGTGGAGGCAGTGGGTTCCGGTCATCCACCCATCAGGCAGGAAGATGAAAATTCCAGGATAAAGGATATTAAGGAGAGGATGGCCCAAGGATATGGATCCTGGATATTCTCCTAGGATAAGTCCTCACTAACAAGCATGTCTACTTAGGTTTTAGCTGAGTCCTTCCTTCCCCATGTCTAAGCTCTGCTTTGTTTTTAGAGATTGGAATGATCCTAAAGTTTACGATGATAGTATTATTATTTTCCATAATTACTCATTTTTTAATAATTGAAAAAGTTTTATTTTCGATTAGGCACAAAATTAAAATATTTAGCACACCTTATTTGTATCGATTCTAAGATTTGCTACTAAAAACTTTGGAAATAAACAATACGAGATGATTTCATGTTATCAGTGATTTTGTACGTCTTCATCGGACATCAATTTTATTAAGATATTTCCCAAATCTGTCTCCATAAGAGGTATTTTTTTTAAACAGCGAATCCATATATTTTCTTGTGCTCAGAGCATAACTGAAGAAAAATATCTTATTTTCGGCATTAAAAAACACAGTCTTTCTAGCTGAACCATTAACTCATTTCACCAAAGTCGTTTATAAAAAAAAAACTTAAATGTGTTAAGGATTGAGGTCTCCAAATGAACTTTTTTTTGTCCAGTAGATAGCTCAGGAGAATAACTACCTTTTTCCCTCTGTTTGATAAAGATTAAAATTTATTTTTTTAAAATTACATAAATTGATTTTAACAGTTCCTGTCAAGTTATTGTGGCAGTTATGTTAATGTACGAATTAAATAGGTCTTCTTAATAATATCCAATATATAATTGGTTTCTTAATTTCCTGGGATATTTATATTATGGGTATAGTGGCTGTTAACCTTATTGTAGCAATCACCAGGACAATCTCAACTTTACCATTTATTGCTTATTTTCAACGTTTCGGCTATGTCGCCATTTTCAAGTCTCAATCTGAACACGGATGTAATTTATCCAGCTTTAAACAATGCCTTCATCAATTCAACATAAAATTCCTTATTTTACAAATTAAATTTATATAAACCATTACACATTTAATATTAGTGTGATTAAATATTTAATTTAAGTGTGATTAAATTTAATTTAATCACACTATTTAAGTCTTTCAGCATGACGACACCAGTTAATGGTTTATATAAATTTAATTTATAAAATAAGGAATTTTATGTTGAATTGATGAAGGCATTGTTTAAAGCTGGATAAATTACATCCGTGTTCAGATTGAGACTTGAAAATGGCGACATAGCCGAAACGTTGAAAATAAGCAATAAATGGTAAAGTTGAGATTGTCCTGGTGATTGCTCCAATAAGGTTAACAGCCACTATACCCATAAAATAAATAGATCTTGCTTTGATTGAGTGAAAGATTGGCGATTTCGCATGGATATACTTATCTAGCTGTTTTTTGCTGATATTTCGTTGATGAAAAGAATTAATGATAGTCAAAATGGATTTTAATAAGTTTGTTTGTTTTAATGTCACTTTATGCCACTGAGGCTAATCAGACGATGCTACAGTGTGAGTCCTAAATTTTTCCTATCCAGGTATAATTAGGATAGGGATCTTTAACGAGTACCTGACATTGTATAGGCTCGGGACCTCCATTTTATGCCCTAACCAAGGGACGGCATAGACAAGGATTTTTTACTCCTATTAACAAATCAACCCTGGGGCCACCCCGGGACGCGTACCCGCGACCTTTATTATAGTAAGTTTCCAAGCTAACCACTACACCACAGGAGACCCCGATTTTAATAGGTATTAATGTATATATTTATGCATTTTTTAAATATATGTTAATAATGTTGAATAAATGTTAATACTGTTGAATACGTGCATATCCACATATCGAATGTTTTAATAAAAGTTTTCTGATATTTTCTCTTAATAAAAAAAATTAATTAAGTACTCATTTGCTTCTGGAATGATATATGGGCGATTAAACTTTAAATATTACTCATTCAACAAATATTTTGTTCACATTACAACTTAATAATTACATTAAGAGTATGTTCTCTTTGCTTTTTTTACAGAAAATGATAACTTCGTTAAGTTCATTCCATAAATTGAACGTATATAACGATGGGGAGTCTAAATTAATTAAAGTTTAATCGGTTGGATACAGTAATTGAAGTTCCCCAGTTCCTACCGGTGGAACGTGCACAAGATTGGTACCCGATTAAACATTGAAAATTGTATTCACCTGAAATAGGTACTGTTATATGGTGTACAGCAAATGAAGCTTTTTTATTTTTTATATAAAATGTATTTTTAAAATGATTAAAAAAAAACATCAGGTAAGTAGATTCATTCAGATTAGGTTATGGTACAGTCTCAATCGGTTAAGTCTGGATATTATTTGTATCGAATGTTAAAAGAAAATCAAATATTTAATAAAAATTCAAATATAACTTATGTGCACTCATAAATAATAAACATACATCTTTTCGAACTGCCAAAAATATTCAAAGAAAAAAGCATGTTAATTTACAGACCAAAATTGATTAATCATACCTTTTTTGAATAAAGAGTTCCAATATACGAAAATTTTCGTTTTATATATACGAATCGATTTAATATGCGAAAAAAAATTGTTTTTCCATTTGTTTTGTTTTTTGTATAAAATTATTTTTATTATTGTATCTTTTTTTGAGAATAATACCAAATCGTGACAAAGACACCAAATCGTGGTGTCTAGAAGTACTGTCTTCAGATATTCCCTTTCAATTCCCGCATCTCCACCCTCTGCTCCATTTCCCCAGGTTAAAAAATCATTAACGAAGATTAAATTTAGTTAATTATAATGTAATGGAAAGATAGAGATGAGAGATGGTCAACTGTTCTTTAATTACGATAGGTTAAATGATGGTCAGGATTTTCAGTTACAATGATATTTATTATGGTAAGCCAACGTTTCGATCCAACTTGTGGATCTTCATCAGGGCTAAAAGAAAACAAATATATGAGTATCTATGCTAGAGGGTGACAATAAATGGATACATTACAGAACTGATAATAATATAAAAGATGGTGTATACATGAATATTAAAATAAGAGGCTGGTTAACAAGATAAAATAGAATCTGATATTTACCTACTGAGTCCAGGTGGATACTAAGACTAAAGGTAAAAATAAGGTGAGAGGTAGTGGTAGGGGGTTAGTTTGCCGACTTCAAAGGTTGGTGGCGGGGAAATGCAACGCTTTTGAAGTGAAGGCACATGACAACTGAGTGAACAAAAATATTTAAAACTAACAAAATATATGATGAGCAACGGCTTCGAGTTTTTGAAAATAAAGTACTGCGTAAAATATTTGGAACGAAGAGGGATGAAATAACCGGAGAATTTAGACGCTTACACAACGCCGAACTGAGTGAACTTTACCCAGTAAATATAATTGACGTGATTGCAGCAAGACGAATAAAATGGGCGTGTAAAATTGCAAAACTTGGCTGTGAACGTATTCCGAAAAGATTAATAAGCGCGGTGCCGAATGGGAAACGTCCGAGGGGCAGGCCGAGACGGAGGTGGGAGGATTGCGTTAGGGCGGATCTATCGAAGTTGGGTCTGGAAGACGGTCGATGGATGGAGGTGTGCAGGGAGCGATTGGTGGTGTCGGCATCGAACCTTCGGGTTCGTTAAGCCTTTATTATTATTATTATTAACAAAATATATGGTACTGTATACAAATAGTTGTGTCTGGACTGAATAATAACATAAAAATGAGATAATACATAATGTAACAATGCATACAAATATGGAAAATATACAGAAAGAAGCATACAATACAAAAAATAATAATAAACCTTTGAAGTCGGCAAACTAACCCCCTACCACTACCACTCACCTTATTTTTACCTTTAGTCTTGGTAGCCACCTGGACTCAGTAGGTAAATATCAGATTCTATTTTATCTTGTTAACCAGCCTCTTATTTTAATATTCATGTATACACCATCTTTTATATTATTATCAGTTCTGTAATGTATCCATTTATTGTCACCCTCTAGCATAGATACTCATATATTTGATTTCTTTTAGCCCTGATGAAGATCCACAAGTTGGATCGAAACGTTGGCTTACCATAATAAATATCATTGTAACTGAAAATCCTGACCATCATTTAACCTATCGTAATGGAAAGATATTGTAACATGAAAAAAAGAAAGAAAAAAAAGATAGAAACAGTTAGTCACTCTGAATCTTGAATCACATGGTTATTTGTTACGGTGGTTTGGGTTACGGTACATGTTGATGCTTCATGTAACCTTGTTGATATATTGTTTGTAACCTTGTTGATGTAACTTTCTTGTAATATTATGTAACCTTGTAATATTATGTAACCTTCATGTAACCAACCTTGTTGATATATTATGTTGTTGATACATTCTGAATTATTATTTTTGTTAAACCCACATAAGTGTTACAATATTAATTTATTTAAGTATGTAGTGGTTATTTTTAATTCTGAACTTGTCAAATGCTAAAATATAACCCATGTCGTCCAAAGGTATCGCTGTTTTCGATTTTCGAAATTTCAAATACCTAAAAAAAGAACCTTTTTCAGGACCGAGTAAAAACTAACCATTAAGCGGGGAAAAACAGAAGCTAGTTGGGGATTACCATAAGAAAATAGGGAATTGAAACTGAACCGCTTTAGGGAAAACATGTTGTCGTAGGTTGTTTTACGCGGCGGGACTACGTTTTTTTTTTTAAACTTCTATTTTTCCAAGTGTTCCCAACGGAACGGGAAATTCGTCCGATACTCACCTGACGCACCAGGGATACACAGGTAAAAAACACAACAGTACTAAAATTTTTTTTTACATTTCATTTATTTGTTTTCGTGTATTTCGAGTTTTTATTTATTCTCTTTTACTTTCAATACCGGTGAAAAGGATGTCACCATTTAATAAAAAAAAAGTCATCTGGTTAAACATAATTTATTTTAATAGACCTGAATCATTAAAAATAATCTTGTAAAATGTTTACTAAAACATCAGAACTTTCAGTCAAAATTATCACGACTAATTTAAAAAGCACCTCGGTACGTGACTATTCAAACCTTACCTACAGACTTTAACATGCCAACACTCCACCAATACATAATGACTCATTTAACATAAACTTACACGGACATATAAACCTCCTTGTGCGAGAAATGGCTACAAACGATATTCCTTGAAATGTGAGGAGGAGATTAAAAAGGCGTTGGATGAGAGATCTCCTTCTTTAACAAACTTCCACATTCCTGACCTGACATGCTAGTAGAAGCCATAAAATCTGCCGATTGTGGACAGGCGCAGATAAAAAAAATTAACTCAAAAATAATACCAGTTTGTTACTATTGAATATATAATTAATTTAAGTTTATTATTCAAGTTAAAAAAACCAATGAATTGCAACACCAATACGAGTTCGAACAATTTTATATATTTAAAATTACAAAGCAAAATGTTTAGCAAACAGTGAGAACTCCAATTAAGTAATACAACGTTACAAAATAGTAACTAGCAGTGATGGAACAGTGACTCGAAAGTATCTGCTATGACTAACCCACTATTCTATCGTTTACTTATATATGTCGTTGTATGCTATCGAACTAACCAGAAAGGCCAAGAACGAACATTGATAGAAGGTTTTATTTTTATTTTTGTAATATTATAGAATGTAAAACTGTTAAAATTTCCTCGAATAGTATAACCTTTAGATAACAGGAGTGGAGGGATAGTGGGCGAACGATAGCAAGTTCAAAATCCGGAGCCAGGGAAAATTTAATAATATTCGGCATCAATGCATCACCCACTCCCCTGGCACGAGAAACCCCGTACAGCCTAACCAGCGGGGTAGAAGCGAACCAAAAAAGAAACTGAAAATCTTTGGACAACTCAGTTTAGATCGAAAAATATTTTATCTTATTTCTGCTTTATCATATAATGGCGCCTGACGCGAGATTTTACCAACTTCAATACTTCGAAGCCTCCAAATGTTTATCAAATCTGTATAAATAAAGATGAAATTCTGTTTGTTTGTTCTTTATAGAAATTCATACCGTTTGTCCCAAATTCTCCAAATTTCGCTCAGTGGTTCTTTCATACCAGGTGCGAACACCTGTCCATATTAAAATTGCATAACTTCAGCCAATCTCAGGGGTATATTCTTTATTGTTATAAAAAACTTATGATCTCGCTTTACATTAGGTTTTTACGAAATCGACCGTTTGAGTCTATAAAATTGTCATTTTATAGATTTTGGAGAGGCCAACAAGGCCCGGGAAGGCAGTTCCTCCGGATTGGTTGACGAGTGCGCGTCTCCCCGCTACTCGCTTCTCGCTCCTGGCTCTCTCTTCTGTCCTAACGAACTTTTCTTGACCCACGCTTTTTTCAATGTTTTTCGCGACTGGATTTCGTCTTTGTTCTTTGATATTTGGTACCTGATTGATTTCTGGAAACTCCCCGAACTGGTTATGGTTAATTGAAATCTATCACCTCCTTGCTCATCCCCTTACGCCTTTCCATGCCTTCAATCCCCATTGTCCCCAGTGATATGTCCTTTGATTTTAAAGTAGTATAATTCCCAGCCCAGTTCGGGTCGCATTTGCGATAACTATACATAAAGCTCCAGGGCAATCACTGAGGCTAGCTGGTATCAATTTGGAATCCCCATGTTTTTCTCATGGTCAGCTTTAGGTTGCGTGCTCTTGAGTAGGTTTATCTAAAGACCTAATTATATACGTCCAGAGGGTAAAACTAAAAATATAGTATATTTTAAAGCTTTGGAATAATAATAGATTAGTGCTATTTTGTCGTATTTTTTGTTTATAGAACTGTTGACGTTTATTAGAAAAATGAAATTCCCGGGTGATACCGGGATATAAAGCTAGTATTTTATAAATGCAACTATAAAATAATATTATTGCATATGACCTATACCGAACAGCTGTCAGTGGAGAATAATTACGTCAGCTGTTTATTAAATATTCATATCTTTTTATTCCAGTGTTTTTCATAAAATAAAATTTAATTTATAAAACATTCGCTTATTGTTTTCTGTCATTTTTCTACTTTTTATTATTATTGTTATTATGTTTTCAAAAAATAAAACTTTGTAATATTGAAGAGACCAATCGGAGATGTTGGCCATTGCACACGGAATTTTAGGTTTATCCTCAGCTTGGTGTATACACAAATTGCAAGGTTATCATTTCGCCATTATTGGATTCTCCCTTTATCTTATTAATGGAATTCTTGGTGTCAGGGCATACGGACAGGAAAGATTGCCGGAGAATATAAGTTGGTACCGAAGGACAAGCGATTGGTGTTACCAATTGGTACCGGCTCTATTTTGTTCGCAAGTATGTTTTCTAAAGGATAAATATTGTGGTGGATTGTTGGCTTTTGTCAACATGGTCGTACCTCTGCTGCAAACAATTGTTTATGAAGTTCTCGAACAAGACAGCAGCATATTCATAACGGATCTATACCACGGGATATCCTTGATGATCAACATGCATATGTGGCAATCTGGTAATGTGTACCGACAACTTGCTATTGAAGAACAGGTTTATTTTATTCTTACCATCTGTCTCTTCTACGGACTCAGCTTCATGGATGCCAAAGCTGATGTGAAATTGACTACGTACGCCCTGACTGCAGCCTGCAGCGAAATTTTCTTCGCGAACATTTTGTCAAATAAATTGAAAATGAAATAAATAGATAGTTTTTTGGTTTTAATTTACAAAAAAAAAAAAAATAGAGAAAATAATATTTGAGGTGAGTAACAGTCGACTGTTTTTCTAGTCACCTCTAAACTCGTCTAAATAATTGGAACAAAAAAACGAAGATATCAGTTTATCAACATAACCATCGCACCACTCCGACATCACCCATCTGGATTCATCTAGTAGACAACCTCACCATGACAACTCATCACAATGTTCAACATCAACCACCACATGTACAGAGATAAATTGGTTCACCTGTTTGAAATCGAAATACCCCCATCATGTATGCCACTTGAATCATTTTTTCCACCTCTACGAAAACCTTGTAAACAGATTAATCACTTATTTTTCTGTTAAAATGTCGCAAAATATCAATATTATCTAAATTCATATGTAACCTTTCCAAAAAACTGAAATTGATTAACGAGCTATCAATCAATCTATCGAAAATAAAGTTATTTTATTTATAGCTTAAGAACCCTGAATGGGTAAACGATGGGTAACAAACAAATTATTCATAAAATGGATTAAAGTATGACTTTTATGGGGCTCTTGGAACACAATAATATTTGTCCACACTGTTTCGCACCTAAATTATTAAATAAAAAATTGAAAAAATCAGTAGTTGTCAGAAAAAGATATTAATGTAAACGTGAATTAAAATTTTGTCATAAAATTTTATATCCAGAAGAAATAGTTGATTGAAAAAAAAAACCGCTTGTGTGCTCGCGGATATAATTTAAAAATTTTTAACTATAATTTCATAAAGGCATTGATAGTAAATTTCAAACAATCAACGTGTTTGTTATTTTAATGTACCTGAAAACACAAATTTTGAAAGTGTAAATTAGTAAAATATCTTATATATATATAACGATGTTTTTTAAAAACATGGAAATGGCATTTCTAATTACCTAGAAAAATTACTTTCATTTCACTCTATAATATTTTTTTTTTACATACAAAGTTTTATAAATATGTAAATATTACGATACCATGAAATAAGTTTTCAGAATGATTAGTTAGAGTTAATTACCAACAAAATAAAGCAATGTGTTCCTAGAGCCCCCTTAGTAATCCTAGGGTTAATACTTTTAATTTCAACCAAGAAGAAGGGGGTTGAAAATTATTATATACTTAAAATTAAATTATATACTTTTTTTTTTAAACATATGTAAAGTCATATGTTACTAAATTATGCTGGTATTGAACATATGATTAAAAATCGTTATTTTTTCTGGAAAATATCTGTTATTGCTATGTAATGGGGGGTTAATTTATAATTGTTTTTTAATTAAGAAGTGATTAATGATTTAATGGGATGCCAGAGCATTTTATAGAGAATTCCCAAACTAATCAAATATTTACTTCCCCTGATTACATACAATACCTTCCCCTTTTTATAATAAAATAAAAACATGATTCCTCTTTTATGAATCAAAAGATAATAGACTTTCCAGAATTGGATTCCTCTCTCAAAGGCATATGTGAGGCAATATAATGTTGCATGCTTATAATATGAAGATATATATATATATATATATATATATATATATATATATATATATATATATATATATATATATATATATATATATATATATATATATGATTAAAATAAATAAAAAACTGCGTATGTATTTATGGTAATATTATTATTAATTATAAAGAAAGATTGTACTAACTATTTGTTTATTAACATTTACAGCAAAGTAACAAACATTTTATCTATAATGTATCTTTAAAAGGATTAAATGAGTTTTTAATTAAATTGATGATTAACACTGTCATAGCTTACAACCATTACAAAAACATATTTTAGACTAATAAAACGTATATGATTAAACCAAATGCAACAATAAACTATAACTACCATATTACAAAATCATCAAAAGTATATACATATTGGGTACTCATCTAGATACTCCCAGGATCTATGACAGCTCTCTCCACTATTGTAACCTCTGATATAATACCAATTAACCAATAGCGCCAAATGATGATTTTAAGTCTTGTCAACTTGACACTCATCTTTACAACACTAACTTGAAACACTTTTTTAAAAATTCTCAAATACTCTTTTAAGCTCACTATGGATTACCATATTAATTAAAAAATCACTAATGATACTTTCTATGTCCTGAAGGGACAGTCTATCACTCCACATCAGGACTATCCAAAGTTATAACCAAAAGTACATGTTCACAGTATGAAGTCACATTCAAGAGTCCACCACTGAAACATCCCATTTCTCACCTAAAGAATGGAGGGGGAAATATTCCTCCACTGACGAATTTATTAAAAAAGCATTTAAATGAAAACAAAAATGATATATTTGTAGGTTCTCTACCAGGGAAAACACCTGTAAACTTTAATTTGCATGGTTCTTGTTATTAAGTTAGTAATTAATGAAAAACAGGTAGTGTGGGGACTATATTCTATTTTAACGGCTTTTATGTTAGCGGTCGAAACGGCTATTCTCTGGTAAACAAAAACAGGATATCTTGAATTTAGCACATTATCTTCCTAACAAGGAAACCTTGAAGGATTAATTAAGTTTCCTCACCTAGTCCTTCTACTAATTTAGTTATTAATTAAAATATTGATCAGCTGATTTTAAATTTAGACTCCTTATTAAAAATGAAAAATTTTGAAATCCAACAAGATATATCTTATTTGATTACTTATTAAGTTTTCTAATTGGTAAGTGGCTCTATCATCAGCTATGACAATGATATATGACTACCTCTTAACCTAATACATAGCATTATCCCAGTGAGTAAGTGGTTAAGTTGTCTTTGAAATGGTTTAAGTGACGAAAAAAGAAGAAAATTTGAAATGTAGTTATTATAATTTGCGTTAATTATGTTGTAATCGATTGGTGAACAATTTACACTACAATATCTCATTAATGATAACATCAAATTAAGGCTAGGCTAATGGCGGAAAATTCAGTCTCAAACTCGGAAAATTAGAATTATAAAATAATAATTACTTAAGAATAATTACAAAACTATAATTCTTCCAACGGTTCTTTACGATTGTGAAACATGGCAGCTTAAAGTAAGGGATGAGCAAAGCCTTAAGGTCTTTGAAAATAAAGTACTACGTAGAATATTTGGGCCGAAGAAGGATGATTCAACAGGAGAATTTAGGAGGCTACACAATACAGAATTGCTAGAACTTTATCCGGTAAATGTAATCGAACTTATATCAGCTCTTCGGCTAAAGTTCAAGTCTTAGTTGGAAACGAATACTTAAAAGATTTATGAACGCTTTGCTGACTGTAAAACTTACGATGGGTAGGTCAAGGCGAAGGTGGGAGGATTCGGTTAGGGCTGATCTTGTAAACCAGGAATTGGACGGGGGGAGGTGGATGGAGGTGTGTAGGGAGCGATTGGTGATGTCGACATCTGGCCTTAGAGTTCGTTAAGCCTTTAAACCTGTACCACTACAACCCATAAAGGGTCTTGGGTTCAGTACTATGTAAGGAAGAGTAATGTTTCTTGGTCAGCGGTCGTGCAAGGAGGTGATTTGACCGTTATCACGCTCAACCGCCAGGTTCTTTCCCCTTAATTTTTCGATTAAGGGTACCCACTTTATAGAGGCCGGGTTTGCCCCAGGAGGGTCTTTCGGCCCACGAGACGAACTGTGGCGAATAATAAAGATATCATAAGCAATGTCAGATTCGAACTCGGGACCTTAAGCACAGCAGTCCACTGCCTTACCAGTGGGCTACCCCGCTCCCCCGTTAAGCGTTTATTAACTTCTAATTACTATTTTGATATTATTCACCCCTGGATTTTGTTTGTTTGTTTATTTAACGTCACTTTATGCCACTAAGGCTAATCAGACGATGCAATGGGACTCCCAAGTTTTGCCTACCCAGTTATAATGAGGTTAGGGGTCATTATCGCGTACCGGGCATCGTACAGGCTCGGGTCCGCAATTGTATGTCCTCTCAGAAAGGATTTTATACTTCCTTTAAAAAACCATGGGGCCTCCTACAACACTGCATAATGAAAAATTGATTTCATACCTATTAATACGGTTATCTTAAAAATTCATGCTCTGAAAAGTAAAGAAATTATTTCTTTATTAAGGGAATGACAGATATAGCTCGTTTGGATATGAAAATTTATGCAATTTTAATAATTTATTAGCTTTTGAAATGATTCAAGATTATTTTGTTTTTCACTTTTATGATTTTAAATAAAAAAATAATGACTAAAATCCAATGAAATATTAATCTTTTAGAAGAATTTCGCTAAGTCGCATTAAGGGATAATGGATTCTTCGTACTTGTGCTTAGAGAAATAATTTTAAACCCCGTTTTATGGATGTTTCAAAAGCTTTTTTGTTTGTTCAAATATTCTGAAATACAAGAAAGAAAAATAAGTCGTAAGAATAATAAAACTTATTTCTGGCACTTTTTAGAAAAAAAACTAGTACAGTAGGACCTCTATTAACCGGGGTCCCGAAGAGCCAAATTTTTTTTTTCTAATAAGCTTTTTTTAATTTGTATGGCATTTATTTTTTATGTATAATATTTATTTACATAAAATAAATACATAAATGTTTTAACGATTACACAATGGCTAATTATCTATTGTTCTTAGAAATTATGGAATAGATTAATAAATGAAAAAACAGGCTGAAATGAAAAGGCTTGTATCTTATGATGAGATGTTTCCGGTAACTATTACTCTAATTCATATTCTATGAACGATATTGTTTTCAAGTCTTTCTAGGAAACTCCCTACTCTGGCCTGTTTGACTAAAAAACAAAATAATCTCAGTTGTGATTTAGTAGGAAGGAAATGAAGTTTCCACTTCTCCACTCCGAAGTGGATCAGCACCTATTCCGTCTACTAATTTAGTTATGAATCAAAATATTGATCAGCTGATTTTAAATTTAGACTCCTTATTAAAAATGAAAAATTTTGATATCCAACAAGATATATATTTTTTGATTGCTTATTAAGTTTTCTAATTGGTAAGTGGCTCTATTATCAGCTATGACAATTATATATGAATATTTTGGCTACCTCTTAACCTGATACGTAGCAACCTATATAAAAAAATTAAACAAATTGGAAGTTGTAAGGTATCTTCTAAAAATATTTGTATTGTTGGATTTTGCTATTGTCAATCGCTATCTGATCTAGACAACGTAACGAGATATCTTTAAATAGAATAACCAGTTTCTTGTAAATAAGGTACTGCCATTCCAGGTATAATTTTTTACCAACACCCTAGGTCAACGGGAATCGATTGTTCATTAATTGGGTGTAACTACTAGGGGATATACGACACTAAAATCGCTAATTGATTTGTAAATATTAATATTTACTTATTATTCATAACTAATGCAGATTTTTACCACTAATTTAAGACAATCATTCATTTCTGAAAAGTATTCGATAATATAAATTGGTACTCATTTAATTTAATGTTTATGTTTTATAATATTAAATATTTATGAAAGATAAGATGACATTGTATCTAGCCCAATATCTCCGTTAGATAATGCTCCGCGTGCGTTTTATGATGTTTTTACGTATCTATCGAGAGGTCCAGCTTCCCAGGTGACAGTGGTGCTAGGTGCGGTGCCCCGTTGTGGACAGGCCTGGGGTGAGGGGCGGTGCGAGGGGCCATGGAATTAGAGAGAGATAGGATCGGTGCGACAACGTGGCCGAGGCGTTAGACAGCCATCACGCAATCCTCCCACCTTCGTCTAGACCTACTCTTGGACGTGTATCAGTCGGCCCCGTGCTTATTATACTTTAAGGGATTCGCTCACCACCAAGTTTCGCAATTTTACACGCCCATTTTATTCATCTTGCTGCAATCACGTCAATTATATTTACTGGGTAAAGCTCACTCAGTTCTGCACTGTGCAGGCGTCTAAATTCTCCGGTCAGTTCATCCCTCCTCGGTCCAAATATTCTACGCAGTATCTTATTTTCAAAAACTCTAAGCCGTTGCTCATCCCTTAATGTCAGCGGCCAAGTTTCGCATCCGTAAAGGACCGTTGGAAGAATAATAGTTTTGTAAATCCTAATTTTTAAGTTTTGGGACAGAAGGCGGGAGCTAAGCAATTTCGCGACTGAAAAGTAACAAGCATTACCGGCTTTTAATCTAGCCTTAATTTCCTCATCGATTTCGTTTTTTCTAGTTACCATCGCCCCTAAATAAGTACCCCTAGTAAGCGGTATTACTATAAAATATTATAAAACGAGTGCAATATTTACTAATATAGTGTGGTCATCCATGGTCGTATTATCCTCTAGATTTCTTCAAATTCGGCCCCTGTACTTGACATCAGAGCAGGGGTTAATAATAAGAATTTCATCCACTCAGCCCTTCCAAGAAATCTATACGATATAGCTTAGCCTAGCGAAGATAATTTTGTTTTGAGAGAGCTAAGTCTCTGTCAACACAGGCAAGCTAATACTCAGATCTCTCTCTAAGGAAGTTAACTTCTACCTTAAGAGATTACAGGAACAACGACGACCCCCAGGTGTACAAAAGCTCCGTGGACTCCTAAATTCCAGTTACTTCTATTCAACGAACGGCGGATATCTTACCGCCTTTTATTTTGGAAGAATCGGAATGGTAGATCTTCGTCTTTGAAGAAACTTGTTTCTTTATCCCATAAGTTAGATTTATTTGAACTTGATATATTTATTCATTACAAATCCACAAGTCTCGATAACAGAACCCCCGGTAATCCGAACAATTAAGAAAAAAAAACGTTGTTCCGTTCACAATAAGAGACGGGTGAATCATTATCAACCAACTACACTTTTAGAATCCTAATTTGTTTTTCATTATTATCTCTCACTTTCCAAAAACCGACGTTATTTTTATTCTGATTTCCAGTGATCATCACTAAATCATTAGCTTCAAAACTCATGGGAACCCGCCGACTACAGGAAATTTAATAATGTCATGGTAAAAAAATTTTAGGAGAACACAAAGGTATGTCTATGATAACTTACCAAGACCCATTTAAAAATATATCAAGTATAGTAAATATATCCATATTTACTAGTTCATAAATACAGAAATCGGCTGAAAGAATCACTGTACAGAAAATGGCAAGATGCAGAAAGTTCCGAAGCTTAATCTAATACTTGTCACTGATTCTGTTCACTGAAATAGCATTTTTTTGTTTGTAACTCGTAAAAGACGATGACAATCGGCAAAGTATATATAATCAAAAATGTTCGTCTGTAACTGAAAAAATGACACCTTCGAAAAAGTCCTGCGACCATTTTGAAATTTTTGCTGAGAATTTCAGTTTTTCGCTTACTACTCGCAAACGAAGAGATCAATCGAAAAGATGTACATGCCCGAAAATGTTCTCCTTGAAAACTTGAAGAGATTGACACCATTTAGAAACCTCTACGACCATTTTCTCGGAAAAACCACGTTTTTGTGCTTATAACCCGCAATCGAATGCGAAATGAGTGATTTCTATATTTTTCCGGTGTAGCGGTTAAGAAAAGCTAGGAAACGATGCCTCCTTCATGAAATTTGATGTAGTATTAAGGAAATTTAGGCGTACTGACAAAAAAAAGACCTTGAGAAATATTAAATATGATTATATTTCCTAAATTAATTCCTATTCCTATCCAAATTTAATATATTATTCAAAAGGTTCATTCTATAAGTATTACTTAATTTTTATATACATATGTATCATACTAGACTACTATACAAGATCATACTTATCCCTGATGAAGGCCCTGAATATCGGGTCGAAACGTGGGAACAATATGTCATTGCACATCAAGTGTTCTTTTATTTGACCGCACTCCCAACCATTTCCGTCACATAAACTTCTACGTTCAACCATCAACCTTCATTAAAAAAACATCTCATTATATTACAATGGTCTATTCTTTTTTATTAAGATCCTATGACAACTCTGTTCTTTAAATATTGCGGTGAATTTTTATATCGATCTCTTCTATTGTAATTCGATACCCGAGCATCGTTTCCTCAGAAAATTTTCTTTAGACCTTCTTGAAAAAGGGAAAGCAAACAATGTGTGCTTAGCCGAGCGAAGGAAGTTCTTTGAGAAGTGAAGAGAAGGAAGTGGCCGGAAGAAACCGAAGCAAAAGGAAGGAATGGAACTTGGTCTTTACGAGAGCCCATCTTTTGCACAACTCCGGCGTATCCTTTCAACCTGCTCTAAGAGCTCCGTTAACTTGTCCGACCATTCCATACCTTTCGTCGAAATTAAAATTATTTTCGTCCAAAAGTTCTGTATCATTAATCACTTAATTTTAATTTAACGCCAATAAAGGTCGGTCTCGATAACCCGAGCACAGAGCTTCCTGTTAGGATTATCAAAAGTAACAAAAATGTAGATGTTGTAAAAGCGCGTCCACATTAGCTCAAAAATAGCGAATGCTCGCGGCGGATATTCGGCAGGAATTGGAGGGGGACAAAAATTATTGACCAACAAGAGCACGTGTAAACATATCCAAACTATTTAATATAATTAGATTGAAAAAAAAACAAAGATTTTTCATCAGAGAATTTTTTTAAAGACAAAGAGAAGGACCTACTCACGATGTTCTTGATAATCCTGGGATTTATAGATTTAATTTTAACCTAGATCAAGGGGATTGAAAAGAATTTATTTTTTTTCAAACACTTAAAAAGTCAAATGTTACTAAATTAGGGTCTGGCCACACATGTCCGCACCGCAGCCCTAACATAGGTTAAGTTCAGAATATTTTTAATTTAACTTACATATTACCTTTAGTTATGCCTAAAGGTCAGGCCACACGTATCATACACAGGCCACTCACTTTAGGCATAACTAAAGGTAATATGTAAGTTAAATTAAAAATATTCTGAGCATAACCTATATTAATGATGCGGTGCGGATCCGGTGCGGAAATGTGTGGCCAGACCATTATGCTGACATTAAACATATGATTTAAATAATTTTATCTTAAATAATTTGCTTAATTTTTCTGGAATATATCTGTCATCCAGTGAGTAAGTGGTTAAGCCAATTTTAGCTAAAAATGGTTTAAGTGGTTGAAAAGAAGTATGGAATCGGTTTCTTCCTAATGAAATAAGTCTGTGTCAGGCGTTTATTTTAAATGTGGTTATTAAAATCTGCATTAGGTTATCAGCAAATTAGGCCCCGAATGCGCAAATGTGGACGCGCCTTGTCCGCACCGCAGCACGGATCTGATTCATTTACGAAAGATAGATAGTAACTATTCAAACACGCGGATGCGGATGCGGATGCGTTGCTGACATGTGTGGCCTGACCTTTAAGGTGAAACACGAAACATATAATCAAAAAGAGTTTTAGTCTTTTTGTTGGAAAAGAAACGAACTATTGTAGTACCTGTTCCTGACTATTCGAGGACGTTCTACACTTGTCGAGATCGTTCTGGACTGTTTCGATTCCAACTAAATATAAGGAGCGGTAGACTGGAGAGTTACTCTTGCTCTGAAGATCAAATCATATTGTTACTGTTTCGTTACAAGTTAATACTTTTTGTAACTTTGTTAATAATTTGAGTTTTTATTGTTATGTTATGTCTGACATTTTAAATAATTATTTTCGTCTGATAAAAAATAATCATACCCACATAAGTGTTATTAGATAAATATAAATTTATGAACATAATCATGTGGTGTACGTTGTGGTTGTAATATTGTTGCTAGGGAAAACGTCTGACATTGCAAATTCATTAAAGTACCATGCTGCTGATGGTCGATGTTGCTTTTTCCCACTTTTTTTTTTTATTTTATGAAAAGCCAATCTATGATTTAATTATGATGAAGAACCAAATGTCTTTAAAAATATTTGCCAGTTTGTTTGTTCGTTTAATGACCATTTATGCTAATAAGACTATTCGGGCGATCCTACAGTGAGAGTCCTAAATTTTGCGCAATGTTAAAGTGTTTGAATAAACATACATGAAATGAACAATTATTTACCAAAAATACCTACAGAAGATTAAATATCGTACTTCCTTATTGTAATAAATATGCGTGACAAAATGACGCAATATATAGGCGTTTACAATAAGATTTGAAAATAAATAAATAAAGAAAAATAATAATAATAAAAAAGAAAGAAAAAATAAAAATAAAATAAAAGATAAAAATGATTTAAATAAATAAAAATATACTAACGAAAATAATTCATACATTTTATATTTAAATTACCACTATATGTAAAACAATTATATATATTTGATTTAATCATGATTGAAAAAAAAACTATAAAAAAATAGGAAGCCAAAGAGTGACAAGTATAAACAAGAATGATAAACATTAAAAATAGGTTAAATAAAAAAAAGTCAAAATGACGTATTAACCCAGCTGTTGACCTTCCAAATAAAATCTCAATCTAAACTACATCAAGATTAGATTTATCTGCAAAAAAAAAATCCACTGAGATATAATATTCTTTTTATTTAATCAAAATTTCATACGGCAGATTTTTGTATAAGAAAAATACAAACTGCAGAAAATAAGATGGTATCGACCTCTTGTATATCTGTCTAGTAAAGTAATAAGAACCGGAGTTGGAGACTGGAGAAGGCTGGAGACTGGAGATATTATTAGGGACCCTGGAATAACGAATGTAGGGGACTTTTCCCCAGGGAGCTCTTTCTCAATAAACATCCAAAAGTTTTTTTATTTTTATTATATCATACTGGAATCTTATGTTTCGTTATAATTATTCTACAACTTCTACAAGCTTATAGATATTTTGATAATGTTTTTATAAAAGAGAATAAACGAATCGATTTTTTTTTTTATAAGTTTGTGCTGTACTGATTGTATGTACCAAAGGTATTAGAAATTAATAAGTGATATATAATAGGAAGAATTAATAACTGATTGCAACGGCAATAACTGCATTGGCAACGGATCTACAACCACAGAAGGTGTTGTTAAAAGTTTATTATTATTTAAATAAGGAAATATGTATCTTACATATATAAAAATCTGGTGCTTGCGCGTTACAAACAACTTTCACTTACCAACTTACTTAGATTAGAAATTAATGTGTTTTGTTAATTGCCACTACTTAAAGTTCCACATTTTTCCTCATTCATTTCTTATATTTGTTTAAAAAAAAAACTGATTTCTTTCATTATTAAATAAATGTATTTACTTGTGATAATTCGGCAATGCAAGCATACTACTCCAAGTCGTCTGATTTTATAATTCTCTATGTACTTGCTGAATATTTCATTTATTTACTATGAAACAAATAATTTCCATTAAATGAACAGACCGGCTTTAATTATGAACAATGGTCTGTCATTGAAGGCGTACTCCGCATGCGTGGGCTCAAAGTGTTTTATGAGTTGACTGAATATTTTTCTTTTTTTCTCCCCTATAAGTTTACTTGATTTTTATCATATCTCATACTTAGCCATTTCTGATTTTTAGGCGAAACGAGAGACGGATAATTTATCCATATAAACAAATACAAAGGTACTTTATAGGAAAACAAAAAAAGGACCCTTCCCCATTTAAGCCCCATCAAAACATTTTAATAATGATAAAGGTTACACACACACCACAGAAGCCCAAAACGTTGGGTGAATTAAGAAATTCAAATTTTTTTTTTTTTTTTTTTTTGGGACTTCAAGGCTTCCACTGAAGCCCTGTAATGCCCATACTAACACCCATGGCTACTAATGGCACTGGGTGATACTTCTGCTACGAAAGAAAAGCACCACCCAGGGCGGGACTCGAACCCGCAGCTCCGACATGGGAGTATGGCGGTTTACCGCACAGCCACACCGGGCCCTAGAAAATATGGAAGAGATTCCTTAATTAAAAAAAAAACTTAATTTAATTTGTTTGTTTAATTAACATCACTCTATGCTGCTAAAGCTAATCGGACGATGCTGCAGTGGGAGTCCTAAATTTTGCCTATCGTATATTTAGGAAAGGAGTAGCTGACATCCTACAGGCTCTGGACCTCCATTTTACGTCCTATCCGAGGGACGGCATAGCCAAGGATTTCTTACTTCCTTTAAAAAAACTGCGACTTTTAGAGGGCAAGGCTATATTAGATAACTTATACCTTTAAATCTTAAAGCCTTATCTACCTACCTGCATTTTACGCCTTGTAAGAACCTGCGACCTTTAGTATTGCAGGTTTCCATGCAGACCACTACATGGACATCCCAATCTTTTTTCATATCATGAAAGTGAACAGCCTTGTTTACGGTTTTGTAAAACTTTGCAACCGCACCCCTAACCATTTAAATTAAATACATTTCTATGGCCAAACTCCTTGCTATGAGGCCGTATTGCATTATACGGCAATATTAATTATATATTATACTTATAATTATATAAGTATAATATATAATATAATATATAATATATAAGTTATAATAATATAATTATTAATTATATTGATGATATACAATCAAAAGACTTAGTCTTTATACCTCTCATTAACACGGGAGAGGTAGAGATAATCGAAGGGGTGGTGTAGGTAGCGCTTCGTCGATTAGAAGTGACCTTAGGACAATGGTGTAATTTACTTACTAAAAACTAAGGTTCGATGTACGCCAAACACTTTGATTTTTAATGTATGATTTATTGGATAGCTTAATTATTTCATACAATAAAATATAAGGAAATATAACAAAACCAAAATCGCCAAAGAAATAATGAAACTACCAACTATACAGGAACAATGAGTTAAAAATATTAGGAAAATTTACATTGGACTTGTAGTTAATAAATTTTCTCATTAATTATTGATAATATATTAGTCACAGCCTGGATTTACAATCTGGACATAACTTGACCGTATGCTTTCCACAAATACAATAACATTTTGACATTCTTCTCTCCTGCAAAGGACAAAATTGACACATATCTCGAGGTCCAAATAGTCCATAAATATTCCACTTACAGATAAAATTAGCTTTCAAGACGAACATTAGGTAGCATTTCGTTTCCGAGACTGACACAAAGTTACATATGTGGTAGCGCTTCGTCTTGCCGGCGCACAGTGGTTGAAAATCGACTATTTTCGGAAAAAACCTTGTCAAACCCGATCTATAAGCCGCAAAAAAATAAAGTTGATATTATCATAACCACGATTAAATTTCCTATAAAATGTATAGGTTCTAGCCCCGATTAACCGTCTATTCGGATTAACCGGCAGTGTAAGGAAAATAGAAAAAAAAATATACATCAATTTTTGACTCAAAATCGGCTAGTTTAAACACTTTTGCTGTTTTATGCTAGTAATATCATTGATAGTACTTGCAATATAATTTTATTTCATGAAAACACTCAAGTTAGGTAAAAAAAAAAAAAAATCATACATAGGAACTATCATATATTTTTGTCGTTATGTTTTAATTCTTAACTATTAAATGTATTTCATATTAAAATATAAGATTGGGATCATCCGACTTTAATATAATTTTGATAGGAGATGGTGGGATTGACCGTTCAATGTAGGTTTAATAACTGCAACTCTATCTGTGAAAATTTAGTTCCCTTATTCAGGCTAAATAATTGCTGAACCTTTTTTTTTTAATACCAATCTTCTAAAAACAAATGGTGCTTAAAAATTAAAAGTGCCGAAGCCTTTAAGTTATCGGAGGTCATGTTAATAAACTTATTATTAATAATTTCCAAATTCATTCTAAAATCACGGTAGGTGAAAAAGTTGATTTATTATCGACCTAACAACGATCCAGACTGACTTTATAAATGATGCTACAGACCTGGTAAGTAAGGCATGATGTTTTACTAAACGATTAGTAATATCCTAATTCGAAGCACAAGCTCAATTGCGAATAAACTGCACGAAATAGCTGTGGTATTTCAATAAAAAAAAATCCCACATGTACAGACGCAGGTGGACGCAGCTAGAATGTGTTTTAATATTTTCTTGAATGTATCTTCTTTTTAAAAAAATGGATTTTAAAACTGCGCTCGGCTGCGCTTGAAAAATATGGATTACCAAAAAAATTTTTTGTCTTAATTTTATTGCATTTATTCGGGATTTTATTTCTGGGTTAAAACATAGACCAAGTAGCATCATTTTTATGCTAGTATAATATGTGAGATCGCTTTTCATGATTAAGAAGGAAAATCGCTCTAAGAAACAAATATGCGAGTTGTAAAAATTATTATTGTTATATAAATTTTCCGTTGAAAAATAAACTTTTTCAATGATCGATTTTCAAACGGTGCTAACAAGTTTAAAAATCAGAATACCTCCGAATAAATTGATGGAATGTGTCAAGTAACTATTCTATTAATTAATAATGAAAAGAAAAAGAATATTCCAATACCTTCAAAAAATGGGTTTTTCCGCCTTTCAACCACTGTGCGGCGTCGTTACTTCAGAAAAATAAATTAAATGCTTGCCTAACCTAAATCGACCGACCTTCTATCTACAGGATCTGATCTAGTAATAAGTGGAGATATAACTCCCAGAAGGAGGACCAGCTAGGATTTGGGGTTCATCTGTAATTAACAGAAATCTGCGGTCTCTTCGTCACTAAGGCGAACGCTACCTTTCCCTGGTTAAATGGTGAAGCCACATTAAAGAGGCTGAGTGTGCCCAGGAGGATCTCTCGGCACCTGGGACGACCCGAGACAAAATATTAAAGAGAACTTGGGACCTTGAGCATAAGCCCATTCATCTTTTTTTATTTATTTTTTTTAATTAAGGGTTTTATTTTTTAACAATCAATATTCATTAAAAGGAAAAATGAAATTTACGTAACGTATAACAATGTATTCTGATTAAAAATATAGAAAAAATATACAATATAAATATAAACAAATCCTCTTTGCTATGTTAAGATAAAGCCTTTTTTTGTTTTAACGAATACTTGTCAGAGGCGGCGTAAGAAATAAGTCAAGAATTTCAAAAGAAGGCAAAAGTTGCGGCTTAAAGAAAGCCGAAAAGAAGCTTAAAGCCGAAAGCGATGACAAATATGTTGACACAAGTCAAAGAAAACAAAGAACAGGGAAAAGAAAAGGAGATAACTTGGTAGAACAAACAAGGCGAGCTCGCAGCACAAAACCTCAGCCCTGGAATATTTTCATTGCATAAATCCAAACTAATATTATATTTTAAAATTTATAAAAACAACACGATTATTAAGTAGTATTAAAAATATATTATAGCGTTAAATCGTTATAAATATATTTAAAAAAACATATTATTTAAAATTCCAAACCTTTCGTTGGAACGAAATAGCGGTCGGAACAAACCGTTGGAGCATGTGGATGGGCATAGATTTTTTTGACGGAGACTTGGAATCTTCCATGAAGACCTCGACCCTTCCAGAAGGTTCGTTTTACGACTATATTTAAGGAGCGAGTGACTGGGCCAATTAGTCTTAGTCTCTGTCTTGACAGTGAAGCTCCAGTCATATGCTTTGTGTGCTATAAACTTATCATTTTTGTAACCTGCTGGGATATTTAAATTGTTTAACTCGTTTGGCATTGGTGTATATTTTTGTTGAATAAATATTTGTTGATTCACATAGGTGTTGAAATATGTTTCTTACAAAAATTTTCAATTTCTAAACCTCCACCTGATGAATGAGTGACAAATTGGTCATTTTAAAGGCATATTTTCATATTTTAAAAGTCCTGTTGACATTATTTGAATGTCAGAATGGCGTAAATCCGGTATCGGCCTGTTCTGCGCCTATTATGTCTAGTTCCAATCCTTACCAAGAGATAATGCTCTTGAGACGCTCATTTAATTCCCTTTTAATCAAAAGATAACGCTTTCGTCAAAGTATTACCATCGGACCCCGACGCCCGATATCGTCTGTGGCTCATGCTAGCAGTCGGGGTCCGACCGATACCGTCCAATTCAGGATACCCCTACAATTCGCCGCCGCTCCTAACGTGTTAAAAATTACAAAAAGTTCTATTTTCAATTTTGATGATTTCCAACAAATAAATTTCATTCAGTTATATATAATTGTAAAGAGAGCAGAAGTAATAGGTGATAACAATCAATAAAACTATTTATTATCATTATTAGTTTATTTATCAAATAATTGTGAGGAATGATTATCTTCCCAAGGTATTAATATACTTTTTTAATTGATTGCTTGGAATCTTAAATTAGTAAGTTTGATTTGTAGGCGAGAGCGGGGTTGGTTGGCAACAGTTTTCATTTTTTTGATTGTTGAGTCGTTCATGTTAATATAATCCCAATAGGGCTGATACCACTGTAAACTCCAAGTATTAGAGTACTTCAAGTATTTTTTTCACAACATAATATTTAATACTAAGATGATAAAAATTGAAGAATTCGTCAAACCAGAGTATGCCAATTAACCCCCAAGGTGGGGCAGGTTGGCCTAGAAGGTGGGGTTTTTTTAGCAATCTCATTCAAGTACTGCCTGACACATATTATTGTTATTAAAAGCTGCATTATAATGGTATAATAATTTTGAATCGGTTTTTAACAGCTTTTAAGGGAAAATAGAATGACAATAGAAGAAGATAGAATTTTAAACTGTCGTCATTTTCTGTATAAGAAAAATTGCTCCCATCCTCCTTGCTGGAACTAAAGACAATTGGTAGTTTCACCTTTGCTTATGTTTACCTTGCTTTTGTGAATTGCTATTGCGCCAAAAAACCCCAGTTGAAGAGAGCCAACTAACCCCACAGGAGGGATCATATGAAAGATGGCTGCCAGGACAGGGGAGAACAACCAAACAAGAAGCTGGTTAATCGAAAGGTTAGGTTTTTATACGAGTTTGGGGCTATGCGAACAGACTCGGAGTCAAATGCTTTAGCATGCCTTTAAACCAAATTTACTGAAAATATAAAAATTGATTTTACATGTTGTAAAATCAATCAATGAAGCGCACTCTTCTCTACACTGTTAGCATCGGATTGAAAACTCAGGACAAGATTCCCGAGGTCGAGCGGGTAACATGGTACAATGGTGGGGCCTTTACAACAGGTGTGACGGAAACTATAAGCCGATGGCCAACCAACCCCGCTCTCCCCTACATCACAAGTCACGAACTTGTCTGTAAGCAGTCTTGATAATTTCTATAACTATTCAATCCTTATATATATAACATTTCCAAGAGAATAATTAATCATTGAAGGAATAAAATTTATAGACTGCCATTTATATTCGGTTTATCGGTAAAAAATTAATGGACATGAATACTGTCTAAGCCATGTTATAACATTTAATATAAGATTAAAAAAAAATACAGTTCGAGTTTATTTGCATGTATTGAATTTATTTGATGGGAATGGGTCTATTTTACATAGTTACGTGTTCGGACACATATATAAGGACACAACTTTATGTTATTTATCTATCGAGCATTTCAGGTTGCTTATAATTCGAACAAAGACGATAATTCTTAATACATAAGTTTTTAGAGTTAGTTTAATAATCAAACTGTGTAATTTGAAAGTGGCCTAACTCCATTACATTTAAATCAAGATATGACTTTAATAATAACTAATGATGATGCCGGGGAGTAGAGATGGAGGTAATTTTAATTAATTAGCAATTACAAGTTAATCAAAGTTTTTAGACAATCCTGTTAGTTGAATAACCAGTGCGTTCAATTAATATAAAACATAACATTTTTAATATATTTAGAAAAAAAAATGGATTGGTCTTAGTTGGCCGGGACTTAAACCGTCCCTCTTGCGTAACATGCGCGTTTTTTTTCGATTACTAAGAGACTTGGATTCCACTCGTGTTCTTGGTGGTGTAATGGAACACTAATTGTTACTCGCGGGACGCGGGTTCGATTCCCGCCCAAGTTCGGTAACTTTTCTATTTCGAATATTTAAAAAAAATGAAAGCATTAAAATAGTAAAATAAAATAATGAAGGCTTAAAGAACCCGAAGGTTCGATGCCGACATCACAACTGGCTCCCTGCATACCTCTATCCAGAGTCAACTTTGACTGATCTTCCTTTACGCAATCCTCCCACCTCCTTTTCGGCCTACCCCTCGGACGTTTCCCATATCGGCCCCGTGCTTATCAATCTTTTAGCGATTGGCTCACAACTGAGTTTCGCTATTTTAGATGTCCATTTCAGTCACCGCAATGCAATCACCTTTATTAAATTTACTGGATACAGGTCCAAATATATACGCAATACCTATTTTTCAAAAACCCTCAGCCTCTGCTCATCCCTAAATGTTATCCCTAACTTTTAAGTTTCGGGACAGAAGGAGTGAGCTAAGCGATTTAGCAACTGAAAAGTAGAAAGCATTTCCGGCTTTTTATGTAGCCTTAATTATTCTTGCCTTGATTTTTTCATCGAAAGTAGTTATACATGAGAAAATAATAAAATTAATAAATAAATATCAAAAATAGACGAAATATCAATAGATCCTGCTATTTGGATGAATAATTCACCCACCGTATAAATTCTTAGATAAATTGGTGGTATTTTTATAGACAAAAACTTCATAGCTAAAACTAGATACTGTTAATCTCGACGATGGCGCTCAAACACGCTTTTCTTTGCCTTTATGCCTTCGAAATTATAAATTAGCTATAAATGAATTATTATTATTATAATTAATTTTTAAATTATTTAATTAGCTTATAAATAAACTATACAGATTGTTGAGCAGCCCAAGGGGTTGAATAGTAGAAAAGAGGGATGCACTTTGCCCCTTGCAAATCGCCAAGCGGAGGAATTAAATATTTAGGTTGGCTTCGGATCAGTTTACTTAGGAATCGATTCCTTTGGCTTCGGGGCTCATTAGAGATATCGATTACACTAGGGGAGGGGGGATGGGGGGGGGCGGGGTGGTTTAAGTTAGCTTCCAAATCTCTGAACCAACCCATTTCGTGTTACTAAGTCGAAAGATTTTCCTTATTCTGTAATATAGCCAAATATTACTTAATAGTTTAAGCCAACTATCATAATAGTTATTAAGGCGCACTTTTTAAAAGAATACATCTTAATTCGAAAAATTTAGATATAAAACTAAAATCTTTTTAATCTAATGTTTGAAGAGTGAATTCACAGCTGATCTTTGCTTCGACATTTACAAGAAGTAAATTACAACTTTTATAACTAAAAAAAATTAATTTTATAAACAGAAATTGAAATAATAAATTATCATTATTCTTGACCAGAGAGCCAATTTTCATAAAGTCCATTGGGAAGAATCGGTACAAACAAACTCGAATAAAGAGACCGAACGCATAACTTGTTGTTAAATAATTAAAATTATGGAGGAAAAATTAAGCATAAAAATAAGAGTAAAATTACAATTAATATATAGTAATATGGTGGTTGAAGAGAGCGTAGAAGCTGCAAGGAAAACTGGGCTGGCCATGGAAAAAACGAAATATATGGTAACCGCCAAAGGGGAAGCTGAGAGTAGGTACATTGAAGGGACTGGATATCGCTTCGAGAGGGTACCCAAGTTTAAGTATCTGGAAACGGTCTTAACGGAAGATAATAAAATGCTAGAAGAAATCAGAGATAGAGTAACAGCTGGAAACAGATGCTCCTGGTCGCTGATGAAAATCTTCCGTAGTCAAGACATACCCAGAGTTCTGAAAGTAAGAGTCTACAGGACGATTTTGCAGCCAGTAGCAACGTACGGTAGCGAATCCTGGACGCTTACTTTAAGTGGGGAAAGAATACTTAATATATGTGAAAGAAAAATTCTCCGAAAAATCGACGGCCCGACTAAAGAAGGGAATCTCTGGAGAATGAAGACGAACGAAGAGTTGAACTTGTACGAGGGACCAGACATAGTTGCCACCATAAAGAAGAGAAGGATAAGATGGCTAGGCCACAGACAGAGGATGAGCAATGAGCGCCTTCCAAATATGATAATGGAAGGGAACCCAGGTGGAAGAAGGGAGAGAGGTAGGCCGAGATTGCGTTGGCTGCAGGACGAAGATGATCTTCGGGCTCTCGGCGTGGACAGCTCTGAGTGGAGAAGAATAGTGGAGGAGGCCAAGGTCCTGCAAGGACCATAGCTCCAATAGATGATGATGATGAATATGGTACATACTGTATAAGTTGGTAGGTAAGCTGTTTTCGCCTGTATCGGTGATTCTCATTTTAGGGTCAAGTTTTAGTCCATTACAACTTTTACATAAATGGTTAAGCCTAACCTGATTTTTTTTTCCCATTGTTGTCCGAGAATATATATTTCTTCATAATAAAATATTAAAAATAAATAATATGATTTTATAATTAATTAAGCTACTAAAATGTCATTACCACGTAGTGTCCCCTTCTCCATTTTGTGTTAAACATGTATTTTTTTTCTTTTGAAACCTAGGTTTAATGATAGTGAAATTTATTTCCACTCTTAAAGAATAACCGAAGCATTCTGAATTAATTTTTTTTTTTTTGTCAACAGTAAATATGTTTAAGTAGTTTCAAAACTTTGTACCTTCACTTTGACGTCATTACCAATCAAAAAACCAAACGGCAGAGATAAAGCCTTGAAAAAGGGGGAACAGTGGCGAAATTTTTTGTGAGTGTAGTGGTCACCATAGAGTTAAGGGACAACCACCTTTGAATTATCCAACTTCAGTTAGAGGCCGTAACTCGTAAAAAAAGTCAAGTACCTTTATTTTATTTCATTCTTTAAATCATATTAAATAGTTTGACTATCGTTTGTTTCAACCAGAAGGCAAAAAAGATGATCTCAATTAGTCACACAGCCTAAGGTTTTGGCCGAATAAAATACGTGGAAATGTCATTACCAAGTTAAAGAAATCGTCTCATTCCCATGCACGAGTTATTAGCTCGGTAATGACATAATTTTGTTATGAAAATTGCCCATAATCCGAGAATCACCCGTATACTCCTCACAGGTTTTCGGCTCAGCTAAAAAGATGCACTTACAAAAATTACAAACTTTTGAATCCAAAATTTTATTACTGAAGCTATTAACAGATTGGAGAGTTAGTCTGGCTCTGAAGATCTTATCATATCTTAGGGATCTTTAAAGAGTAACTGACATCGTACAGGTATCCCATATCAAAGGCATAGCCAAGGATTTTTTACTCCCTTTATAAAACCTCAGGGCCACCTCTTGACGCGAATCCGCGACCTTTAGTATCGTAGGTTGCTATGCTAACCACTACACCAAAGGTGATCCCATAGGTAAGGTGTGATGATATATAAATTTCTAAGTTATGAAGGTTGGCCGTATTGATATATTGATTTTCGTATTCCAACCTGTTTGTTCACTTTAGGGCATGACTATGAGAATAATATAGTCTCGAAGCATCGCCCTAATGTAGTGGTTTATTATTGACTGAACCTCGAGAACCTATTATAACATTTAATATCAACATTAAAGAATACATGTCCTATAAATATATATTAATAGAGGAAATGTTTTACTCACCAACGACGTTGAGGGTGATGAAGTGGCTCATCTTCGGCTCGGTGCTGACCTGGCACTCGTACTGCCCACCATCCCTATCCTGGACGTACTTGATCTGGAGGGTCCAGGTGTCCGTCTTGTCGACGAGGAAGGCCTGGAACCGGTCGTCGGCGATGAAGGTGTAGCGGTCCACGGTCAGGATGTGAGCGTCTCTCCGTCTTATCCAGGATACCTTTCCAGAAACAAAGTAACCATGAATTACCAAAAGAAGAAAAGGATAAATGAATCTGGGAGTAATGTTAGTACCTTATTTTTATTGTTGTTATAATCAACTACAAAACGATATTAATAAAATGGAATAAAAGACCTACGAAGGCCTCCCCCCTTCCAATCGCAACTCCACAAGATCAGACCTTACCGAATCCTCCCACCTTCGCCTAGGCCAACCCCTCAGAAGTTTTCCAGTCGGCAAAGCGTTTATCAAACTTTTAGGTTTTTGTTCGCTTCTAAGACCCGCAATTTTGCACGCCAACTATTTTATTTTAATTCCTCCCTCCCATGCCTCACGGGCAATACGGGTATGAGCAGTAGTGGGATGTTACCTATGACTACGCAACAACTCACTACCGCTAATAAACGATTTATTTTATTTTTCATCTTATGCAGCTGTCCCCAAGAGCTGGAAGGCCTCTTCTACTTCTATGATGGTCTTCTTGGTCCAGGTCCTCTTCTCCGGGCTCTCAAGTTGAAGTGGGCTGGGCCCAATGCCGTTTTCCACCCTTCAATGAACTCCTTGAACCGCGGGAAGTTCTCCTCGCTCACCAGCTGAGGGAACTCTTGCTCAGTGAGGACGAAAAGTCCCGTGTTTTCCAGCATCCTGGCCCTTATACTATCAAATACAGTGCAGGTCGTGACCACGTGCTCAACAGTCTCTGGGACACCACAGGTGGAGCAGTGGGGGTCTATGTTCTGGCCAAGTCGATGGAGATGGGCTCTAAAACCCCCATGCCCCGTGAGGAACTGTGAAACCCAATAGTCCCACTTAGCCAATAGCCGGGATTTTACAGAAGGAAAGTATTTCCTGAGGGTGCTTTCTTTCTGGGATATTGCCCACCTTCGGCTCCACTCCTCAATGGTATCCTCCCGGATTAACTTTTGCACGACAACTTCAACCGACGAGCTGATATAATTTCGATTATGCTTACTGGGTACATTTCACTCAATTCTGCATGGGGTAGCCGTCTTAATTCTCCTGTTGAAACATCTTTCTTCGGCCCTAATATTCTATGCGACCTTAAGGTTTTGCTCATCCCTTACTTAAAGCGGCCATGTTTCACATCCGTAAAGAACCGACGAAAGAATTATAGTTGTGTAAATTCTAATTTTAAAATACCGTGACAGAAGGCGGAAATAACTTCGATTACATTTACCGGGTAAAGTTGACGCAATTCTGCGTTGTGTAGCCGTATGAATTTTCATGTAGAATCATACTTCGTCGGCCCATATATTTTACTAACTGCCATATTTTCAAAGACCAACGCCTTAAGTTCATCCCTACTTGCTCATATAAATCACTTAACTTAATTTTTTTTTCTCCGATGCAAATTCCTTACCAGAAATATTACCGTCTTGAATTACATTTCTAGGAATGAAAGAAATTCACAAATAAATTAAAACGGAAATTTTTTTTATTGAATATTTCTGACAGTTTCTCAAAACGAATGATCCGAAAAGTTTCATTTCCAATCAATCGTATAATAAAAAAAAAAATTCACAAACGTATAAATGCTAGCTAAATTCTTAAGCAACCATCGCTGTCTGAATGAGAATAATCTAGAAGGTTCCTGACAAGCGTAGTAGTAGTTCTTAACACGTTCACCGGTGGCCCGCACTAAACTCTCTCATCGGGCGGCGCGGGCCACCGGTGACCCGCACTAAACTGTCTTATTGGGCGGCGCGGGTCACCGGCGGTACACATTCGATTGTGTTCTGAATTATTATTCTGAATAATTAGCCGCCAGAAGAAGCGCGATTTTATTTTCAGCGTCGCCTCATAGCAAAACAAATGAAAAACGGCCCCGGCGTGAACGTGTTAAACAGTCACAAATAGGTATTTGAACATTCTGTCACTGTTCCAACAAGTCTAAGATAGTTTTCGATCATATGCTTAGTGGTTCCCGTTACATTTTTTTTTTTTTTGAATTTTGCGCAATTTTCCTATAACTTTGTTTGTTTGTTTAAGGTCGCTTTATGCTACTATGCTTCAGCATCGGACGATGCTGAAGTGAGAATCCTAAATTTTGCCTATCCAAGTATAATTAGGATAGGGATCTTTAACGAGTACCTGACATCGTACAGGCTCGGGACCTCCATTTTAAATCTTATCCGAGGAACGGCTCAGCCAAGAATTTTTTACTCCCTTTAAAAAATCCCAGGGCCACCGCGGACGCGAAACCGCGACCTTTAGTATTTTAGGTTGCTATGCTAACCACTACACCACAGGTGACCCGTGGTCAACTCTGCTTTGTTGATAAACACAACTTTGAGTATTTTGACCTCTCAAAAGTTACTTTTATTAATGACCTTAGTAATGTCAATGTTTATTTTCCATGTAGATTATGATTAAGTTATAATAATGTACTTCGAAATTGACAATCGTAAATAATTTCTTATTAAATAAAAAATGGGTAAGAAAAAAAACAATCAAACAAAATAGAAAGAGAGACAAAAGCTTGGGAGCTGTAAAACCTGTTACATGATCAAACTCTGAAGAAGAACTGCATATAACAGATTCAGACCATGGAACCCTGAATCAAAATGTTTTAATTAATTATTATACACTAGTACAAATTATTAGGGCTTGGTCTGATGACTATCAAACCTGTATTGGTTGCTGATATTTTTTGAATATATAATATTAATATCAAATACAAATTCAACCATTCCCCCCAAAAAAAATATAAATACAGACAAATCCTCTGTATACGCAGATGTAAAAAATCAAACTTATTACTACCTACTTATAGCCACCTTTATGCTAACCACTAAACCACACGTGACCCCTGCAAGCTACGGTTGAGTGAGAAAAACTATAACTTTTCATGAAAAACTATAAAGTTTCAACTTCCATCTCTGGATGGACGTGTATAAAATCAGAAAAGAAAATGATTTCAAAAAAATATTCAGTGTTCTTTTATGCAACTGGAAACGCAGAAACAAGGGCTGTAAGCGTGAAGTACTAGAGCAAATACTGCAATAGTAATGAGGGGAAAAAAGAAATAAAGTTCTGAATAAATAATGACTTTGCAAAGAAAAAGAAGAAGGAAAAAAATTCTCGACAGGAGGATAATTTACAGCTTGGCTTCCTATTCCCCGTTTTCCCCATATCCCCCCCATTTTCCTCTCCCATTTTCCCCTGCCCACCCATTCACCATTTTCAACCACCCCCCTCCTGTTCTAGTGCATTTATCATACCTTTTTTTCTCTTATTCTTGGTTTAAGGAAATCTGTCTAAATAAATAATTTTACATTAATAAATAATGTAGCAGATATAAATCTGGAAAATACAAAGAAGAAAAAAAAATAGTACCTAAGGGATCCACCTTAAGAAAATTTATTGTGAGATATGTTAAAGCTGGAAGCAAATCATCGGTCACTCACAATTTGCTTCTGAGAAGAAGAACTAAAAGCCATCGGACTAGTAGGAGTAGTGAAGTGAGAAGTCGGAAATTACTTACGTGGAACAGAAAAACAGTCAGGTTTTTACACTATTGTTAACATGTACCAGTGTGTAATTTTGTGAATGCGAAACATCTCATTGCTGCCAAATCCGTACTAACTTAAAGGCAAGGGTGGAATGTAGAATAATAAAATGAAATAAATGAATGTATTATAACGTTAAACCGATAAGCAAATAAAAAAACCGTATGGCGTAAACTTCCAGACCGTTTGTTGGAACAAAACAAGCGGTTGGAACGAACTGTTCGGGTCTAGATCTTCCGTGCCTAGTCCACGCTGGCGTAGACTGTCCACATTGTTCTGGAACATTCCAGGCCTGACTTTTTACGATAATACATAAGGAGCAGTGACTGAACGAGTCTGAGACGAAGTCTGTGTCTTAACAGTGAAGTTCAGGTCATATGATTGTGCGTTATCACAGTTCAAGTACCTAGGCTCTCTGGTTACTCAGGACAATGATAACAACGTCGAGATTCGTCAGAGAATTTCCTCCGACTTTGGACTCCTCCGACACTTGAAGAGTCGTGCCCTTACGAGAAAAACAAAAATCCACCTGTACAAGACACTGATTAGACCAGTTTTACTGTACGGTTCGGAATCATGGAGCATTACAAAAGAATCTGAGCAAGAGCTGCTCATATTTGAAAGGAAGATACTGCGAAGGATATTTGGAGGAGTCTGGGACAATGGAAGATGGCGGCGACGAACCGATCTCGAAATCTACGCACTGCACAAAGATCCCAATGTGGTAAGGGTTCGGAAGCTTGGTCGACTCCGGTGGGCGGGACACGTGGCTAGGATGAGCAGCGAGGAGCTCACGTGCATCTTCCGAGACACAGTCAGCCCATCTCATTTTTGGTCTTCCTTGGCGTCTTGTGCTGTACAGCTGTTCTGTTAGAACCTTCTTTGGAAGCTCAATGTCAGAAATTGGATGGCGGCCGCAATTGACAGTGAGAATTGGCGTAGGATGGTGAAAGAGGCCAGGACTCATAACTGAGTTGTAGAGCTAAATTAAGTAAGTAACCTACTTAAATATTTAAGTTATAACAATTCGTTGGCATTGATGACTGTATATTTCTGTTAAATAAATATTTCTTAAACCCACAAAAGTGTTACAGTATGAAGTAATAGAATAAGTATAAGCTGGTGTATAAGAATGTAAAATAGTGATATAACCCTCTAATTGCTAGTGGCTGGTATATGAGCCAGCCGCGTGCTGGTCCCCATGTGCTGTTGGCACCAACACCATCCCTGTTTTTACTCTTCACTGCTCCAAACTTATTTACAAGCCTGATAACTAGCGCTTTCTTTTGATGTTTTTTGGAATTTATAAAAAATTTCCCATACCGCTAGAGGGCATTTCATTGTTCTTTTCCTTTTTATTTGCAATTATAGTGCCAGAAACCTGTGTTGTGAAGTAGTTTTGATGGTGAAAAAAATTTATAGTGAGGAAGAGTTTTTAGAGCTCGTAACGGGTGCTAGTGATGGGGAAGCGTTTTATATTTTGAAAAGTTTTTAACTCCACCAGAGCCGGTACACAGTCCGGATCGAAAATTGAGGATAAAGATCTTTGTGTAGGATTAATTAAGCTCATAAAAGATATGAGAAGCGAGCGCTTGAATGACGTAAAAGTACTCCGCCCAGCTGGACCACTCGGTGTGCCTACTAACCCAAAACAGCAGACCACCTCAGACCCCGCTACTTCCGCAGTTAAAGGGTTAAAAAAAATGTGACAGGGTTATTATCTTATAATATGTAAATAAAAGACAGTCAATCATATGATTGAGAAATATATGCTTTGAGAATGTGGAAAGAAGCCCGAAACGTAAACGATGTCAAAAACTAATTACTTAGAAGATGAAAGATTCGACCGCGGCCGGGAATCCTACCCAGATCCTCTGCATTAACGTTCACCGCTCTTACCACTGAGCTAACTGTGGGGCCGACTCCAACCCAATTGTTAAGCCCCCCGTTACGCTACAATGTGGCAAGACCTGGTAGGTGGAATCATAGAAGAGAAAGATTCGAATATGGTCGGATGCTGTGGACCTGGGTTCGACTCCCGGACGTGGTCGAATCTTTTATCTTCTAATCAATCAGGTTAACAATTATAATTTATTTGTTTAATAAACAATCATGATTAAATAAACGAAGTTATATTGTAAGACAAAATAACGAAGATACATTGTTAATAATTAATTATTGAAAAACATAAAATCTTCCTAGTAAATTAGAAGATAAAGAAAAGTAAATTAAAATGGACCATCATTATTCTAATGATATAATATTGAAATATTTCATATAGTTTTATGGAAAAAATCAAGATTGCTTATACTGTTACAAGTAATCTGTTCGTATTTAATTTTTTGTTAAATAATTACGTTAACTTATATTAGCTGGGCTATCAAACCCTAGGGGATACAGAGTATTGACTGAGCTCAACTATTCCATTAAGGTCATATTAGAGCGGGTCTCATTAGCTAATACCATCGTTATGGATTATCTCATATATAATAGTTATATAATGTGTAATAGGCGGGGTCAGGGTAGATGGGTCTAGATTAGATTTTGGGAATAGCAGCTAGAAGATTTTGATATTATAATTGAAATTGCTTTTTATGTTTTAGAGACATAAATATCATAAAAATATTATACTGACTGTCAAGAATGTAGCGATTGCTTCAGATTCTTAGAGTGCAAAAAAACACGTACGATCATCAAACGATTTTTAAAAACAGGAAAAACTATAAGAAATAACGGAAAGAAATTTCAGATAAGCTCATTAAAAGGTCTTGATTGCATGTACCTATCCAAAACACCCGAAAATCTATCTTCAACACTTTTATATTACAATTTTAAAAGACATGAGTAAGACATTTATGTGGGTCATGAGCGAGGTTGGAATCGTCCGACCAAACCTAAAGAAAAGCACTCATACACCCTGGAATTATCAAAGCTATTTCGACCTAAGCCATTTCCTCGGAAAGAAAATCAAAGATGCCTAGCATCTATGTCCATGACTTTTAGTCTTCTAAAAATAACAAAAAGATTACTTATGATATGCACATTTGTCAGGGCAAACATGGGTGGAACATTACAATGAAAATATAAATTTCAGGCAGGATAATAACATAAAAATAATTCATAACTGTATACGCATTGATCTAAATATTATTATTATTGGCTGCTTTTTGTTTATATTGAAGATTGATTGTCTAGGAGATGGATAAAGAAATGATATTTAAATGAGGCCAAGGAAAAAGCGCTGCGAATTGAGTTAGGTAAGGAATTCCAAAGATGGGTTGCACGTACAATAAAGGATCGCTCAAAGGAAACTGTCCTATCGGTAGGAATATACAGATCTGTGGGGTGAGATCCGGTGTGTGATAGTTGGATGAACAAACGGGGTGTTAGGAGGTCGAGGATAAAACGAGGTTTTCTTGTTCTAAAAGATTGGAATACGAAGGAACCGAGGAGATATTGTCGTGGGGAAAAAGCCCGCCGAGTAAACTAAAAAAGATTAAAGAAGGAGTTAATCTGTAGAATCGTCGTTACATTCCCTTCTTTGTTCTTTGAGTAAGTTATACAGTTCTGTTGGTTCAAATATTACGTTTAAAAGGGGCTAGTCGAAAGATGTATAAGGTTAGGTTAGGTTGATATTTTATTTGGACGGTCAACTACTCGGTTAATACGTCCTTTTGATTTTTAAATTTAAACTATTTTAATGTTTGTGTTTTTATATTTTAATATTATATTATACTAGCTGTATGTCCCGGTTTCACCCGGGAAATTTAATTTTTCTAATGAAACGGTCGATTTCTTAAAAAAACCATGGTAAAGCGAGATCATTACGATTTTTATTAGGATAAAGAATATCAGCTGAGGATCGGCTGAAGTTATGAAATTTTAATATGGACAGGTGTTCGCACCTTGTATGAAAGAACCACTGAGTGAAATTTGGAGAATTTAGGATAAACAATATGGATTTCTATGAAGAACAAACAAACAAACAGAATATTGCCCTGTAGTTTCAACTTCTCGCAAATCGGGTATCCTAAGCTTCTGTGGCGCAAGGCGGGTCTCGTATTCCTGGACAGACTCAGTTTCCCGCGATTCTGCCTGGCTAAGCCTCTGTTGCTCAATCCTGTTTTGATGTTCGTCGAGAGTTTCAGCTGCTCGTATTTGACGTTGTTTTTTAGCTTTTGAGCTCACTACTCCTATTGAAGCTCGCTACTTAGAAGGCATTTATAAAAAATAAATTCATCATTCATGTAAATAAACGTATTGTAATGTTAAAAAAAAACAAAAAAAATATGGTTTGAAAATCCCAGAACTCGACGCTTACCATGGGACGGTCTTACCGGGCCTTGTTGGCCTCTTCAAAATCTATAAAATGATTTTTTAGGCCGTTTTTTCGACTCAAACGGTCGATTTCGTAAAGAAAAAAAAAAACATTGTAGCGAGATCATGACGAATTTTTTAACAATAAAGAATATAACGAGAGATTGGCTGAAGTTATGCAATTTTAATATGGACAGGTGTTCGCACCTGGTATCAAAGAACCACTGAGCGAAATTTGGAGAATTTAGGATGAACGGTATGGATTTCAATAAAGAACAAATAAACAAACAGAATTTCAACTTCATTTATATAGATTGTTATATTTTATATTATATTTTAATGTTTGTGTTTTGTCACTCTTTGGCTTCCTTTTTTTTAATAGTTTTTCATATTGCTATTAAGTGGCATATATATAATTATTTTACATGGAGTGGTGGTAATTTAAATATAAAATGTATGAAATTTTCTCGTTTTTTTTTTTTTTTTTTTTTTTTTTAATAGCTATTTCTATTTTTATTTTATTTTATTTATTTATTTATTTTTTTTTTATACCTTATTGTAAACGCCTATACAGTCAGTTCTAACAAGGCATCAACTGCCTCCGATGAATCTCTTAACGCTCCGGCTACATCACGAGGAATCCTAAGTTTATCTAATTGATGAGAGGTAGGTAGAAGGGCATTCTTCTATAATATGCCGCATTGTTAGAGGGATTTGACAGTGTTCACATTTAGGTTGCGATTCTTTTGTAATAAGGTGCGCATGAGTCATGTTCGTGTGGCCGATTCTAATTCTTGTTAACACAACTTCTTCTCTTCGATTGCCCCTGAAAGCACTGCTCCACTTTTTTGTAATTGCTTTGACAGACCTCAGTTTATTGGTAAGGAGATGTATAAGGAGTTCAAGGATATAGGTCTTTTTTTTGTTTGAAAGTATTGGAATGAGAAGGTAACAAGGGGAGATTCAGGAAAAGAGAATACATCTGATAAGAAGGTTCATTTATCATTTAAATCTCATCTCTAGTTAACCAGAAAGCCATCTATATACTAAGCATCTGTAATCGTACTGGGGAGAGATGAGAACGGGTACTTCGGGGGAAGCATCTACGGACTCTTAGGAGCTGTTTAAGGACTGTGATGGTTTTTTTAGGTTATGGAATATTTGTTGATTCTAGGTGAGATGATTATCAATGGTGACTCCGAGGTTTTTTAAGGAGTCTTGGAAGAAAATGTAGTCCTGACATCTTGACTGTGTTGCAATGAATAAATAATTGATCTTGGAACTTTGAGGATAAAATGAATGAAAATAAGAGAAATAATGGAATTTTCAAAAAGAGAAATAATGGAATTATCAGGCATCTACTGAAATGTTAAATCCTGGAGGGTTCTGGTACAATATCAGATATGACTAACTATCTGAGTAACTATTTCATATAGGGATGCTCTCGGAGGCATTTAACACTTTGATACTAAAATAGCGGATAGTAAATCAAATAGTTTGCGATAAGTTTATAAGTTGGTTGGAACGCCACCGTAAAGTAAAAGTTGGGAACAATAACCACAGGGCGGTAGTAAATTCACAAGGAGGGCGTTCATTGCTGAGCACTATCGAACTCAAAGTTTTTGCCGGCTGGGCATAACTTTGAGCAGTATGTTCCAACCATCCGCTCTGCAACTACTTTACAGTTATGAACAGCATGTGAGCACTTCCAACTAGCAAAAACGTCTTAGTATATTATCACATCAGGTGATCGATTTATTGTAAAGATAAAAAACCTATACTACCAATCCATGGAATTTGGATGGATCCATGAAAGTTGGAAATCTTATAAAAAAAATGTTTGTTACTACCGCAAAATTGGAAAAGTAGTATCAGATCTTCCTCTCGTGCTATCATATCCTAAAGCTTGATAAAAAATTAGCAAAAAGCTTATATTTTGAGATGTCCACGCTCTACAGATTTTTCATATCCCTCTGGTGAGGATGTAGATAATTTTCAACAAATTTCGGACATACTAACAGAAAATGGTTAATGTCGTCGTTCATACCCGACTGGCAATGTTGACACGGCTCGCCATTAGGAGTTGAGCAACCACTCTTTTTTGGCTTATGTGGACTCTGAGGGACAAGTAATGCTAGCGCATCCCCAGGCTGCTCGCTTTAGTGTAGTACAGGTTGAAAGAGGAGTTTATCACCATTTCCACGTCTCGGCTAAAGAGATTTCCCATTGCTTCTATTAGATCATTTCTCAAGTGTATTGCCCAGTCAAGATTCTGGCATGCCCAAATATCATCCCTCCCCACCAAAGCCAAGACATTTTTCTTTTCAAGGGCCCACTTATATGGAATGGAGCTATCAATAATTTCTGTCAACCTTGAATAACAAATTTTCGGTAGGGATTGCTCTGGCATCGTGAGAAGTTTAATCCACCAATTGTACATTCTTGAGAATATTTTTTTTAATACATAACTCCAACCAGCTTCCAGTCTCACGTACGAATTAGGTGTGTTTTTTGGGAGCTGCAACAGTTGTTTGTAAAATTTCAAACATCCCCTTTCTATTAAATTGTAATAAGGCGCTTCCCATATTTCTGTAGTAGGACACTTTCTGATATCGCCTCAAATAATTTTTCTTTTGAATCCCAACAGTCTGATTTGCATGACTTTAAGATTTTCAATACTATTGAATTGGCAGCAGTGTTTTTTGATAAAGCCAGAGTGGGAGCATCTGTGAACATACCGGAGCTATTGATTTGAATACCTAAATACGTGAAACTATTTTTTGTTTGTAATTCGCGTGAATTATAAATAAATTTATTTAATTTACCCAAGCGGTCCCCTTTATGTAATACTTCAATTTCGGTTTTTTCGGTATTTACTACTAATTTGTTTTCGTTTCAGTATTCGATTAAAATTCGCAGGTTAACTTGTAATCCGAGTAAATAAATTCTTGTATATACGTTTCTTAAGGGCCAAACACCCTGTAATTGTAATCTAATTTACAAAATACAGTATATTTTTATTAATTCATTCATTCATGATTTAGGAGTTTTACCTATAATTGTGCCCTCTACTAGTTCCTTATCGGACTTGGATCTTACTTAAAGTCTTTAGCAAAATGTTTTCCCTCGACTTGCCCTGAAGACGACGCCCTGACGTGGCTGGCAAGCTTTCTCGTACTAAGATTTTCTTAATCCACTATCAAATTTAAAGTCACTCTTACACGTCAATATTTCACATTGAACATATTAACCGTAACTGTTTATATAATTTTTTTTCGAAAAGTTTATTTCATTATGTACATATTATTTATTTGTCCACTGTCTTAAAGGTTATAGGCTTTAATTTTTTGTCGGATATTATTCCCTATTATAGAAATCAACGAATTACAATCATCAAACGTATCCAATGAATGACCAGTTCATTTGCACTTGGTCTAATACTGACCTTGGAACTTGTTTGTATAGAATATTTCGCAAGTTTAAATCTTCGAACAGTTCAATATTTTCTAATTCATGAGCTGAGTTGGCTGCTCTATCGGCGATTTCGTTGCCTATTAGGGCGGATTCACACTATCGCTCCGCTCCCGCTCCACTCCCGGTCCGCTCAAATATTCTAAAGAGAAATGGACAGAGAATTCCACTATCGGCACCGCTCCGGTCTCGCTCCACTCCCGGTCCGCTCTCGCTCTACCCCATTCACACTAGCGCTCCGCTCCCGGTCCGCTCAAATATTCTAAAGAGAAATAGACAGAGAATTCCACTATCGGCACCGCTCCGGTCTCGCTCCACTCCCGGTCCGCTCTCGCTCTACCCCATTCACACTATCGCTCCGCTCCCGCTCCACTCCCGGTCCGCTCAAATATTCTAAAGAGAAATAGACAGAGAATTCCACTATCGGCACCGCTCCGGTCTCGCTCCACTCCCGGTCCGCTCTCGCTCTACCCCATTCACGCTAGCGCTCCGCTCCCGCTCCGCTCCAGGTCCGGTCTCACTGGCAAAATATTCTACAGAGGAATAGAGAGAGGTTAATCACAATATTGGCACAGGTCCGGCCTCGCTCCGCTCCCGCTCCACTCTCGCTCCACTCCCGCTCCACTCTCCTAAAGTCTTTTCATATTCACATTATATAATTTTACACCGTTCACGATTGAAGCCATTAATAATCGAAGCCGTCTGTATTTGGATTTTAATTAATAATTAACTTTCAGTTATTAAAGTATTTATTTATTCATCAATTTTACGGTCAAAAAAGTTCAAATTTAAAAATATATATATATATATATATAATTATAAATTAATTTAATTAATGGTGAAGAAATAATTTAAATTTTTTTTCCGAATGTATTAGAATACGCTTGAAATGATAAAAAAAAAAATCACCAACAATACGCGCGGTTTTTCGACGTGAAAAATTCATGTTATGTTTAAGATATATTTTGCTATGAATTAATGTACTCGTAAAAAATGGTCACCGATTTATTTATTGACTACATTCTCATTGCTATTATAAAATAACGTTTAATTTGAAACGAATAAAAATGCAGTATATTATGAAAAATGTCAGATCATTAACAAAAAAATATATTAAAGCAAAAAATAATTAAAATATTAATCAGGAAAAGAAGAGAACACAATCGGTAAATTTGTAGCATTTGCCGATTTCAACTTGAAATTTTCAAGCGTATTCGAATACATTCCGAAAAAAATTTAAATTATTTCTTCACAATTAATTAAATTAATTTATAATTATTAAATGAATTAGTTACCATTGTGTTGCAATATATTCTTCTTATTATATTTTTTGATAATATTATCTTCTTCATCAAGAAAAGTACACTTACCAGCTATTTCTACAAACGAAAAATTGATTTTTTTTTTGGCCGTAAAATTGAAGAATAAATTAATACTTAAATAACTGAAAGTTAATCATTTATTAAAATCCGAATACAGACAACTTCGATTATTAATGGCTTTAATAGCTTAAACCTTTTAAAATTGAACGGTGTAAAATTATATAGTGTGAATATGGTAAGACATTAGGAGAGCGGACCGGGAGTGGAGCGGGAGCGGAGCGCTAGTGTGAATGGGGTAGAGCGAGAGTGGACCGGGAGCGGAGCGAGAGTGGAGCGGATAGTGTGAATAGGCCCTTACGCCCATGTTACTTGGCACCCATATAAAATCTATTCTTAGCTCTTTCGATATTATTTAGATGATTGTAAACTTCTCTGACGAGTAGTTTTTCTAAAAAATGATTTTTTATGCTTTTTAGGGAGCTTTGTGAATACGGGCTCTTAAAATTTGAATTTTTTAGAGCATTTTTACATCAAAAAGTTTTTAATTTTTACATCGGTTTTTTAAGTTTAATTTTTTATATATAAAAAAAACTAAGGGTATTCAACTAAAGAAAACATTCCCCAGGCTTAAGCGTAGGTAATGATATATGATAAGGCCAATAAATATTCTTAAGGCTTAATCTGGAGTTCAATCAAGGATACAACCCACTGATCAACTCACTATTAATGTGCACTGTGCGGCAATCAACCTCACGTTCAACACTGTAATGTTAATATCCACCAATTTCGCAATTCTGCAAACCCTCTAAGTTTATTTTGTTCACATCACAGATTTCTTTCATCATTAACAAATAGTCAGAAATAGATGTGAAAATGTTTACCCTTACCTCAAAGATGGACTAACAGAGACGGATTGGAGTTAAAAATGAGATACCCTTACTTAAACCTTCGGTGAAAATATTCCTAAAATGTAGAAAAAACAAAAAACAGATGATGTGTCAGATTTAAAAAGATTATTTGAAAGTAGTTTTTTTTTCTACAGTAGTGCTCTCAAAAGTATCACTGAGCTTAACATTGCATCAAAGCCTCTACATGGAAAAGAAAAAGATCTTGAAAAGATGACAGATATCCTAACAAAAGATAGGCTTTTGAAGATAAGACAAGATTACGAATGCGTTAAAGCTCTGAATCTTGCGAAAAGATAGTATTTAGATCCTGTATTCATTCGTAAGAGACAGAATTTAGCAAGAAAATACTGCGAAAATCTGTTCACTAGTTAAGTTCGAATTTATTAAGCTAATAAAGTGATGTGTGTTTTATGTTTTGTATATTTTATGTAGATCTTTTCAGAAGCAAAAAAAATAAATAATAATAATAATAATAAAAATAAATAAACAATCAAAAATTGAATCGAATAAATATATTTTTATTATTGGTACAACGAAAACCGTAAAATGGTACAAATTTCATCTTTCTTGTGGCTAATAGTATTTACGGTGTCGGTTGAATGGAATCAGACTCATCTGAAATATATACAGTACCGGTCATCATATAAATAAATATGAAATTCTGTTAGTTTGTTTTTTTGTTGGTTCTTTCCAGAAATATATCCGAATTTCGCTTAGTGGTTCTTTCATACCAGGTGCGAACACCTGTCCATATTAAAATTGCATAACAGCCAATCTCTGGGTATGTTCTTTATTGTTTTAAAAATCGTTATGATCTCTGATGAATAAATTAAAAATAAAATTATAATAATAGTTGTTACGTTGTCCAATAAATAAAATGTTGTTACTTATTTATGTCACAAAATCTAAGGGTGAGTCTAAACTTTTGTCCGGTACTGTATTTAATTTAATATATTTTTTAAATCGCCGGACGTATTACGTGCTGGTCACGTAAAGGTGCCTTTACACTCTACGAACCTTACTTTCGAACAGGTTCTCCCACGAACCTTGCCGAACCGGCGTTAAACGAACAGCCATATTATACTTAACGTGACGTTAAGCGAATCATTAGGGAGTTTTAGCAAAGCACGTTAAATAGGAACGCTACACGGTATACGTAAAATAAGGATCAACTGCGCATGCGCACGTATACCGGTATGATTACCGTTTACCGTGCCCCGCTATTTGATGAACTTTACCGTATTGGTTAGCGTAGGGACGTTAAATAAGGTTATAACCTTACTACTGTAGAGTAAACATGGAGAAACAACGCTTAAGGTTCCAATTAAGTGATGAAATTATTCTTTTGAGGGAAGTTCTAAGTGAAAATCCTTTTTTTGACACTCAAAAATGGAAAACAATTCAAACTAAAGTAAATTTAACCTGTTCGAAGTCATTTTCAGTTCGTTCATTAAGAGATCACGTTCATCATTTGATGGTCAATTTCATAAAAGAGGACAACATAAACAGAAAAAAGTAGGTACTTTATTTTAAACTTAGTCTAGCTACATTTATTTTCATTTCTGAATAATTCTAAATGAAAGGAAAATTCTTTTCATAAAAAAAGTTTCATTTTTTTCCCAGATCCGGAACTGAAGAGGAATGTACAGAACTAAAAATACTCCTTCAAGATGTTGTTGACTTGTCAAAGGAGTTTGCCGGTAATAGAAATAAAAAAAATCGCCAGAGAGAGAACGCTGGTATAATTACCAGGGAAGAGAGTTTGGGGGACTGTGTGCCGGTCACAGAAAGTGATAACATATACGAATTTATAGTTCAAGATGATGATTCGTTACAACAAATTGTAAATGTACCCATCACAAATGAAGAGGTGATTTCCGAAAATGTGGGTACCATGCAGGTCAATCACAGCATCACTGATTCTAGAATCCGTAGGAAAAAACCTTCATTGCTTAATTACATAAAACAAAGACAGGAACAAGAACAGACTATGAGAAAGGCAGAACTGGAACTGCAAACAAAAAATCTGGTGCGTGCGCGCAACACACAACTTTCACTTACCAACTTACTTAGATTAGAAATTAATGCGTTTTGTTAATTGCCACTTCTCACTCAGTTACACATTTTTCCACATTAATTTCTTATTTGTGTTTTCCTTTGCTCTATAACAAACACTAATTTCTTTTATTATTAAATAAAAGTTTTTACTTGAGATAATTCGGCAATGCAAGCATAATACTCCAAGTCGACTGATTTTATATTTCTCTATGTACTTGTTGAATATTTCATTTATTTCCCATGAAACAAATCATTTCTATTAAATGAACAGAAGGGCATTAATTATGAACAATGGTCTGTCATTAAAAGCGTCATGCGTGGGCTCAACGTGTTTTATGAGTTGACTGAATATTTTTCTTTTTTTCTCCTCATTATGTTTACTTGGTTTTTATCATATCTCATATTTGGCCATTTTTTTATTTTTAGGCGTAATGAGAGACAGTTTATTTCTCCATATAAACAAAAACAAAGATACTTCATAGGAAACAAAAACAAACAAACAAAAAAGGCCCCTACCCCATTTAAGCCCCCCCAGAACATTTTAATAATGATAAAGCTTACCTGATATTAAATAACACCTAATTTTCATTAAACATGACGAATTTAATGAAAATCGTTAAAGCCGTTTCTGAGAAAATCGAAAAAAAGGTAAAAATTGCAAAAATAGTTGAGAAATAAGGGGCCCCCTCCGTTTGAGCAATTTTGATGAAATGCGGGCTATCACATCTTTAACATATACATACGTCAAATACCCAGTTTGATCAAAATCGTTAAAGCCGTTTTTGAGTAATTAAAAAAACACGTGCAAATGATACAAAATTTATTAAGTAAAGTCCCCCCTCCGGTTAATCAATTTTGATGAAATTTTTACAGTCATATCTCGTGTATATAAATAGATCAAATACTCAGTTTAATCAAAATCGTTAGAGCCGTTTTTGAGAAAATCGAAAAAAACGTAAAAAGTTATAAAATAAACTACCCCCTCCCTTTGAGCAATTTTGATGAAATTTTTGCTGTCACATCGCGGTCCTATACATACACTAAATACCAAATTTCAGATTCGCACGGTTTATAGTTTTTGAGCTAGTCTGTTCACACACACACACACAGACACACACACACACAGACCATTTCGCGGGACTTGGTCATTTGGACTCAGGGGACCCCAAAACGTGTATTTCCGTTGAAAACCGGAAGTCGAAATTTTTCACGATCGCAATACTTCCACTTACTATATATTTCATATATAGGTAAGTGAAAGTAAAAAGATTCGGTTGGATGAGGCGGCGCTCGAACTGGAAAAAATCTGGTGCGTGCTCGCAACACACAATTTTCACTTACCAACTTACTTAGATTAGAAATTAATGCGTTTTGTTAATTGCCACTTCTCAAATGAACAGAACGGCTTTAATTATGAACAATGGTCTGTCGTTAAAGGCGTACTCCGCATGCGTGGGCTCAACGAGTTTTATGAGTTGACTGAATATTTTTCTTTTTTTCTCCTCTTTATGTTTTCTTTATTTTTATCATATCTTATATTTAGCCATTTCTTATTTTTAGGCGTAACGAGAGACAGTTAATTTCTCCATGTAAACAAAAACAAAGGTACTTTATCAGAAAGAAACAAACAAACAAAAAAGGCCCCCCCCCAAAAAAAAAGCCCCCTCAGAACATTTTAATAATGATAAAGCTTACCTGATATTAAAGAAAACCTAATTTTCATTAAACATGACGAATTTGATAAAAATCGTTAAAGCCGTTTTTGAGATAATCGAAAAAAGTTGGAAAAAAAGTTATAAAATAAAGTTCCCCCTCAGTTGGACCAATTTTGATGAAATGTTGGCTTTTACATATTTTGTATATACATACATCAAATACCCAGTTTCTTCAAAATCGTTAATGCCGTTTTTGAGTAAATAAAATATATGTACACGTGAAATTGGTACAAAATTTATTAAGTAAAGTCCCCCCTCCGGTTGATCAATTGTAATGAAATGTTGGTTATCACATCTTTGGCATATAAATACATCAAATACCAAGTTTGATCAAAATCGTTAAAATCGTTTTTGAGTAAATAAAAAAAACATGTGAAAATGATACAAAATTTATTAAGTAAAGTCCCCCCTCCGGTTGATCAATTTTGATGAAATTTTTACAGTCATATTTCAGGCATATAAATGGATCAAATACTCAGTTTAATCAAAATCGTTAGAGCCGTTTTTGAGAAAATCAAAAAAAACGTAAAAAGTTATTCAATAAAGTACCCCCTCCCTTTGAGCAAATTTGATGAAATTTTTGCTGTCACATCGCGGGCTTATACATACTCTAAATACCCAATTTCAGGTTCGCACGGTTTATAGTTTTTGAGCTAGTCTGTTCACACACACACACACACACAACAGACACACACACACACACACACACAGACCATTTCGCGGGACTTGGTTATTTTGACTCAGGGGACCCCAAAACGTGTATTTCCGTTGAAAACCGGAAGTCGAAAATTTTCACGATCGCAATACTTCCACTTACTATATATTTCATATATAGGTAAGTGAAAGTAAAAAATAAATTGAGATTGGAGGAAGATAAATTAAATTTTGAAAAATACAAGTTTGACGTTGAAGCGAAGGAGAGTGAATTTCGATTAAAAATTGACATGGAGGAACGGCAAGATAGGCTTCAAGGAGAACGGGAGCAACGGCAGATGCTGTTATCAGTGATAAATTCCATTGTAGGACAAAAAAATAATTGTAATTCAGAATTGTAAAATAAATACATTTAACGTAAAATTGTTGTAATTTTTTACTTTTGATATGACAAGTAAATAGAAAAAATACATTTTACAATTATATATATATTATTGTAGTTGTTTCAATATAAACTCAAATAAAAATTTAACGTTGTAATAATTGTTGTTTTCCCCGTGCTATCGTAGTCATGTAACAAAAATCATAATAAATACTGTTCTAAGGAAACCGGGTTAACATCGAAGTAACTACTGCACTGGCTTCCGTATAAACTGGTATGGCAGTTCGTTAGTAGCACTCCTACCTTGTACATTCTACCAACAGCTTGTAGCAACAATTTCTGATTTTTTTTGAAATCTAAAAACGCGAACTCTGTAGCAGTTTTTCCAAATATCCATTCAACCCCTTGTCTCATTGAACTCATGGCTTTGTTAAATTCTGCTTGTTGATTCGTGATGTTTTTGCTTGAAAAGGGACAATTTGAGATGTGAAAATTTTGTCAGGAATACCCAAAAGCCGTCGCAGTTTTGCTACGTCACGTTTTTGGAATCTAAATAGCGACATACACTCGCGTTCGTTTAACGAATCGAAATTAAACCTCCCGTACTTTAAAGCTCTAATTTCTTAAACTGTTTTCGGGATGGAAAGGTGATGAATTATCGCATCATCTAGCTCTTCATCGGAAATTAAACCCACAGCGCTCAACAAAATAATGTCTTCCATTTTGTTTGACAGTCCACCTTGTGAACAATACCGTTTATGAATTACGTAATCGTTAGTGAAAGTTGCTAAATCCTATAAACTACATTTAACCGTAAACGCTAAACGGTATATTTTAACGTTTAGCGCTACGCTTACGTGCGGGATGCTAAAACTCTCTAATATGGCTGACGCACCCAACGCTAGCTTATGATGAAGAAAAAATCTCCATTATCAATATATTTTATATTATCTGAAAAATAAAAAAAATATGAGAAGGATTAGAACGGCGCACTAATGTCTCAAACAACATGGGAAAAATCGAAATCAAAAGTGACACTAGCGCTACCCCCGAACACAGGCGAACAGATGAAGTACCTATAGTACCGGTCAAAAGTTTAGACTCACCCTTAGATTTTGTAACATAAAGAAGTAACAACATTTTATTTATTGGACAACGTAACAACTATTATTATAATTTTATTTTTAATTTATTCATCAGAGATCATAACGATTTTTAAAACAATAAAGAACATACCCAGAGATTGGCTGTTATGCAATTTTATTATGGACAGGTGTTCGCACCTGGTATGAAAGAACCACTAAGCGAAATTCGGAGAATTTAGGACAAATGGTATGTATTTCTATAAAGAACAAACAAAAAAACAAACTAACAGAATTTCATCTTTATTTATATAGATTGTATTTCGAAACAATCATATAACTTTTGAAATGTTATCTCTTGAGTTACAATTATTTTTTTAAACTTGAAGGTTGTGAATTAAATACAAGTGAGTCTAAACTTTTGACCGGTACTGTAGAACACCCGAACAGTCGACGTGAAGGCTGTTCGAGGGTGGTGTTCGAAGGTAAATAAAGTTCGTACCTTATGAAGTATTGTCGGTTTCTATTTTGAATTTTTTTTTTTTTCAGTTAACAATATTAATCCGAAAGTGTTTTTCGCTGTTGAAATTATTTATACAATAATTTAATGCAACAATAATTAAATACAACAATACGAGTTCCATAACTGGATGTAACAACCAAGAGGAGACATTAATGTAAGTTGGCCGGTAGAGAGAGAGTGAGAGAGAGAGAGTGAGAGAGAGAGAGAGAGAGAGAGAGAGAGAGAGAGAGAGAGAGAGAGAGAGAGAGAGAGAGAGAGAGAGAGAGAGAGAGAGAGAGAGAGAGAGAGAGAGAGAGAGAGAGAGAGAGAGAGAGAGAAAGCTTTTTACATTCCGTGGGAAGCTAAAACAAGGGATTCCGTTTCCTTTGTTACCGGGGGGAATCGTCAGCCACGTTCCAGTCCTCCTTTGTTCGGGCCTTCAGGGAACTTGCCACGGGCGGCCGAAGAGGGAAAATATAACACCGACCGGGAAAGAAAACAAAAGCAAAAAAAAAAAAAAATCTTACAGACAACAAAATGTATTTTGTTATGATAGTTTTTCACTGCGGTGATAATAATAATGTTAACTTATTTCAAAATTGTTATTACATCACAGGTGTTTGGCCAAAAGGGGTTAAGTCCATCAAATGTGAAGCTTAAACAACGATTTCCAAAGCGATTGAAAATCATTATAAATCCGTTCTGATTGTATTTCTTTATTCCAGAATAATAAATGAAACTTTCACCAGAGACTGTAATAAATTATGAATAACGAATAAATCATAGCATTAAAATTATGAATTTTAAGAAGACAAGACAAAAAAAAATTTTTTTTATGGCTTAAGCCCTTTTGCCGAAACATGAAAGATATTATAACGTTTAACAAAAACTTTAAAAACATATGGTTTAGAATAGTTCTTTTTTTGATGGAACGTACTCACAGCTGGAAGGAACTGTCATAGCACGTGACTATGATGTTCGAGTATTACTCACGTTGGCCCAGGAGGTTCTCGAATGTTCTTCTTACGACTATAATATAGTCCTAAGATCCTAAGTCCTAAGGACTAGAGAGTTAGTTGTTCTTCTGAAGCTCAAGTCATATGATTATTTGTGCGTTACAAAGTGATTATTTTTGTGTCAATTAATTGTGTTTTGATTATTTGTGGGCCATTGAAAATTCTTATTGTCTTTGAATAGAAATTGTTCAACCCACCTAAGTGCATAAGTATTGCAATATCTTTAATAACAAACATTTAGTTATTTTGCTTCAGTATTGATAGATAAAATTATAGTAAAATGGCTTTGTATTCTTGTATCTATTTTACATTATAGAATGGAAGAACACTTAAACAGAAATTGTAAACACATAAACAGAACAAAAATATAGTATTTTTTCATTAAATGTAATTATTTATTTTTTTATTTATTTTTTTTTATTTATTTATTGTAATTTGTTTTTGGGGAAAACCCCATACAAATAGAGTTGGTCACTACTAATACCATACTAATAGTAAGAAAAAAAAAAAAAATAATAATAAAAATACACATACACTACATACCTACTTCGACAAACTAATAATAAGGAGAAAAAACAAAAAACAAAAACAAACATATTTAACAATGAAAAAATATCTCACTATAAATGGACAATAGATATAAATATATACAAAAAATGTCAACTTATTTTAGAATCTATACAGGTGTTTACAATACTATTTACATCAGTGTTTATAACAGTGTTTACACTATTTGTTTACATCTACTAGTTTTATGTAAACAATAATAAAAGTGTTTCTTTCATCCTTTTTTTTTTTTTCTTTCTTTTTTTTTTTTTATAATAGCGAAAATAAATAGAAAATTCTCTCCTTATGCTGATTATGTAACTAATAATTGTTTAAATTAAAATAATAATATAAGTATATTGTAAAATATATTAAAGTGTAGATATATGTATACTTAAATACTGTTAATGAAAATACGTCAATATTGTATCGAAATGAATTAATGAAAATGAAACGTATCTTATCCCTCAAGTATGAAATGCCTCAGTTTCATAGAATAGATAATAAAAAAATACAAATTCCGGATTTGTTCTGCACTATTTACTTTCAAAATTGCAGGTAATTCTACTACGGATTTGTTTTGAACGCCTGGTAAATATTTACGTCTTATATCTGCATACATGGGGCATCCTACTAGCAGGTGGTATAAATCCTCGTTTTGCTTCCTATTGCATATAGAGCACTGTTCTAATGTGTTAATTATATAAGTATTATCTTTTAGGGAAAGCTTAATGATATATTTGCCGGAAAGTCTTAACTGCGCTATTATTTTGATCATTCTGAATGGCAGATTTAAATTTAGGTAACTTTGTATTTCGTCAGTTGGGTCATAAATGTTCAAATAATAAGGATTATATTTAGAAGATAGTAGTTGCAGTTTATCTTTTTGCTCGAGATAATTTTTAAAATTATATAGTACCGGGGATATTTTACTTTTGAATAATGTTGCATTAAATTCATTAAGTATGTGTGCTTGATTTATTTCGTTAAGCCACTGCTTGATTTGACATAACCAGTTAAATTTTATAATGTCCTTCTTTTGAGACATTTCGTGGAGTTTTAAATAACATTCTTTGGGGAATCTGTTGTTTTTCATCAATAATAATTTATAAATCCATTTTAAACAATATTTTAACACATAACATTTACTATTGGTTATGTTAAACTCTAATCTTATCATCCAAGCTGGTGTGGTTTTGCAAAGAGAGTTAAGATTTTTATAAAAGTTTAAGTTGGCTTTTTCTATCCTATCAGAATATCTTAACCCCCAAATTTGTACACCATAGTATAAACTGCTGGTATTAATGGCTTCATTTAATCTAATTCTAGCTTGCCAATTTCTTATCTTAGCTTTACTGCATATGCTTAAAACTGCTCCAGTTGATATTCTGTTTTTTGTTTCTGCCATTTGAGCTGCTTTTAGAAAAGTTCCGGAACTGGATATTGTTATACCTAAATATGTAAAAGATTTAACGATTTCTATTTCTGATTCGTTATACTTAATTTTTGGAATTAATTTGTTTTTACCTCGGTGGAACTGAATTATTTTTGTTTTAGTCGTATTTACTTCTAACTGATTAATATTACAGTATTCTAAAAGAATTTTTAATTTTTTTAATGAGTCCGAATATGAATCTGAGAATATGACCACATCATCTGCATACAATAATATCATAATATTACATGAATGCGAGATTTGAATCCCATCAGCCCCCTTTGATCTCATATATTCTTCCATATCGCTTAAAAAAGCACTGAAGAAGTATGGGCTAGTAACCTCACCCTGAGGCACCCCTTTGGTCACCTTAATTTCACTTGTAAGATTGTGGCCATGGCATTTAATCCTCATCGTCATTGAGTTATACAGATTTCTGAATAACCTTATTATTTTGGGGCTAATACCTATCTTGAATAACTTTTCCCACATGATTTCTCGATTTAACGAGTCAAAGGCCCTCTTGAAATCGATAAATATACCAAAAAGCTGTTGCTTTTTGAAACCTATTTGGTATTGAACAACGGTATTTAATGTAAAAAGGTTATCCAAACATCCGCGACCCTTTCTGAAGCCTGATTGTGATTCGGGAATACAATTCGTTTCCTCATCCCACAAAATTAATCGCTCCAAGAAAATTTGAGTTAAAATTTTTAGAATACAATTAAGTAATGAGATAAGGCGGTAATTGTCCGGTTCCGCTCTGTCCCCTTTCTTATAGATTGGTACGTTTAGTATATTAGACCAGCTCCTCGGGATTATCTCGGTGTCTAAGATTCTATTGTAAAGCGTCAATAAATATAGTTTCCAGTTCTGTGGTAGATTTATATAAAATTCATACGAAATGTTATCCATTCCTGGGGTTTTATTAAGTTTGCATTTATCTAGAGACATTTGTAATTCTTCTATTGATATAGGGGAATCTAGTAAAGGATGTAAAACTCCAAAATAAGTGTATTGTTTAAGTACACATGTAGGGAAATTAAATTCACAGTAGGATTCCCAGGCTTCTATTGTTATGGGATTGGTTGGATTGGATGTATTACGAAAGCTATTTATTGTTTGCCAGAATTGTTTACTGTTGGTAGTGTTACTTATTGTATTGATTATATTTAATTCATAGGAATTTTTCTTATATTTTAGAAAATTTTTGTACAATTTTTTGGAGGCCAAAAATTCTTGTTGTCTTTGAATAGAAATTGTTCAACCCACCTAAGTGCATAAGTATTGCAATATCTTTAATAACAAACATTTAGTTATTTTGCTTCAGTATTGATAGATAAAATTATAGTAAAATGGCTTTGTATTCTTGTATCTATTTTACATTATAGAATGGAAGAACACTTAAACAGAAATTGTAAACACATAAACAGAACAAAAATATAGTATTTTTTCATTAAATGTAATTAATCGCAGATTACTAACTAATTATTAATTATTAATATCATATTATTCGATGGCGACATAAACAATACGTTTCCATTCTATTGTGTACCGGGACACGTGGGAATGCGAAACACCCCAAAATAGGATAGGGATCTTTAACGAGAACCCGACATCGTACAGGTTCAAAACCTCCATTTTACGTCTTATCCGACGGACGGCATAGACAAGGATTTTTTTACTTTCATTGAAAAACCCTAGGGTCACCTCGGTACGTAAGTACCGTAAGTTTCTATGCATTGTCAGGGTTTTCTATAAAAACATTAATAAAAAATGCATCATATAAGTAATCAAAATTACAGAAGTAATTAAATATTAAAATAAAACAAAATATATATAGGTATATATATATATATATATATAAAAAGTAAAAAAAAAAGTATGTATATATATATATATATATATATATATATATACATATATATAATATAGTATGTATATATATATATATATATATATATATATATATATATATACATACTTTTTTTTTTACTTCAAACTTCAATACACATCCGTCTCCTAGCGTGACAATCAACGAATGTGTTGTTTACAATAATGAATGAACTTATCGCATTTTGGGCATGATGAAAGGAAAGTGCCCAACAGCACCTCTTTCCGGGCTTCATACCTTACGTGAGCAGGTCCCTCATCCAGCTTCTTTTTAGCCGCCTAGCTACAGGCATATCAGCCGTGGCCATGCTGTTAATTAGTCTATTGTTATGTCCGTGTAATTTAACAAAAAATCGTGAATAAAGAGTGCGTATGTGTTGTTTGATAGTAGGTTGTCATAAGTCTGTATGTAGAGTTTTATTATTTACGTACTAGGGAGAGTTCGTTTCGAGTCCCAAATTGTTTTATTGAAACGTTTGTAATTTTCGTAAGTGCGTCCTCTTTGTTGAGCCGAAAATCTATGAGGCTTATGTCCAAATGGGTTTAAGTAAGTAAGTGTATGTGTTCAGTTTATGTTCCATTTTTAATTTTGACGATTTAGAAAAAAGAGAGAACAGTGTTTTCAGTCGTTTGTTAAGAGTCTGTCTTTTCATTTTTACGTGTGGGCCTCAAGTCATCCTTCTGTCGAACAGAAGTCCCAGGTAGCGTACTGAGTCCGTCTGAGGTATTCGATTGTCTTATTTTCGTTAGCTATCACTACTAGTTTTTTTTTTTTTTTTATAGTCAGTTTTCTATTTTTCATTATTAAATATAATTGGTCGTTTTTTATTATCATAATAAAACTTATATTATTGACCGTTATATGGGGAAATTACATAATGCAATGTAACATTGAGGTGGGTTAAACAATTTTTATTAAACAGAAACAATAATTTTCAATGCGACACAAACAATGAAAACATTTGTGTTTTTAATAGGATACAAAAATTATCACTTCGTCCATGTGACGAGGTTCAGAACAAGACTAACTCTCCAGTCAATCGCTCCTTATATGTATTTAGTCCTAAGAAGAACAACCAGGTAGATGGCACTCGAATATCGTGGTCACAAACATGAACAGTTTATTCCAACTGTTATTTCGTTCCAATAACAATTCTAGAAATATAGTTTACCAAAAGTTTTGTGTTTTGTTTCACGTTACAGTAGTTTGAAAAATGAAATGATTTTACTTGTTTTATAATAAACATATACAAAATGTTGTCTGAATGGTGAGATATCCACTCAATTATATGAATATAATTGTTCGGTATTTTGATTTTATTTTATTCCAATCACAGATAGTTCCTTTTTTATTTTTGGTTTTTTAAATTTATATTTCAATTTAAATTAGGGGGCTTCTCTTCAAACTTAAAACCATACTACCCCACACATACTACCTTATACTCCAATCCTACCTCTCCGACAGATTCTTCTCTATCCGGCAGTGGTCAGAGATTTCTCCAATCCGACCAATCTTAGCAGGAGTTCCGCAGGGATCAATACTGGCTCCGTTAATTTACATCATATATACTCACGATATACCTACCAACACTAAAATTTTGACTGCAACTTACGCTGACGATACAGCAATTTTATCAAGACATCATAACCCTAGACTTGCCTCATTGAATATACAGAACCACTTACTTCAATTACAAAAATGGTACTCACTCTGGAAAATGAAATTCAATCACGATAAATCAAAACACATAACTTTCACACTCAGACGAGATACTTGTACCCCAGTTTTCATCGGCGACGACCAAATTCCACAGACAGACACTGTGCGTTACCTTGGACTTCTGTTCGACAGAAGGATGACTTGGGGCCCACATGTCAAAATGAAAAAAAAGACACTGAAATACGTTTAAAAATACTTTACTCACTTTTTTCTAAATCTTCTAAATTGAAAATCAGACAAAAACTGAATACATACACCTATTTACTTAAACCCATTTGGACATTCGCCTCACAGATTTTCGGCTGAGATAAAAAGACAGAAGCACTTACAAAAATTGCAAACTGTCCAATAAAAAATTTTGAGACTAATTACGGATGCTCCCAGATATGTAAGTAACCAAACTCTACATACAGACTTACAACAATTGACTATCCGACAACACATACGAACGCTTTACACACGTTTTTTTTGTTAAATTGGAAGGACACAACAACAGATTGATTAACCGCATGGCCACGGCTGACATGCCTGTTAGAAGGCGGCTAAAAAGAAGCTGGATGAGAGACCTCCTCTCCTGAATTAGTGTCAAGCCCGGAACGAGGTGCTGCTGAGCACCTTCCTTCCCTCATGTCTTAATGCCATACGTTTTAATGCGTTGCTGCGGACCACGAATTCGCTGATTGTCGCCGATCACTGACAGGTGCGAATCAATGCATGAAGAGAAAAAAATATATATATTTCAATTTGAATTTGCCACCTTAACTGTCACCTGAGATAGCAATGGCTGGGCCGACAATTGGGTTATCAGTGGCATCAAAATGGAATTGGAAGGGTTTAGAATTCCGGGGTCAACCATTTTTTTGCGCACTTGCTTTCTAGATGTTGAACAGTAATCATCATCGTGTTTGTGAACTCCGGTTAGAGTCCACCGATGGTTTGGTTTATACCTCTTGGGTGTCAAATTCTTACAATTTTCTACCTCCTGGGTATGAAATTTATAATTATTTTGAAGTTTTCTCTTCAACAATCATCGTCCGCCGCTGGCCGCAAAATTCAAGAAGGACGAGCAACAGGTGAAAATTTCCTTCATCCTAAAACATTCCTTCAGTATCTTTTACCCGATTATCCTCATTTCACCCTTGCCCGAAATACCGAAACAGCGTACACCGAAAGCTTGGTAAGTTGCATTAAAGACTTATTTCATTTTTTTTATTTTACATTTCGTTTAATTGTTTTAATTGCTTTTCCGAGTTCGCCAGAGCGAAATAATTTTTTCATCCCGTTTTTTACGTAGGTGATATTAATCAGATTAATTGTATTTTTCCCCTTTTTTTATTTTCACTAAAATCATCATACAATAATAGTGTTATTATCCCTAAAAACAACTTGAAATACAAATATATACATATAAAAAAAATATGTATATGAGTTACAATGTTCAAACTTTATTGAAAATATCAGCGAAAGAAACGCTGCGCCATAAGCCACAATCTACATAATTCGACAGAGAAAAAATGCTGCTAAAAATACCCTCTTTTCCCCTCCGAAGCTAGATACCTTAGAAGCATACGGAATTTTCCGCTATAATACTGTGAAAGGAGTGGATCGAGAAATATGCATATCAAAGATGTCTGAACGACATTGATCCCCGAATATGGAAATCTACTGTCGAGTTGGAGTCTCCTTTGGCTCCCCCGACACAGAAAAGCTCTCTCTTTCTTTCAGGGCCTTTCTTTTCCTCCGGGTAGAGTTCTCTGTTTTTCTAAAAACTGTCCGAATATGGAAGATATAAAGCCGCAGGAAATTTCCGGCTTCGAAGAATATAAATATTGGTAAGAATAAAATTATTTGAAACAATCGTAAGTAATATGAGAACCAAGCAGACCACACGTGGATGTGGCTGAATTAGTTATATCGAATTCTTTTTAATAAACTCAAATCAAAATTCTACGATAGAGATAACGTTTCCGCTAATCTAACAATCAACGGGATTTAAAATTGTTTGGTAAGGAATTTGGAAGGGTTAAAGTTCTTATTTTTTACATCTCATGTTTGACTATAGTAAGTATTATTGATCCATTTATTTAGCACTTAGTGGATTTTTTCAGCTGAGGTGAGATTAAATGTAAGTAACAAACATGTAAAAGAAACTAATAAAGAATATAATTGGAATGGGGTTTACTACAAACACAATAAATAGTTATCAGAAAATTACCAAATTAATCTTTTGTCGTAATAGATAATATAACACATGGCGAGCAATCTCAGACCATGCTGAATGTTTTACATGCTACTTATTAAAACATAAAAATTTAATTTTATAAATGAGATAGATAACGTTAATTTATAACTTTTTACAACACTGCTGTACATTTTTTTATTATTAGAATTCACAATTTCTATTTACTGTAATGCTAATAGGTGCACAATGATTTTGTTTAACCTGTCTTTTGCTAAAACCTAGTCCAAGCCGGAAAAAATAAATTTCTGCATAACAATCCTAAATATCGAAAGAAAATAAAAATGTTGTGTCAATAAATAAACTTAAACCGCCATCTGTTAATAATTTACAAATAACCACACTGCAATAAAAGAAGTATTGAAGCCAATAATCGAGATAGATAACTAGCCTATCTTTTAAGTTGGACAAAAGTACAGGACAATGAGCCAAAGTTCATTAAAATCTGTTGAGTAGTTTCTGAGTTTACCTCCGACAAACATCGGGACACGAGATTTATATATATATATATATATATATATATATATATATTTATATATATATATATATATATATATATATATATATATATATAAAGGATAAAGATTGAGTGACCGTTGTATAATTTTTTTGTTGTTGTCTTTTAGGCTATATTGTGTTTTATCCTACAATGTAAAATAGGGGCCAGTATTAAATTAATAAAAGCCCGCCTAGCTTTCGGGCATCCAACTCCCGAAATTGTTTGGAGCAAATCTATGCCTGTCCACCCAAACGTTGCTACACTAACTTCATCTTTGCATAATTCAAGAATCAAATAATAAAACATGTATTGGGTATGAACAGTAAGTTTGTATTACTATCAGTTCCTCAAGTTATTCAATATAGTTGGTGTCACTTGGTCTGAGATTTTGATGGATTGCTAGATAAATACGTTACAATACATACTCTTTTTTTTAGTAAAAACAAAGATAATAATTATGATTATAAGATTAATAATCACGTTGACTGGTCTCTTAGCAAGCGCCTTCTTAGTCGATGTGGTGCCGTACTAGTGATACGGAAATCCGGTTTTGAATTCTGGCTAAACCGCTCTTTGTTCTTCTTATAAAAAATGTATATACATGTATTTATGATAATGGGAGGAATATTATGAATTAATAGGAGTGCGAATTTATAAAATTAAGTGATAATATTATTATACCAAATTAACAAAAAAAATATGAACTGCTATATTAGAATACAATAAAGGCCTAACGAACCCAAAGGCCCGATGCTGACGCCACTAATCGCTGCTAATACACCTCCATCCAACTCCCCCCATCAAATCCCAATTCCGTAAGATCACTGAATCCTCCCACATTCGTCTAGGGCTACCCCTCGGACGTTTTCCAGTCCATCGCTTCTTATAAACAGTCGTAATGAGTTGAGTGTAGAACCTCCTCGGCCGGCGTGGATGGTAAGCGAACATCGTGGTCGAAAACACTTGCTATGAGAGTTTGTGACAGCAGTAGGTTCTTTCCAATAATTCTAAACAATATGTTTTTATTCTTTTTGTTTAACGTAACAATATTAACAAAACATATACGTGAAATAAGGGAACATGTTTTAATGTTTAAATAACTTATATATTCACAGACTGAAATAAATAAGAGAGAGAAGAGATAGGTAAAGACGAGGTGGAGTGAGATAGGGCTATCAGCGGCCCCTATCGGTCCTAGCTGGAGTTATTGGCAAAGTTCCCCCCGCCCCCGCCTGTTAGATTCGGCTAAACAGATTTCAGCTCCGACTATCTTCTACATCTCTTCTAGGGCGATAGCACTCTCTGGCTGTGTCCTTAGTACCTTTAGGAACGTCGGCGATTTCCTAGGTAAAGGGATTGAGAATACTTGTTTTTCCTAATATTATGTTTACTTAAGCTGTGAAAGTATTGAAGAAAAATGAAAAGAAGTGACCCGGTGAGTGCTGACAACAAGTATAACTGATGAATAAACTACAAGAAAAAAAAAAAGAGATAAATAAAACATTAATTCTGTAATGAAAATAGAAAAAAAGAAACAATACATAAATGAAATTAACGCTTAATGACAAACTAAAATAAAAGGAAAGAACACTAAAGTAAATATGACCTAACCTCTTAACCTAGAATACAACAGCATGCACAGGGCCCATGTGATTAATTGTATATGAGAAATAATCTCTATATATATAAGAGCAGAGTTGGACATATTTATATTTATAAATACGAATATGAATTTATTTTTATCTTAATTTTAATGTGAATATGAATATAAATTTATTTATATCACAATATTTGTGAATATGAATATAAATAAATTCGAATTGACAAGTGTGAATATAAATAAATTCATATTCACAGGTGTGAATACGAATTTATTCATATATACAAATTTTTCTGTAAATAAAAAAAAATTCACAGAGAAAATTGTGAATATTCACAAAAAAATGTGAATATTTATATCTCAGCTGTGAATTCGGCCGTATTTACAAATAGGGATGTGAATATGGAAAAAATTCACAAATTGAGATGTGAATTTCTACTAAATTCATAATTTCCCAATAAATTTATAAAATTCTTTTCGGATTTCTCCATATTTGTACACATTATAGAGTTAACCCTTTTTATGGAAATCACATCAGATATTACCTGATATCGATTACTAGGTTATTTGGGATGCTAATTATGAAAAAAATATCGATTTTGAGATTCCACCGCCAGGTATCGATTTATTACAACTTGCGCGATATAATCAATCTTGTTGTCGGCTATAGGGTTATCTGAAGTGCTAATTATGAAAATGATATCGATTTTGAGATTCCGCCGTCAGGTATCGATTTATTACAACTTGCGCGATATAATCGATCTTGGTGTCGGCTATAGGGTTATGTGAGGTGCTGATTTTGAAAATGATATCGATTTTGAGATTCTTTCGTCAGGTATCGATTTATTACAACTTGCGCGATATAATCGATCTTGGTGTCGGCTATAGGGTTATCTGAGGTGCTCATTATGAAAATGATATTGATCTTGAGATTCCGCAGTTACGTATCGATTTATTACAACTTGCGCGATATAATCAATCTTGGTGTCGGCTATAGGGTTATCTGAGGTGCTGATTATGAAAATGATATCGATTTTGAGATTCTTCGGTCAGGTATCGATTTATTACAACTTGCGCGATTTAATCGATTTTGATGTCGGCAATAGGGTTAACTATAGGTTTATAGGTATATTTTTAATTTAAAATACGAATATGAATTTAATTATACTCTGATTTATATGTCGATATGTGTCAAATTTAATCATTATTATTATTATTATCATTATTGTACCCACAGATAACCCTTTAGCCGTGGCCGCCGCGGCGGAATCTCAAAATCGATATCATTTTCATAATGAGCACCTCAGATAACCCTATAGCCGACAACAAGATTGATTATATCGCGCAAGTTGTAATAAATCGGTACCTGGCGGTGGAATCTCAAAATCGATATTTTTTTCATAATCAGCATCCCAAATAACCTAGTAATCGATATCAGGTAATATCTGATGTGATTTCCATAAAAAGGGTTAACTCTATAATGTGTACCAATATGGAGAAATCCGAAAAGAATTTTATAAATTTGTTGGGAAATTATGAATTTAATAGAAATTCACATCTCAATTTGTGAATTTTTCCATATTCACATCTTTATTTGTAAATACGGCCGAATTCACAGCTGAGATATAAATATTCACATTTTTTTGTGAATATTCACAATTTTCCCTGTGAATTTTTTTTTATTTGCAGAAAAATTTATATATATATATGAATAAATTCGTATTTACACCTGTCAGTATGAATTTATTTATATTCACACTTGTAAATACGAATTTATTTATATTCATATTCACAAATATCGTGATATAAATAAATTTATATTCATATTCACATTAAAATTTAGATAAAAATAAATTCATATTCGTATTTATAAATATAAATATGCCCAACTCTGTATAAGAGGCTTTGTCCTGACTGACAGAATCAACGCATAGCAAAAACTACTAATGATAGAAACTTGAATTTCGGAATTGAGATTTTAAACGCAATGTAGGTAACCACTAAGAAAGGAATTTCAAAAATGCAACCCCTAAGGGGCTTAAATGGCGAAATTGTCGTTTAACTCTAACAGAAATCTATTTTTGAGATTTTAAACCATATGTTTTTTATTTGAATATCGATTTAACGTTACAATAGTATTAAAATAGACATTCACATAAAATATGGCTACTGATTATTTAGGTAAATATTAGTGGTAATAAAATTATGCACCCTGTGATTCCCATGATTGGGGGATGGTGCGTGTTTATTTCGATCTCTATCATCTCTCTATATATAAGAGGCTTTGTCCTGACTGACAGAATCAACGCAGAGCAAAAACTACTAATGATAGAAACTAGAAGTTCGGAATTTAGATTTTAAACGCGATGTAGGTAACCACTAAGAAAGGAATTTAAATAGTTATGAAATAAAACAATTGAAGGGGGCCCGGTGTGGCTGTGCGGTAAAGCGCCGTACTCCCATGCCGGAGCTGCGGGTTCGAGTCCCGCCCTGGGTGGTGCTTTTCTTTCGTAGGAGAAGTATCACCCAGTGCCATGGGTGTTAGTATGGGCAGTATAGGGCTTCAGTGGAAGCCTTAAAGTCCCAAAAAAAAAAAAAAAAAAAAAAAAATTAAAAAAAAAAAAAAAAAACAATTGAATAGGTTATAACAAAATTGAAGATAATAACAGCGAAAAAAAATGTTTCTAAATTTTCGACAAACACAAACCACTGGTATACGACGAACTCGTGACATTAGATTGAATTTTTAATGCTGAACTCGTGCAATTATAGTCCTTAATGAGCATATTACCACTTGAGTAGATATTATAGCAATATGTCAATTATATGCCCGACGAAATCTAGTTCAAAGTGGGGTGTGATGATATGTTTTCTACTCACGTTGCCTTGGAGAAACTACAGTTCTGTCCTTACTCACAAATAGCTGGGAAAACAATCTGTCAAAATATGACGTTTCGGCGACTTATAACCACCTCCACAGCCTTCTGATGGTAGTGCCTCCCCTATCGCTTACTCAATATACTTAGTCCTTTATCACATGTTTAAAGGCACTATGAGCAGGTGAATCCTTTCGGTAAGAAAATATTTTAGGACTGAACAATGTTAATAAAAAAAATCATGAATCACCACAACCATGGAGGGTCTTGGGTTCAGTATTCGGTAAGGAAATACCGTAACAGAGTCAACGGTTGTATTCGGAGAAGTGTGATATATCTTTTTGACGATAATACGGAAACATATATTAGCCACTTCAAAAATTCTTTTCCATTCGTTTCGGTCCTGAGCTACATTCTTCCATCGCCTCATCCCAAGCCACCGACGGCCATCTTCCACGTCGTCGAACCACTTCAGTCGTGGTATGCCCCTTTTTATAGCTCCAACCGAGCTAGGTCGACTGGTCATTAGGTATCAGGCAAACGCTCTTGAGGAATCCTTTTGACTTGTCCTAACCATCTAATGCGTCCACTTTTGATGACAGCTACCAGGAGAATTGTAGAGCATGTTAAAGTTCTGAATTACTTCTTATCCTCTATTGTCCATTCTGGTATGCTGGGCCGTGGATCTTACTGAGGATTTTTCTTCTACCAACGGACGGTCAGCTTAAGAAAAGGAAATAGAAGGTTCTGCTGACTCTGAGCAAGCATAAGGTCAATTCCTCCCCCCCCCTCTTACTTGCCTTTTGGCCTCTTTTCAGTAAAATTTTCAAGGCAAGGGGGTGGGGGAAAGAATGCCGATTTTTTAAGAGCCACCTTCACTCGGATCTTTAACTATTAAGATTATCAAGTTGTAAGAAGCAATGCGTTATGTGTATACAAATACCAATTTCGCGGAATGCGAGCGCGCTGTTTCTATTCACTGAAATCTCTGAAATTGACTGAACTCGGAAACGAAGGCGACAATCGGAAAAAGTTTATCTAACCAAAAATGTTTCTCTCAACAAATTGAAAAAAATGACACCTTCGAAAAAGCCCTGCGACCATTTTGCGACGGTTTTCGTTGAGCAGTGCAGTTTTTCGCTTACAACTCTCAAACGAAGGGCTTATACGAAAAAAATATTCTCCTTGAAAACATGAAAAGATTTACACCATTTAGAAACGATAATTTTGATTTTCTAGCGAAAAACGCGGTTTTGCGCTTATAGCTCGCAATCGAAGGCAAAATGAGTGATATGCATATTTTACCGGTGTAGTGGTTAGTGAAAGCTTTAAAAGGATGCCTCATTCATGAAATTCGATGAAGTATTAAGGAAGTTATAGCGTACCGACAAAAAAAAGGCCTTGAGAAATAATATATATGATGATTATTATGATACATAATAAATGTGCAAGTGTCAAGGCATGCTGACGTTAAGAAGAAGTTTTTATGATATTTTTACAAATATGAGAAATGCACTTAATTTTTCATAAAATACAAATATTTTCGCGTATATTATCAATACAGTGACGTTAAATCGTCAAATAAGAACATATGGTTTCAAATCCCAAACCTTTTGTGGTAACGGTTGTTGAAACTATCGGTCGGAACAAACCGTTGGAGCACGTGGATGGGCCTAGATCTCTTCGACGGAGACCTGGTACCTTCCAGGTGGACCTCGAACCTTCTAGAAGGTTCCTTTTACGACTATATATAAGGAGCGAGTATCTGGGCCAATTAGTCTTAATTTGTATCTTGACTGTAAAGCTCAAGCCATATGATTTGTATGCTATAAAGTTATAATTTCTGTACCCTGCTCTGATATTTGAGTTGTATTAATTCGTTTGGCATCGATTATTGTATTTTTTTGTTGAATAAATATTTGATAACCCACAGAAGCGTTACAATACATATAATTAAATAACAATTGCATATTATACATAATAATGTATTATACAATACTCACAGATTTGTTGCCGAGCTGCTTGACCCTGCATGGGAGGTAGGCGTGTGTGCCGAGCTGCGTCGTGATGTTCGTGGTTGTTGTGGTATCGAAGTATGGTCCGGTGTACAGGCCGCTGAACCTCTTTGTTTGTTGGTGTGAACCGTCCAAGCTGAGGACGCCTGCGAACAAAAACAAATGTTTGTAGAGAACAACAAATACATTAGATGTGTTTTATATGCTAATTTTAGGGCGAGTATCGCTTTAAACCTTTATTTTCCTTCCTTACGTTGAATATTCAAAGGCTTCAAATAAAAACAAAGGATTTAGAAAGAATGCTAGATTTAGGGTCAGGTGAAATGTATTTACTGTTGCGATTATAAGCGAATGTTCATTTTAAACTATAGCTATTCATATTAAATAATTTATTTTTGAAGAGGAAAGATAATGAATAATGCATAGCCGATATTTAGAGGCAATTTCAAGCAATTCAGTATGAAAGTTACGTTTAGTATTAGAATTAAGAATTAAAGGACTGTAATAAAAAAAGAAAAGAAAATATGTTCGTTCAAAAAATAACATGAGAAAGATCCAATGAAATTACGAGCCTAATGAAATAACGGAGGTCCCGAGCCTGTACGATGTCAAGTACTCGCTAAATTCTAATTATACCCGAACAGGTAAAGTTGAGGACTCCCACTGTAGCATCCCCGATTAGCTTTAGTAGCATAAAGGGACATTTAACAAACAAACAAGTAACGAAAATTCAATGCCAAATTTCATTAATGTTTCTATAATACAGGTTTTGGTATTAGCGTTAATACCATATAAAGGCATCGATGACCTTAGGGTATATGCCTTTAAACCCCAATAAACAAACAAAACAATTAATACCATATTAGCATTTATTATTTTATCATTTTGGTTCTTAGCCAAATTAGGGATAAGGGTTTTCTTTAAATAAAGGAATCAGTGACAATGGAATAGTCCAGAGCCATGAATAATAGTTATTACAAGTGAATCATGTACAATGAGTGACTATTAATTCAGGTATAAACAAATAGTGATGGAATTTAAATATGTACAATAGATTACCTCAGAAGAATGTCTAAAATCCCGAAACATTGGGATAATAAAATACAGAATAACCCATTGGAAGAGATTCCTTCATTTAAAGAAGAACCTTTTGCAAACCAAACTCTTCCTCACTAAGGTGAAAGATACAATCAAATACAAAATTTCGGATTTTGCTCATATATAATCGCTACCACTTTAGGTACAGAATTTGGTAATATCGTATAATCTTAATCATATGTCCATTTAAGCGGCTCTATTGAATCTTGCGGAAAAATATCTAAACGTTTCTCCTGCGAATCAACTGTTGAATTTTAATGATTTATTGTTAAATTTATTTTGTCTGTTTTAGTTAATTAGAACAATACCACACATTTATTATGTAATGCGGCCCATTCGCTATTTTAATATCGTAACAGGTCTTAAGATGTACTGTATTGAACAATAATTAATTAAATTATTTACTGGAAACATATTATGCGAAACGAAATCTTATAAATTATCTAGTCAGAAATAGAGGTGATTTTTCAATATTTAGTTCTAGTTAATATTGATCTTAGATTCATTTACAAAAAATTTTTTCCAAAATGATTTCAATTTACAAAAGGCTTTATGTGGATATCTGATAAATCTGTTTTTATCCATTCAGCCCTCAATATATCAAAGAGATGGGTTGTCAATTATTGGCAATCCGTTTGACAATATATATAAATAAAATGAAATGTCTAAAATAAACCGGAATATTTTGAGTGACGCTAACGAAATGCAATTTTAGCCTTGACGTTCACCCGTCAATCTAAATGTCGAGAATCATTTAGGGTCTGAATATTTTAGTATGCCGTATTTTTTAAAGGGTTATTTATTAACATAACAAATTAAAGATTAAATTATTTTTATATGTAAGGCATTACTGCTTATTAAGGCACAATGATAATTTATGGATATCGTAACAATTATCTTTATTCGTTTGTAACGAGAAAAAAAAAAAAAAAAAAACTAAAAGAAAACATGATTGAAAAGAGTTTTAGACTTGTTGTTGGAACAGTTGCAACGAACTGTTCGTGACTGTTCGAGAATAATCTACGCAGGTCTGGAAGGTTCCAGACTGTTTTAATTCAGACTAAATATAAAATGGAATGATGATTTAGTCTTGTTCTGTAGTCTGGAATAGTATGGTTATTTTTGTGTTACTATCGTTAAAACTTTTTTTAATCTATATTGATTTAACTAATATTGTGGAGTAACCACCATTTTTTAAATTATTTTAAACAATTTATTTTTGAAGAGATTTTGATCAATTAAGAGTATTTTGATAAATACTCGCAAAACTTGCAAGATCGTGGGACTGGTGTCAGTAGAGAGGAAGGATTTGGCACCGTTTGGAAGCGACTCCGTGGTGTAATGGATAGCATACCGCGCTTGTCACGCGGAAGACCCGGGTTCGATTCCCGGCGGAACCAAATCTTCAGCCAAATCTCTTCAAAACTAAATTATTTTTTTAATCTAGTTGTTTATATCAGTTTTTATTATTTGTCTGATATTGTGAAGTGTTATTTTCTTCTAATAAAACTTATTTCAACACACATGAGTGTAACACAATCTATCTAAACAAAGATGAAATTCTGTTTGTTTGTTTGATATTTGATGGAAATCCATACCGTTTGTCCTAAATTCTCCAAATATCTCTCAGTAGTTACCAGGTGCGAACACCTGTCTATATTAACATTGAATAACTTCAGCCAACCTCTGTGTATATTCTTCATTGTTATAAAAATTGTTTTGATCTCGCTTTACATTGGTTTTTACAAAATCGACCGTTTGAGTCGATAAAAGTCTCACTTTATAGATTTAAAAAATGAAATTCTCCGGTTGAAACCGGTATATACAGCTAGTCTTAAATAATTTGCTTAATTTTTCTGAAATATATCTGTCATCCAGTAAGTAAGTGGTTAAGCAAATTTTAGCTAAAAATTGTTCAAGTGGTTGAAAAGAAGCATGGAGTCGGTTTCTTCATAATGAAATAAGTCTGTGTCAGGCGTTAATTTTAAATGTGGTTATTAAAATCTGCTTTAAATCTGTTGTGATCGGTCGGTGAACAATTTGTCTAATATCCCAAGATAAGATCTCTAATGATAAGATTTCTTAAGTTGTTTGATGACCGTAATGGATAGTCACTTTCTGCCATCCACTTATCTACAAAGATTCTGCATAGCTATCAGAAACGCAAAGAGACATGTTATTTTATAGATAGCAAATAACGGGTGATGTAAGGCCAACAGCAAGGTATATATAGGCAATTAAAATTATATAAATTAAATCTTATGACACGTATAAAACCGGCCAATTTTCACTCTTACACATTTTGTTATTTTTATTAACTTCCAGCTTCCATGACCTGTTTGGAATACAAATACGTTCGGATTAACAAAAGTTTAATTAAAGTTATAGGAAAATTGCGCAAAGTAATAACTTGCAACAAATTATATATGTAGAAGTTGTATAACATCCAATTCTGTGTATGTACTTTTTTCATAAGTTTATATTGGAGATTATGGAGTAACTTATTCGAAGTCAAATTTTATGATATCGTATCGAAATGTGAAACACGAAACATATGATAGAAAAGAGTTTCAAAATCTTCGTTGGAACAGTTACAAACTGTTCTAGTACTTGTTATGACTGTTCGAGAATCTTCTACGCTTGTCGGGAACCTTCTAGGTTTTTCTAATTCTAACTAAATATAAGGAGCGATGGACTGGAGAGTTAGTCTGGCTCTGTTTGTGAAGTGTTATTTTCTTCTAATAAAAATTATTCAAGTGTTACACTATTGTATATAATAGCAAGATATATACATGTAATTATAATTATAAAAATTATATCTTGTAGTACTTACGTATTAGACGGCCAATTTTCACTCGTACAACTTTTGTTTTATTAATTAACATTATTTGTTGAAGGGAAGTAAGTGTACTTCCGGTTTTCAACGGAAATACACGTTTTTGGGTCCCCTGAGTAAAATAACCAAGTCCCGCGAAATGGTCTGTGTGTCTATGTGTGAACAGACTACCTCAAGAACTAGAAACCGTATGAACCTTAAATTGGGTATTTTGAGTATGTATATGTGACAGCAAATATTTCATCAACACAGCAAATGTATAAGGCGATGTGAAAACAAATATTTCATTAAAGTTGGTCAAACAGAGGGGGTACTTTATTAAATGAATTTTTTCTAATATTTACGTTTTTTTCGATTTCCTCAAAAACGGCTCTAACGATTTTGATTAAACTCGGTATTTGATGTATTTTTATGCCCGCGATGTGACAGTCGAAATTTCACCAAAATTAATCAATTGGTAGGGACACTTAACTTAATAAATTATGTCCCATTTTCACTTGGTTTTTTATTTACTCAAAAACGGTTTTAAAGATTGTGATCAAAGTGGGCATTTGATGTATGTATATGCCCGCGAATATGCCGCAACAGCCGAAAGTTGAAGTAAGTTGGTAAGTGAAAGTTATGTGGTGCGCGAATCGCACCAGATTTTTTTGTTGTTTTTATGTGTGGCACTATTTTTTTTTTTTTTTTTTTATCGTTACTTTGATGTGGTAAATGTAAACACGAAAGTTTGTATTTAGTAAAGTATTTAGTCGAGTTGACTGCTTAATTCAGTTACAACTGAGGTCTGAAAAATGTTAACAAAATATTCTCTAATGTACGTAATTTCGTGGAGTATATATATACAATGTTGGTAATATCCTTCAACATATGATTCTTTTAATATGAAATTCTTTTTTTAGTATCCCCACATTCGTGATTTTCATTCATAAATTAATTTTTCACTAAAATTAAAGTGATCCGTAGCAAGTGTAAAATGCTTACAACGAACTAGAATCTACTTATCCATAATTGGAGATATTATTTCGATTTCCGATTGATATATGTATATTGGCACTCACATACAGCCTCACCGCTAACATCCTGTAAAAGACAGCCGATAATGAAAAAGATACCTCTATAATCGGATGATATCACTCATAAATAAATGGGGGGACTGTGGACGGGATGAGCCCCCCCCAATATGGAGAACCCTCCGATATATGGGGGATAGATAGCGAAGGGGGGGGGGAGCTAATGTGTATATTTCTATTTATGAGAAGACGGCTCGATATGACACTCTGTCAGTGGCAGGCACTCTTTATTATACCAGCTCCCCCCACCCCTTGGCTATCCCACCTCCTATTATCGAAGATATGATGAATTAATTTTTTATATGTCCTATCGCCCTTGTCGGTGAACTGTCTGGCTTCGTTCACTAGCCTGGAAGTACCTGAATAACTTTTGCTGAACATATAATATCGTTAATATAAAACATTTAATACAAAACAAGTAATAAGTTTGATTATTTACATAGGCTAATACTGAGGATTTGTCTGTATTTATATTTATATTTCTAGTGTATATTTGTTTTTGTATTTGTTTTGATTTTAACATTATGTATTCAAAAAATATCATCAACCAATAGAGGGCTTAGAGACAAAAGACCAAGCCCTAATAATATTTTGCCGATTTGTACTAATGTATAATAATTAATTAATATATATACAGTACCGGTCAAAAGTTTAGACTCACCCTTAGATTTTTTAACATAAATAAGTAACAATATTTTATTTATTGGACAACGTAACAACTATAATTTTATTTTTAGTTGAATGGATCCGCTGAAAAACGTTTTAAGCGAAAAATATGCAATTTTGAGTAATCAGTGAAATAAAATCATAGTCTAAAGTTATTGTTAGCTCTGTAGGTGAATTTTTTTTCCTATGTGATCTGTTATATATACATGAAAAATGACATAACGGAGTACTAGATCATGCTATGACGTACTATTATACATTTTAATACATTCACCCAACAGTGCCACTTCGGCAATTTTGTCGCTTAATACGTTATTCGGCGGATCCATTCAATTTATTTATAGCTAGCTTTAATATCCCGGTTTCACCGACGGAATTTTGAAAACAATGAGAAAAGCGAGAAAAAAAACAGAACTGATATTTTTCTTACTCCAACGGTTGATTTCGTAAAAATCTAATGTGAAGCGAGATCATAACGATTTTTATAACAATAAAGAATATACCCAGAGATTGGCTGCTAAGCAATTTTAATATGGACAGGTGTTCGCACCTGGTATGAAAGAACCACTAAGCGAAATTCGGAGAATTTAGGAGAAACGGTATGTATTTCTATAAAACAAAAAAAACTAACAGAATTTCATCTTTACTTATATGGATTGTATTTCGAAACAATCATATAATTTTTGAAATGTTATCTCTTGAGGTACAATATTTTTTTAAACTTGAAGATTGTGAACTAAATACAAGTGATTCTAAACTTTTGACCGGTACACTATATATATATATATATATATATATATATATATATTATATGAATATAGTGAAGAGGAAATGGTTGTGAGGTGCAGACAAAAAAAATAACAATAATATGAAATATTACTTTATATACTTTTTATCCTCTATATCTTTTTTACCTCCCTCATCATAGGTTTCCATTACCCATTACCATATTGTAAAATACCTTACATTATTTATCACGCATCATATTATTGTCTTAATATTTTCTTTAATTTATAATGATTCACATATCTTTTGTTTCACACACTGTTATATGGCTGTCACATCATTACTCAACAATACTTTTTTTATTTAGTAAGAAAAGATTTGCGATTGTCAAATTCTAAGTACGATAGTTTACTTAATACTTAACTTAATCACAATCTGCTTGAAAGCAAACATTCACATTATTAAGGTCATTGATGAAAGTAATTTTTTCGAGAAGGTCAAAATTATGGTTTGCAATAAATAATTTTTTTTTTTTTTTTTTTGCCAATTACTTTCCCATGTTTTCAAGGAATTTAATGTTACTACTAGAATTTTTTTTATGCACTCAATTCTAAATGTCCAAACTGTGGAAATATATTACAAAGCGAAAAACAAATACAGAATGACATACACTATTTGTAGTTATTTTATATTTTTTTAGTTTCCAAAAAATCATTGTTTATTTTTTTAAGACAGTTTTTTTTCAATATTTAAGTATATTTATTTATTGGTTTTTATTGAAATTCGAAACCTTCCAAGAACTATTGTTATCGAGTGAAAGAACACTTTATGTATGTAAAAAAAAAAAAAAAAAAAAAAAAAAAAGGAAATGACTAAGCCATTAAGAGGTAGTTGGTGTAGCCCCTCTCGACCAGACAAGATGTATTGCCCAGCGGACACTGGGGGGAGATTGAGTGGAGTAACTCTAGCGGCCTAAGTAATGGCCAACAAGGAAACATTATTTATAGGAAACTGTAACAGGAAGGGAAAGTAACGGAAAACTGTTTGTAACTACTACAACGCTAAAATAACTCGACACGAGAAGTTACTACGAAACCCTCAACATTATAACTTTATTAATTATAAATAAGCTATACTTATAATAATGTACCACTTAAATTATTTTAAGTGGTTAAAATTTATTGAAAGGGAAATAACAATTTTCAATGCCACAAACATTATGAAATACAAATAACTGGTTACAAACTGGAACTGGTTACAAAAATTTTCACTTGGTGTTACAGGAATAACCATATTACTTGAGCTTCAGAATCAAAACTAACTCTCCAGTCCATCGCTCCTTATACATATTTATTTAGTCATAAGAGGACGGACCTCGAATGTTCTGGCCCGGCGTGGATAGTACTGGAACACCGTAGTCACAAACATGTACTATGACAGTTTGTTCCAACTATTGGTTCGTTCCTCAAGTAAGTCTAGTACAATTCTAAACCATATGTTTTGTCTTTTATTTTCGTTTAACGTTACAATAAAATAACCTAAGTGATGAAATATTTTCAAGAAATTTATATTGAAGGTACCTAAAGTGGACAGGGACACCAAGCCAATAATTGTGAGATGTGTTATTCATAAAAAAAAAAATGAATCAGAAAAGATCAAAATATTCATACTTGTAAATGAAATAGATTATTTAATAAAAAAAAATATATTGAAAAATAGAACTGTCTTAAAAAAATAAACAATGAGTTTTTGGAAAAACTGAGAATTAAAAAAATACTGTATTATACTGTCATTCAGTTGTTTGTTTAACGTAACTTTATGCCACTAAGGCTAATCGGACGATGCTAATATAGGGAGTCCTAAATTTTTCCTATCCAGGTATAATTAGGATAGGGATCTTTAACGAGTATCTGACATCTTACAGCCTCGGGACCTCCATTTTACGTCCTTATACGAGCGACGAAATAGCCAAGGATTTTTTACTCCCATTAGAAAATCATAGGGCCACCGCGGGACGCGAACCCGCGACCCTTAGTATTGTAGGTTGCTATGCTAACTCAAAGGTGAACCTAGAGTCATTCATTATTTAGTTTCAGCTTTGTAATAGGCTTCCAGAGTTGAATTACAGTCCAGGCGTGAACGTGTTGTTACGATGGTGTACATAGAATTCGACAATCGTATATTTTTTGAGAAGGAAAACTGGCGTTAGAAGTGCGAAACAACCAGGTTCGCACGGTTTATAGTTTTTGAGCTAGTCTGTTCACACACACACACACACACACACACACACACACACACATACACACACACACACACAAACACACACACACACACACACACGCGCGCGCGCACACACACACACACACACACACACACAAACACACACACACACACACACAAACACACACACACATAGACGATTTCGCGGGACTTGGTTATTTGGACTCAGGGGACCCCAAAACGTGTATTTCCGTTGAAAACCGGAAGTCGAAAATTTTTTTTCACGATCGCAATACTTCCACTTACTATATATTTCGGTAAGTGAAAGTAATAATATCCTAAAAATAAAATCTTTTTACTGATTTAGTACCAAAAAGAGTCAGAATTTTCCTTGTTATTTCGGGCCCCTCTATACAGGAGAAATCCTATATTTAGGAGAGGTAAGACGAAGCCTCTAGACTCGGGGGAACATCGGGGATCGTATTTCCGTAAGGAGGAACACGGTTGAGCGCTCTCTCTGTATGTAGTTCACGTCCTTATCTCACATTACTCAATGTGCATGATGTATGTGCATATCATTCCATATCTACATGCAAAGATCAGGTAACTCTAGCATATATTACCTTGCAGGCGTTATAGCTTTCAACATTCAACATTCTGATGACAGAATATTTAATAATAGAATTTTTCGAGTGAAAAAATGTCTCCTCAATAGGACGGTAAAGCTTCTTCAATATTCATATCGAATGCTTAGAAACAAATAAAAAATCTGGTGCGTGCTCGCAACACACAACTTTCACTTACCGACTTACTTAAATTAGAAATTAATGCGTTTTGTTAATTGCCACTTATCAATTGAACAGAACGGCTTTAATTATGAAGAATAGTCTGTCATTAAAGGCGTTTGGAATTGGAAAAAAATTATTAAATAAAGTGCTCTTCCGTTTGACCAATTTTGATGAAATGGTGGCTATCACATCTTTGGCATATACATACATCAAATACCCAGTTTGATCAAAATCGATAAAGCCTTTTTTGCAAAATTTACTAAGTAAAGTTCCCCCTCCGGTTGATCAATTTTGATGAAATGTTGGCTATCACATCTTTGGCATATACATACATCGAATACCCAGTTTGATCAAAATCGTTAGAACCGTTTTTGAGTAAATCCCCCTTCCGGTTAACCAATTTTGATGAAATTTCTACAGTCATATCTCGGGCATATAAATAGATCAAATACCCAGTTTGATCAAAATCGTTGGAGGCGTTTTTGAGAAAATCGAAAAAAACTTAAAAAGTTATTAAATAAAGTAACCCCTCCCTTTTAGCAATTTCGATGAAATTTTCGCTGTCACATCGCGGGCATATGCATACACTAAATACCAAATTTCAGGTTAGCACGGTTTATAGTTTTTGAGCTAGTCTGTTCACACACACAGACACACAGACCATTTCGCGGGACTTGGTTAATTGGACTCACGGGAGCCCGAAACGTGTATTTCCGTTGAAAACCGGAAGTCGAAATTTTTCACGATCGCAATACTTCCACTTACTATATATTTCAATTGAAGATTGGTGAAATACTTCTTCCAAATTTCTTTATTTAAAAATTTATAATATATACATTAATTTGCCGACGTTTCGGACTATTCGTCCCTCTTCAGGGCAAATTTCTTCTGCCAATCACTAGTAATCCTTACACCTGACAATTTTTGGTGGCTAGGTCCATCTATTTCTATATTACAATTATATCCCATTACCTAAGTAAATTGGTCATTTTATATAAAATTATATATATATTCACATGACTACGACTTTTTTCTACAATATTCTTATCACACTAACTATTACTGACTGAAGAGGGACGAATAGTCCGAAACGTCGGCAAATTAATGTATATATTATAAATTTTTAAATAAAGAAATTTGGAAGAAGTATTTCACCAATCTTCAATTACAATATTTAGATCTTCCAGCACATATAGTGTATTTAAGATTACATACTATATATTTCATATATAGGTAAGTGAAAGTAATTCGACATTTTTTGGGAAATTTTATGCATAATTGCCATTTATTATTTAATATTTGTTCTTCTTTATGTATTTGTTAAAAAATCGATAATAATAATAGTAATAATGAAGGATTAACGGACCCGAAGGTTCGATGCCGACACCACAACTCGCTTCCTGCACACCTCCATCCATCGACCGCTATCCAGACACAACTTCGACATATATGCCTTAACGCAATCCTCCCACCTACGTCCGGCTTACCTTTCGGACGTTTCCCAGTCGACCCCGTGCTTATTAATCTTTTAGGTATTCACTCAAAATCAAGTTTAGCGAATATACATGCCCATTTTATTCGCTGAGTTGTAATCATCTCTATTATATTTACCGGATACACTCAGTTCAGCGTTTTATCTATATTCTGCGGTTGGTTCGTCTTTCTTCGGTCCAAATATTCAACGCAATACCTTATTTTCAAAAACCCTCAGCCTCTGCTCATCCCTCAATGTTAGCGGCAACAATTCGCATCCTTATAGGACCGTAGGAAGAATAATAGTTTTGTAAACCCTAATCTTCAAGTACACGACTAACAAGTAGCAACCATTAACGGATTTTAATGCAGCCTTAATTCATTATTTCTAGTTACTATCGCCCTTAAATATCTTAATTTCTCAACGCGTTCAAACGTGGTTATTCTTTAGTTGTTTGGAATGAATGGATAGTTAGATCACAAGTGCCAAAATGTGTGGCAGATTGTGTTATTTCTTTTCAATAAAAAAAAAAAAAAAAAATTGATAGTGTAGTCTCCGATGCTTTCCTCGGCAGTATTCAGTGATTCAACTTGTGGCATATTCCAGTTCTAATTTAAGTAAAACTGGTGAATACTATCAATTGTAAATAAAATCTAAAAAAGATAAAATGAGAAAGATTTTGGAGGAATAGCTGGTGATTATATATATTAACAAATATTTGAAGGAGGGAGAATATTTGGTCTACGGGTGAATGAGAGGACGGATATTTAATTTTGTTTTAAAATGTATTTTTCTGTCCAAGTAAACATCCATTTTTTAAATTAACATGTAATGCTTAACAATTTAATATTTTTTTAATTTAATATTCTAGCATTATTAATCACCACCTGTAATGTGTAATGAGGAATATGAGGAAATAATAACATTTAAGGCATGAGAAAGGAAAGCACCCAGCAGCACCTTGGTTTGATTATATTACCATGGTTGTTTAAGAGATTTAAGATCTCTCATCCATCGCCTTTTTAGAGCCTCCTCGTATCCTAGTTTGTGTCAGCTATATTTTTTAAAAAATAATTTACGATAACTTCAAATCACCACTTGAAGAAGTGGGAACAAATTTTTATTTAGATATGTCCTTGGGTATACGAATATAAAACTTTACGGACAGCTTTGTACGGTTCGTAATGGTTAGGATTAATGAAAAGATTTTATAACAACATAATGGCATATTCAATTGCTAAATTTATCAATTGGTGAATACTATCAAAAATAGTAAATAAAATCTAAAAAAAGATAAAAAGAGAGAGATTTTGGAGAGATAGTCGGTGAATATTAGTCGAAAGGGAAAGGGGAAACCCCTTTATCTTTAAAACTTTTGACTTTTCAAGAGACCTTTATTACAGTTCCTCCAGTTAGTGAACTTTCAGCCGATGAATCTGAGAAAACCTTAAGAAGAGAAGTACGGCGAAACCTGCAGCAGTTTAGCCCCTCTCCGTTTTTAGCTTCCTCGGCTGTATTTTTCAACTTAAAATAAGAAATGAAAAAGCTGAATTAAAGAAAAGATAGGAGAAAAAAAAATCGAGTCTTTAGGCGAGAGTTCCTCATTTAAAACTAATTATCCTCAACTTTATAGGATAATAATTTTCATTCCGTTTTCTTCAAGAATACCCGAGAAAATTGAACTGCAATATAAAATACCTTCGAAGAAAAATAATTATACCGAGAAATTTTCTTCATTATTTCTTGAAATTTCCACTTAGGTTCCGCGAAGTGAGCTCGAAATTGCATTCCACACTTCTTAATGACAAAAACCAAGCTTAATAATATTTTTTTCTTTTTTAATATTTTTTATACACCTTAAGTTTTTATACAAGGTGTCCAAAAACGAATCGAAAGCGAAATATCAGAAAACAAATAATGGCAATCTCAGGAACAATGTGTCAACGCGTTTTTAGAAATCTGCGTTTGAGATTCGAGGAGTGCCAGCAGCGTTATGGTGGACACCTAGACAATATTGTTTTTTCTAAATAAATTTCCAGTTCATTGTGTGTAAATAAAACGTAAACATCTTACTTGATATTCTATATTTGAGATTTTATTCAACTTTCAAACCCCGAATACTCTTTTTGGACACCCTGTATAAACCCTCCTTATATTTCGTCAATTTTTCCTTAAATATTTATTTTTATTATCTCGGTAGGGTCCTCTGGATTAATAAATGTATTTAAATATATTTATTAATTAATTTCACACTAGTGGACACTTTGTCTATATTCGTCGCATTAAATTCATGCATATAAAAATTATTAATTTAGCAGGAATCAAATATTAAGAATTTTGGACATTAAATATTACTACAATACAAAACGTAATAGTATAATGTGAACAAACAAACAAAAAAAAAACAACATAAGATTTAAAATAGTCCTAGACATGTTGTTAGAACAAACTGTTCTAGTACATGTTTGTGACTGCCATGTTCGAATACCATCTACGCTGGCCTAGAACCTTCCAGATAGTTCTTCTTGAGACTAAATATTAGGAGCAAAGGAAAGCAAGGTTAGTCTTGTTCTGAAGCTGAAGTCTTACGGTATTTTTGTGTTACTGTATAGTTACAAAGAGATGTTTTTTGTAACCTTTTTAATCTTCCAATAAATATTATTTTAATCCACAAATTGTTACTTAAATAATCCGATATAAGTTTGCTTGCTTTCCGATGCTGTTATAAAATCAGTAACACTATCAAAACACAAAACCTACTACACAAAATAAAATAAAATAAATCCCCAACACTAAAATTCAAATTAATATTTCTTTTTTTTTTTAAAAACACTGTCTTTGATAACACAATATTAGACCCTCATGTGAAATAAATCCAAAAAAGGTGCCATGGTGAATATTATTGCGCCTCCCCCACACTAAAATACAAAATGAACATTTTTTTCCAGAAGACCCTCCTCGAAAACATAATATTAGACTTCCGTGTGAAAGATATTCCATTTTCAATATTAGTGCGCCCACCCACTCGAACTTTAAAATAAATATTATTTTTAATAAATATGTAGTCGCTATATAACATGCTTCGGTAGAGGATTGAATTTTACTTGGAAAAGGATGATATTTAAACTGAGAAGGTTAACTTTGAGAGGAAAAAGTTTGACTTTGACTTTGAAATGCTATAGGCGGGCGCAAGCGACAGGAACTAGAGAAACGGGGATAAAAGCGGGGCCATTACCTGGCATTCATAAGGTTTTTTGGCGTTTTTAATTTATTTGTCCATAATTAAAACCCGATTGAGCAAAAAATCATTTGAAAAATATCTAATAGGTATTGCTCGGTCCCTCAGTGTTCTATTAGAAAATCAAAAGACGTGTCATTCCCTTTCATTTCCAAAAAATAAAAAGCTTCTTAAAGAGTGGATTGTAAAATTAAGAATAGATAAGCCTGTTTCGAAACATATGACGATATGTAGTCTTTATTTTAAAGAAAGAGACTATATTTATCCAGGTAAATATTAGTATTTGACATTTTATTATTCCAAAATGCTAGTTTTATGCAAATAACATTGAGACCATAGATTTAGATAGATTTGTTTTTCTTTTTTAATTTTCCCCATTTTTCTATTACATCCGTTGTGCTTAATTGTTCCATGTTTTCAATGCGAAGCCTGAAAGTTTTGAGAAATAAATAAATAATATGACAAAGAATCTAAGCTGTCATAACAATGATTGTGTGAATAGGTAATTAATGTTATTACTAACCGAAAAACGTCGAGTAAAGTTACAATGATGTGTTTGCATTTACCAGAACTACCAGCTTTACATGTACAATGACAAGAAAATTGCTTATTATTATTAATAAATTTGATTTCCACTTTTATTTGATGGGGCAGTCCTTTAAGATTGCTAGTTTAAAGGCACGAGGCTTGTAAAATAACTGTTTTTTTATTTTTAGATATTACTCCATAAGTAAATATGTGGTTTGCATCAAGAATAGCCTGCCCATCAATTAATGGTCTTTTAAAATTACCAATTATCTCTATCACATCAACTAGGTCTAACACCGTTCTTTCCGACATTTTGCAAAACTACTAGCGCACCCTATATTCGATTGCGCCCGCCTATATAAATCTCTTAGATAAGACCGAAATTGCTACCTAGACACCCAACATACCATTGCTTAAATAATTTTGAAAGGCGTTTATGTTTGCGCGTAGGATGTTAATTTGGCAACTGTCAGGTAGGTGTGTATCAGTCGACCGAGTGATTAGTCATTCAAGCAAAGCACCCTCCTGCCACCCAATATCTGAGGAAATTGGATATCTCCAGGGTTCAATGAACTTGAGCTGTTCGAGATGATTTGTTCCTTGCAATATCTTATTGGATGTACAAGGTAAGGAATTTAGAAGAGAGGTGTTGTCAACATGTGAGTTGGAACAATAAAAGTTCTGTAAATAAATTATGTGAAACATATTGTAAAACAGGTATCAAAAATTTCTATTTGTTGAATTTTTCGTTATGAAATTGTATTAAAATTACAATAAAATATATTAAGAATGACACTAAAACATAAGGCACTGTGCACATATAAAAATAGTACTTTTAACTATGTCGAAGATCTTTTTAGATAACTTACATTTTCTTTAAATATTGTAACGTTAAACCGATAAGCAAATAAAAAAATCTGGTGCGATGCGCGCAATACACAACTTTCTCTTACCAACTTACATTAGAAATTGAAATGTTTTTTTAATTGCCATTTCTGTAAATAATATTAAAAAATGACTTGATTTTGATTAAAAATGATTAATTTAGTCAAAATCATTAAAGCCGTTTTTGAGATATTCCAAAAAAATGTAAAAATTGGAAAAAAAGTTATGAAATAAAGAGCCCCCTGCATTTGACCAATTTTGATGAAATTTCGTCTGTCACATTGTGAGCATATACATACACCAAATATCCAATCTTATCCAAATCATTACAGCCGTTGTTGAGTAAATAAAGAAAAACCTAAACATTAGATAAAATTCTTTAGGTAAAGTACCCCCTCCGTTTCACCAATGTGGATGAAATTTCCGCTGTCGCATCGCGGGCATATACATACACCGAATACCCAGTTAGATCAAAATCGTGAAAGCCGTTTTTGAGTAAATAAAAAACAACACGTGAACATAAGACAAAATTTATTAGGTAAATTACCCCCAAAATTAATCAATTTTGATGAAATTTTGACTGTCATATCGCAGGCACATACATGCATCAAATATCAAGTTTAATCAAAATCGTTAGAGCGGTTTTTGAGAAAATCGAAAAAACGTATAAATTAGATAAAATTCTTTAAGTAATTTATAGTATAAATAGATTCACCAATTTTAATGAAATTTTTGCTGTCACATCGCGGGTATATCCATACACCAAATACCCAATTTCATATATACCCAGATTCGTACGGTTTATAGTTTTTGAGCTAGACTGTTCACATACACACACACACAGACCATTTCGCAGGACTTGGTTAATTGGACTCAGGGGACCCCAAAACGTGTATTTCCGGTGAAAACCGGAACTCGAAATTTTTCACGATCGCAATACTTTCCTTACTATATATTTCATATATAAGTAAGTGAAAGTAAAAAAAAACAAAAAAACACATGGCGTAACCTCCCGGACCGCTTGTTGGAACAGGATAGGCGGTTGGAACGAACTGTTTGGGTCTAGATCTTTCCGTGGCCTAGTCCACAAAGACGTAGATCTGCCTACATTGTTCCAGATTGATCCATGCTATTTACGATTGTATATAAAGGAGCGGTGACTGAACGAGTTAGTTGAAGTCTGTGTCTTGACTGCGTTGCTCAAGTCATATGATTGTGTGTTATAACGTTATTAATTTTGTAACCTGCTCAAGTTAAGTTTTATTAATTCGTTGTCATTGTGATAACTGTATATTTATGTTAAATAAATATTTCTTACCCACATAAGTGTTACAATATTTTAATAAATCAGTTAGTTTCCTTGTTATTATTTGAACCCGGTTTTCCGTATCACAGGTACTGCGCTCTTGTTACTTTATTGTGTCCCACTCCTCCGTATAATTCGCAAAAATGGCGACATTGGTGGGAAGGCTAAGGAGTAAAATCCTTACTCTTCAATAACCGCTTCCGACGTGACTAGAATGTGTGCCAGATGGCTTTAATTGCAAGAACGCCATACTAGTGATACGGAAATCCGGGTTCAAATCAATATTCTTTACTCATAAAAATAAAAAGTAAAAATTACTTTCAAGGACTGTTCAGGAACATCGGGAACATTGTTCCGAAACTTTTGTTTACAGTCCGGACTAGGCCTTACGACTAAATATAAGGAGGTATGGAATGGAGAGTTAGTCTTGCTCTGAAGCTCAATTCATCTGGTTATTTCTGAGCAACAAAGTGATAATTTTTGTAACCTGTTTAATTAATTGTGTTTCAATTATTTGCGTGGTATTATATTTTTAAGTATTATATTCCGTTCAATAAATTTTTTTTCAAACAACATAAGTGTTACAGTATAAACATTTTTTTTTAATTTTAGATAAAAACAAATTCGGTCTATTGGATAACGTAGCTCTAAATGAATTTCCTTCTCTTGACCTCTCGCATTTCTTAAAAGGGAACCGACCACTACAAATCCTCAAATAGAGAGTTGATAAAAACAAGCGAAATCGAAAGTGAGTCTATTTAATTACAGACAAACTTCCTCCTCGCTCTAGCCCTGCGGTAATAAGTTAAGGCAACTTGATTGCCTTTACTTTTACTTAGCAAATAAAGCTCTTCTACTTTCCCATACCTCCTTCAACGGAGCAAACTCCACTCTAAGTCAACTTGAAGTATACCAAACTATTGGAGAGTAAATAGAAAAAAGAAAACTTGTCCGACAACTCGTGGGGATTTCATGTTCTTTGAGTTGTAAGGAAGTGATTGTTTCGAGATCAAGCTCAAACGAAAGCCCCCTTAACTGTTGTTTGATTTGGAATAAACAATTTAAAGAACCTCTAATAAAACTAGAAACTAAACTCAGAAATGGTGTGCGCTTGATTTCGTCCAGGAGAGGGAGGATGGTAAAATTTTTGTCGAGTGAGACAGGCGTGGAGTTATTTTGACTATTTAAGGCACAGTTAATTTTTTAAATAAAAATTATTGATGATTGAAATTATATTTAAAACGCCATTTCTTTTTAAATATTCAAAATTAAAACTGAAACAAAAACTTAATACGGATACTTACTCAAGCCCATGTGGACATATTCCTCATAGATATTCGGCATAGCTAAAAGACTCACAAAAACTTAAAACGTTTCAATCAAAATTGTCACGACTCATTACAAAAGCGCCCTCGTACGTAATTAACAAAACATTACCTACTGACCTCCATCCTACAAGATTCGTCAAACATAGCGTTACTTTGCAAACGTTTTTTTATTAATTTAATAAATAGTTTAATCAGGAATATGGCTGATATACGCATGGATACGAGCATACAAAAAAGGCGTTGGATGAAAGATCTGATCTTTCAAGCCAGGAAAGGGGTGCTGCTGCGTTCTTTCCCTCCTTATGCCTGAAATGTCACTATTTCCTGTTAACGTTCATCTCATTCGCTGATTGTCAACACTTTGCTGACAGGTGCGGATTAATAATAAGTAAAAAAAAATATTAGGTTATATTATATATAACCTAATATGTGGACCTATTAGTGTCCTAATGTGGATTTAAATAAATTTTATTACACGAAAATAATAATTTTCTCAAATACAAGGGAATTCATCACAAGGATTTTTCACTCAAAAAGGACTAAGGCAAGGTGACTGCCTGGTGTGCCTCCTATTTAATCTAGGGCTGGAATGCGCAGTACGGAGATCGAAAATTCAAGTCGGGGAACTATATTCAATAGAACGGCTATGCTTCTGGATTTTGCGGACGATATTGACCTGATTCGAGGGACTTATGGATCAATGAGGGATGCATTTCTCAACCTTGAAAGAGACGCTGCAAAAATGGGCCTAGTCATAAACGAATCGAAGACCAAATAACATGCATGCGAATCCAGTTGGTGATAGGCAGCCAAATGGTAGGGTCTCGATTGGGCAGCACAATTTCGAGAGGGTGGAAGAATTCATGATTCACTCACCAGATTTTTATACACTAATATTGTTTTGAAAAATAGTTAACTACGCTACAGTGTTTTGCTACTTTGCAATGCTAAGATAATAAACACGGATATACAACACAATCTAGATTCAAACTGCTTATAGAGAAGAGGAGACGTTCATAACAAAGAGGGTCGGTTGGAGAACATTAACCAAAGCGAACAACACTCGGCTGTGATATGCTTGGCTCTCACAGTCTGTGCTGAAGTAGAGTACTCTACGAAGTGGTTCGCTCCCCACTTCACAGTCTATTGTTTTCGGCCACTTCATATGCGATCCGCATCAGGCTCAGCCTATCTCCTCTTAAAAATGTTATCACAGCGCAGTATATTACAAAAATATATGACTTTTATTAATTATATGCACAGCTGGGCAAAAAGTATTTTAATTTTTATTTTAAAATACTTTATTTTAAATAGCAAGTATTTAAAATAAATTTGAATAAAATGCATTTTAACCTCAAATCATTTAAAATACTTTTCGATAAAATTATTTTAAATGCAAAATAAAAAAAGTATTTTGTATTTTAAATAAAAAAAATTAAAATGAAAATACAAAATACTTTTAAAACCTATTAGCTAGTGCATTGCGATTGATTAATAAAAACATTTTTTTTTTCAATATTGCAATTGATTAATAAATCGGCAGTTTTTATTTATTTTTTTGGGTTGTCTTTGCTTGGTGTAATGTATCTGATATTCAGATCATCTTGGTTTTCATTTTGTTGAAATTATTAAATTAAATTTCTTTTTCTACATAACCAATCTGATTCGGAACCTATTTAAACTAATTGGGCTACCCCATAGATTATTCGCTACCCACACACCATCCAAAGACCTCCGTGAAATACGAATTTCAGCAAACCAGCCCTAACGCGAACTACTGCTTCTCAGCCCTTACTTCTTTCGGACGTTTTCCATTAGTCAATGCCATTAATTACTATGGAATTCGTTCACCACTGTTTTGCAATTTCAAACTTCGATTTTATTCATCTGTCTGCTATCACCTCACTTGCTCATCATTCAATGTTAGCGTGCACGTTTTGCATTCTTAAAGAACCACAGGAGGAATAATATTTTTGTAAACCCGAATTCCTAAGTTTTAAGGAAGAAGCCGTGAGCTAAGTAATTTCGTTAATCGCTAGAATTTCTTACCTCTAATCTTGCCTTAATTTCCTCTCCAATTTCGAACGAACCTCAACCGGAAAAATAATCATCGACTTTATTGAATGTATTAGTCATACACATTTTTACTAAGTTTACTTTATTTTGATCTTTTGGTGTTGTCTCCAAATTGGGATCCTGTTTATGCCTTTGTTTATGGTTTTTACATAATTTTCGATTTTTTCACTTTCGAATAAACCGGTAAAAAGTCTACAATTAACCCCCCCCCCCCCCATAAAAAACATATTTATTGATAAAATTATTATTATTTATAAAAATGATGAGAAATTGGCCTTGTTATTTGACTTATGAACAATTTTTGGTACCTACATATTTCGTGACAATCGGATATGGCGGTCAAAAGTTAATATTTAACCCTCCTCCCCAAAACCTATGCATAAAACCATTTATGTGAAATGAATTCATCAGACGTCTATTTAGATAATCAAAAACCACCAATGTGACAACATTTGTTGAAATCGGATGAAACGGTACAATCTTAATAATTGCGCCCCCCCCCCATAAAAAACAAAAAAAAAACAGCCACATCAAACTGAAATAAATATACTTGCTCAATATTTAGGAGTGACAGCTCTAGTGCAAAGGACTACACTGTACTATTACGAAAATTGTTTAACTTCAAACAACCTACTTAAGATTTATTTTATTTTATTATTTAAAATACAAATGAAAATACTTTTTTTTTATTTTACTATTTTAGAATTAAAATTAAAATACTTTTTTTTATTTGTATTTAAAATACTTTTATTTAAAATAATGCCCAGGTCTGATTATATGTAGTGTATTTAACCAAACAAAGGATAACTTTTTTTTTTTTTTTTTTTTAACATAATCAATGATCCGCGACGAGATGGCGGAAAATGAAATAATGACATATTAGGTATGAGGAGGGAAAGCACCTAGCAGCACCCTCTTCCTGGCTTCAGTCGATTACCTCGGCTGTCTAAGAAAGCAGGGGGGCAAATGGCAGGGGTAAAGGGGGGCTGAGGCGGAAGACGGGTGCGGGAGTCTTCCTATCCTCATGTGGGAACATCAGGCTACAGTGCCCCACTCGCTGTCTGTTGTTCCCCGCTTGCCCGATCCCCTGCAACGCCTACTGTCACCTCCCTGTGGTGTCCCCTGGGGAGTTGTTTACAACTCGCGAACGACAGAGGCGCTGGCACGGGACCAGTCCTCCTTAGGCCATGGTGGTAAGCCCCCGCCATCATGCCCTAAGTAGGAGCATCCGTAGGACAGGCTTAGTCAAAAACTACCTGTCCGGCCCGCTATCCATTCGGGATTTAAGGCGGTGATGCCAAATGGTACCACGGGGATGACGCTCTCCCGGGCGTCGTCGTTGGGTGGTGCCAGGACCCCTAGGGGTGCCTGGTACGGATGTGGTGGTCGTGGTTACTGAGACCACCAAGCGCCGTCCTGTATAGGTCATGAGTGTTTGTTGGGGTCAGGCTGGTTAGCAGGTTCTGTCCCCTTCCTCTCTTTCTTTGCCTCCATGATAGGGAGGCGGTCGGTATAGGTCGTCCGGCCAGGTACGACCGCCTTCGAAGTCGTGGTGAGCAGGAGCCGTTGTCTAAGAAAGCAGATCTCTCATCCAGCGCCTTTTTAGTCTTCTCGTATCCATGCGTATGTACGCCATATTCCTGATTAAACTGATAGATGTCCGTTCAAATAAATAAAAATTCGTTTGTAAAGTGCCTTCTACAGTACAGGAAGGTCTGTATGTAAAGTTTTGGTAGGCACGTGCCAGGGCGCTTTTGTAATAGGTCGTAACAATTTTGATTGAAACTTTTATTTCTTTAACGTCACTTTATGCCAATGAGTGAGAGCCCTAAATTTTTCCTATCCAGGTATAATTAGGATAGGGATCTTTAAAGAGTACCTGACATCGTACAGACTTGGGACCTCCACTTTACGTCCTATCCGAGGGACGGCATGGCCAAGGATATTTTACTCCCATTAGAGAATCCTAGGGCCACGGCTGAGAGCGAACCTGCGACCTTTAGTATTGTAGGTTGCCATGCTAACCACTATACCACAGGTGACCCCAAATTGATTGAAACGTATGTTACTTTTGAAGATTTGTAATCGTATTTAGAAGATTTGTAATCTTAGAAGATTTGTTCTTAGCTGTGCCGAAAATCTGTGAGGAATATCTCCATATGAGCTTGAGTAACTAAGTGTACGTATTTAGTTTTTGTTTCAGTTTTAGAAATTAGTGGATATAGAAGTTTGAGTTTCTAAGAGTTCTTTTGTCGAAAGTAAGTCCCAGATAGTACATTGTGTCCGTCTGATGAATTGAGTTGTCAATAAACGTGGGGTGTGGGATTCTATATGTTCTAAACGTAAATCTGATAAGCCTTGCCTTATCGTTGATAGTTCGGCGTTTTGTAAACGTCCTAATTCTCCGGATGATTCGTCCCTCTTCGGTCCAACTTATCTACGCAATAATTTATTTTCAGAAAACCTCAGCCTTTGTTCATCCCTCAATGTTAGCGGCCACGTTACACATCTATAAATGACTTTATGAAGAATAATATTTTTTAAGGTTTATCACTCATAAATTTGTCCGATGACTTCAAATAAAACGTAGTGATCATTTTTGAATCTCTGTAAACACGGAGGAGTGAGTATCCGAAAACGATCACAAGCCACCTTTATGAAATATAAACAGAGGAACAGGAGTGGTAGAGATGTTTAATATTTATAAATAATGGAAAAAGAGAGAGACATCCAACTCAAAGCGCCTGGGGAGTCGGCTCTCATTTATTCATCCACGGGAAGCGGATCGCGTTCAGGGGAGAATTTCCCAGAGAATATTCCCCTCATCATTTTCCGTCCCAACTCTCATATGTCGGAGGGGAAAAAATTGCCCCCATTCGTCGGGTTCTCTTCCGGAAGGATCAAAAGCATTCCGATACAAGTAATAAGAGAAATGATAATGGCGTACGATTCCGAGCCTATATTACCTTCTCTCTTTTTTCTCTCTCTTTCCTTTCTTTATCTCTCCTTTTCGAGGCTAATGCCGAAATTTTTTGCTCAGACCTTCCCATGTGTGAAGTTGGAATTTGTCAACTCTGACACATCATGCAAATTTATTTATTTATTTTTTTTATCTTCATATCTTTATTAAGTGAAAAAAAAATATTATTACTGAAGCCCTCCTTATCGAACATAATTCTAAGAAGTCCCCAATCCAACCCCACAAAAATTCCGATCTACAGTACCGGTCAAAAGTTTATTAATAAATAAGTAACAAAATTTTATTTATTGGACAACGCAACAACCATAATTTTATTTTTAATTTATTTATAACTAGCTTGGTTTCACCCGGGACAACAATGAGAAAAGCCGTGGGTCCAGAAAAGATCGTTAGGACAGAAATGAGATTTTTTTTTACTCCAACGGTTGATTTCGTAAAAATCTAATGTAAAGCGAGATCATAACGATTTTTATAACAATAAAGAATATACCCGGAGATTGGCTGCTATGCAATTTTATTATGGACAGGTGTTCGCACTTGGTATGAAAGAACCACTAAGCGAAATTCGGAGAATTTAGGACAAACGGTATGCATTTCTATAAAGAACAAACAAAAAAACAAACAAACAGAATTTCGTCTTTATTTATGTAGATTATATTTCGAAACAATCATATAATTTTTTAAATGTATCTCTTGGGTTAGAATTATTTTTTTAAACTTGAAGATTGTGAATTAAATACAAGTGAGTCTAAACTTATGACCGGTACTGTATTATGTAAGAAAAATCGTTACTGGTGACGAATAAGATAAAAATCCATCAGATTCGATCAGAAGAACATAGAAATATCTTATAATTTTCATTCCATCAGTCAGATATCTGCTCACAGAAAATTTTCACATCTAAAAAAAGAGGCCTCAATGGGTTTGTCTTTGAATATGTTGTGACAAGAAGTTGCCCACATTTTGAGAATCACCCATATACTTTCATAATATTTTCATTTATTAAACAGTATATGTAAGCTTGTCAGTGGTTTGTTTGTGTATATATAAATTTATCAAATGGTAAAAAATATAATGCAAGTAAGGAATAAATGGCGGTGAAAATAATTTAAGGTAATAAAATCTCTTCATGCAAAATCAGAATGTGGGACAAATTTAGGGCCTCAGCAATCTCTCGCACTAATTGGGTTGGATTTTGACCAAAAATGGCCTTAAAATTTCACTTTCTAAATTTCATGTGGGAGACCAGATTGTGGAGCATCATTGATGTCAAAATTTCGTGAATTAAATTTGATTTACTAATCTATAGGTGGTTATGGAATCGTCATCATAAACACTGTACATTTTTTCATGAACTTCTGCAGAACCTTTTTTAAAATGATACATCAAAATATGGCGATAATGAATGTTATTTTCTTCAATATTCACAGGGCAACATCAAACACAATACTAAGCTAGTTTCAATAAGAGTTAAGAGTAATAATCGTTGGCATATTAAAAACAGGTAAAACAATACAGCTTATGGATTAATTCATGAGAGAAGAAGTGTATAATAGCGGCATAAAAATAAACAAAAAAACCGAAAGGAATTCTTCGCCAACGCAATATATAAGAGTGACAAGACTTCAAGTGAACACCTACATCATACACCTGTGATGTATTGGTTAGCTTGGTAACCTATGATACTAAAGGTCGCAGGTTCGTGTCCTGCGGTGCCCTAGGATTTTTTACTTCCGTCTAGTTTCTTTCCATGGCCGTAAAGTCCTAGTTAAACATAGGAATCGTAACTCTTGAAGTTGATGAAGTATAAATATCCGAAGTGATTCTGGGATCATTCTCTAACCCTTCGTTACACAATATCCTGCTGGAAGAAAACAAATCACATGTGGTATAGTGGTTAGCATGGCAAACTACAATAGTAAAGATCGCAGGCTCGCGTCCCGCTGGGCCATAGGATTTTTTAAAGGGAGTAAAAAATCCTTGGCTATCCCCTCCCTTGGAAAGAGCTTAAAATGGAGGCCCCGAGCCAGTGGAATGACAGAATCGTTAAAAATCCCTATCCTAATTATACCTGGATAAGCGAAATTTAGGACTCCCACTGTAGCATCGTCTGATTAGCCTTAGTGGCATTAAGTGACGTTAAACAGATAAAGAAACAAGACTTCAAGTGACAGTATATATATGTTACAAATTATTGATACTATATGAGGATCCAGTGAGTCCAACTATTTCAGTTCTCAAGACTCTACCTTGCTACCCCCACCCCTACCCCATCAAACTTTCGCTTCTTCTATTGTACAACTTTCACGAAGCATTCTTCCATTATTTCTCTCTTTTATTTTATTTTATCTTTCTTCCACCTAGACACTTATAAACTATGCATTCCTATGGTGGAACTTTATTTACTTCTTGTAAATACAATCTATACATTAAATAATGTTCCATTCTACCATAAAAAAACAGTAGGATCCATCAAAATATCATTAGAGTCTTCGTATTAGAGGCGGAAAAAAAATAATTTTTTTCTTTCTATTAATAGATCCACAGATCCACTAGTATTTTCAGTTCTACCAATTCTTTTCTTGTTTTGTTTATTTTTTTTATATTAAACTATTGGGTTGTTTCACAAGAAATGTCCGATTTTATAATTTTTGAAATACACAGAGGATTTTGCTGGTACCTGTTGTAAATTTCCAATGTTTACATATTTGTATTATAATTAAGCAGTTACTAATCCTTTACTTTTTTTTTTTTTTTTTTTTTTTTATAAAATTAGCTTCCTAATGCATTACATACTTTTTAGTATACCTCCAAATATGAACACGGATCACGCGATTTTGGTGTAATATTGTTTAATGAGTTTAAAAAATCGGGCATTCGGCTGCTGAGGCTGCTAGAAACATCTGTAAGGCGTTTGGGGAAGGTAGTGTAAATGAACGAACCATTCGCCGTTGGTTCGCTAAGTTTTCGGCTGGGAAAACCGACTTGGATAACCAGCCCCGAGGAAGACCTCCATCTGTAATTGAAAACGATGTCCTCAAACATACGGTAGAAGGAAGCTCTCCTACAAAACTGTTAGAGATTAATTAGCAAAACTAAATGCAAGTGCACCTAACGTTTTCAGACACTTGAAGTCCATAGGAAAAGTAATATTGTATTTTTACTAAAATCCCTTTACCTTGAAAACGGACATTTCATGTGAAACGACCCAATAAATTAAATAAATTTAATTTTTAAAGTTTCTGATCAATATATATGTATGTAATGTGACGGAAGATATTTAACCAAAATTGATGTTTATTACTATTACGTCATACAAATCTCTAGAATGGGATGGAACGGCTACTATCATTGCTATTTGATCATATGCCTGGAACGTTCTAGTTCCTTCTGGGTGGTTCCTTAGCAGAATATATATAAGTAAGCGATCCACTATTGGCCTTAAGTCTTAGATTGGACAAGAAAGAATAGAGATATTTTTTAGTCCCTTTTCTGTCACTGCTAGTTTTTTAGTTATTAATTGGAGCTATTATTTTCTGTTTGATATTTTTAAATAAAATTATTTAAGCATGTATCAATTCTAATATCATTTTACAATTTTACTTCAAACGTGCTAAATTTAAGAAGGAATATCACGGATAATCAACGAGAGCTCAAACGCTACTCTGCGATAATTCTAGAGTATTATATTTTTGAATGTAAATAAAAAAATAAAAAAAAATCAAATACATAGTATCATAACGACATAATTGCCAGGTATATATTAGAACAGAAAATATAAGATATAAAATATAGTAATGAAGTTGGGGCTGAGCTTTCAATAAATTTGATTGGCCATTGAACTGTAGAATACGAAGCGGCATGACGAAAGAATTCCAGTTTTAATCAACTCGAACATTGATTGAGCTACAAATTGTGTTCCTTCACTCATTGTACTTCAATCATCATTGACTCATTTGATTACTGAAATATCAATTAAGAGCAAAAGAGCAAATATTTACTGAGCAAGGCGTACTATTTAATACAGTTTTTTTTTTTTCATTAGCTTTAGTCTCTTTAGCTTTTATATCGCTATTCATTTTATATTTAATAATATCAATCTTTTTTTTAAATTTGTTACAACATCCAAAAGTTAACTAAATAATTTTTAGATCCTTTCATTTATGTATACAATCTATATAAATAAAGATGAAATTCTGTTTGTTTGTTTGTTTATTTGTTCTTTATAGAAATCCATACCGTTTGTCCTAAATTCTCCAAATTTTGCTCAGTGGTTCTTTGATACCAGGTGCGAACACCTGTCCATATTAAAATTGCATAACTTCAGCCGATCTCTGGGTATATTCTTTATTGTTATAATAATCGTAAGTATCACTTTGTAACTACACAGTAGCAAAAATACCCACATGACTTGTTTGTTATGCCACTAAGGCTAATTGGACGATGCTACAGTGGGAGTCCTAAATTTTGCCAGTTATAAATAGGATAGGGATCTTTAATGTCCTTTTTACATTCTATCCGAGGGACAGCATAGCCAAGGATTTTTAAAATTATTAGGAAAACAAAAGTACGGCTACAATACGATACCGATTATTAATTAAAACATAGATCATTCCTAACGTAGGCTAAATTAAAGTACATAGATCTTTGGCGAAATAGGATATCGCTATATATTGTAAAGCCAAAGAAAAAATAAATAAATATTCAAATATTCAAGTGGTGAGATATTAAATCTTTAACGAGTACCTCACATCGTACAGGCTCGGGACCTCCATTTTACGTCCTATCCGAGGGAAGGCATAGACAAGGATTTTTTACTCCCATTAAATAAACCCAGGGCTACCGCGGGACGCGAACCTGCGGCCTTTAGTATTGTAGGCTGCCATGCAAACCACTATGCCACAGGTGACTCCAAATAACCTTATGACTTGAGCTTCAGAACAAGACTAACTCTTAAATCAATCGCTCCTTATATTTAGTCTGAACTAGAAGAGTCTAGAAGGTCCCCGACTAGAAGATTCTCGAACAGTCACTAACAGGTACTACAACAGTTCTTAACTGTTTCAACAAAAAGTCTAGAAATCTTTTCGATTGTATGTTTTGTATTTCCCGATACAATATTAATTAAAATCAAATCTATGAAACATAATGTAATACCAAAACGAGTATCTATAATTCTTATTTGTTATTATATATTACTGTAATTATGTTATTAGGTATATTTTATATAATACATTAATGTATTACTAGAACATCGTACTAACAAACCTGAACTAGAAACGTTTGTTTCAACAAGTTTAGAACTATTTTAAGTCATATAGTTTTTAGCGTTTTGCTTCACGTTACAGTGTTATAAATGTATGAATATTTTTTTTTTTCCATTGGCACTAAAGAACTTTGGGACGCAGCGCCAATGGCCCTTTTTAACGATTGTTCCAATTCACTCAGGTTCATGGATAGTGACTAATACGTCTGCGCCCATTAATTGTAGCAGCTCAGAGTCAGCAGGCGCAAGAGGACCTATACTTCTTTCCCTGGAGCAGATCCTCAGTCGACCGAAACAACCGACATCCTGGAATATATCAGATCAAGTACAAGGTGATTTAGGTATGTTTTACGCTCGGTCGGCGTGAATCACCTCCAGTATAATGACGGTCTTTACATATCCGGAAGGAACTTTCGGGTAGTGTAACCTAACATTGGCCGGTCACATAGCCTAGTACTAACCATATCTATATTGTTCAAAATTGATTATCTATTGTAATCGTCTTCAATACCTAGAACACCCCTCCTTTACCTCCAACTCCCCCTCCCCTAGTCTAAAATTATAACAGTATACTTTTCATTGAAACAAACGTATTGAACTAGATATAATGCTATGTTATATTAGTTATAAAAATTATTTAAATAAATATTTATTTTTTTATGCCGTAAATATAATACAGTTACGATAAGCTCCCTAATGAGACAAAAGCTAATGCAAACAAAGGGGAAAAAAATATGGTTTTACCTTTGGAAATGGCCTTTAATTTCTGAAATAATATATATTCGTCGTTCAATTATTTAATTTAAATAATCATCCATAATTTAATTTTCAATCCAATTTATTAAACAGTTAAAAAATTTTTTTTGGTGATTTATTTAATATGATGGAATAAATGAAGTTAGGTTGTTTCCATAAAAAAAAAAAAAAAAAAAAGGCAGTTTTTATAACAAAAAGTTTATATAACTAGGCAACGTTTCGGCTCGTATATCCATTCTCAAAGCCTCTAAGTATTTTTTTTTTCAGAAAGTTTTAATTTATAAATCTTACATTTGTTATTCATAAAAAAATGATTATTAATTGAGTGATAGAAAAAAACTATAGCTACAATGTAACAAACTAGTTGCTGAAGGCGCTTTCTGAAAAACATTCTTACAGGTTTGAGAATAGCTTTAAGGGCCGAAACGTTGCCTAGCTAAATAAACTTGTGACGTTTTTTTTAGTGAAAAAATGGCTATTTTTATTTATTACCTCATACTATTCTCATTATTACTTAGTGAGATAATTCAAAAATATCTTTAAAAAAAAAAAAAACCTATAATTATTAATTTAAAAAAAATCATTAAAATTGTCATGAACCTCGATTAATTTACTTTACCAGATTTGATATAGATATAAAACAAAATGAGAACCTTTTTTTTGTAACGAAATCTAGAAACTGAATAAATATTTCTTCAACCCCGCAATTCTTTGTGATGGCTTTCTCAGATCTTTTAGCTTCTGAAGAGAAGGCTCCGTTGGTTGTTTGAACCAAGATGGTGGACACAGGAGACAAAGGGAAAAAGCTCTCTTTGAAATGTGCTTCCATGAAGTGAGATAAGGCAGAAAATATCGGTTTACTTAGGAAAATGAAGTTACAGAGTCTACCTTCGGGGGTCCAAGCATAGAAAATATGTATTTCTTCTACTATATATATATATATATATATATATATATATATATATATATATAAATAGTAGAAGAATACCCTATATATAATTATACCCTAGGATTACCAAGGGGGAGGGCTCTTGGAGCAAATTATTATTTCTCCACCCTGTTTTGCACCTAAGTTATTAAATAAACAATCTGAAAAAAAATTATTAGTTGTCAGAAAAACATTCAAGATTAATGTAAACGTGAATTTAAATTTCTCTGTAAAATTTTAAATCCAGAAGAAATAGTTGAATGACAAAAAAAAAAAAAAAAAACCAATGTGGGCGTTATATTAAGCGGTACATGGTTGAAATATAATGACCAATATAAATTAAGTGCCAATATTTTTTCGTGTAAACCCATAGCTACTCTAGTTCGAAATTTATTATATATATATACATACATATATATATATATATATATATATATATATATATATATATACATATATATTCTTTAATCAAAAAGATACTTATTCTAAATTAAGAATAAAATATTTTAGATTTTTTTTTTCAATATTATTTTTCTAGAGAATGCTTATGTTTCATATCAGAAGAAAAAACAGATAAAACTGAAAAGAAGAACGCCTCTTTCCTTGTTCTAGCATAAATAATTTTTACGATCTAGCCCAGAAATTATTTCTTAAACGCACCTTATAATTATGCTAGGAATGATTATGGATTCCAGAGACTTAATAACCTGCCATATACTTGCAATAAGAAATTATACTTTACTATCGATTCAAAAATTCACAAACTGAAATGCTAAAAGAATTTACTAAATATATACACCCAACAAAGGTGATGAATATGGACACATTGTCCAAAACGTCCATAACGATGTAAAAAAAAACATAATGAAATTTGAGACTGTAACTGGATATAATCGCATTTCAATAATTTCAAGGAAAGAAAACACTCTACCAAGATAACATGAATTTATTACTTTTATCCAAAACCAACGGATAAAGGAATAGTATGAAACAGAAAAAAAAAAAAAAAATATGGATTCTTAAAAAGGTGTTTAAACTTAACAATTAATCTTGTATTATTCGCTCATACGTCTAACTTGCAGTGACATACCATGAAAAAGTTTAACGCCAATGATCCTTTGGAGTATAGGTTAAAAATAGATAAATATGTTTCCACAGTTTCCCTTATATCCAATATGAGAGTTTGCACTAAGGTTAGCCAGTTTAACTATCATTTTTCTTTATTCTCCCGTTCCTCGCCGTTTAAGCTATATGGGGTTTCTCGGCCCACGGGAAAGAGTGGGGGATTAATGCCGAGTATTATTAAATCACCCCTGGCTCAGGTTTTGGAAGAGGCTATCCATATTTCCTAACGCGATTGCCTTCTCGTCCATCCCGCCACCCTGTTTATTATAATTTAACTATATCTGTGAACATAAGCTAAAATATTTACTATCATATAACTATTTTAGTGTATTTTCACAGTTAACTTCGATAGGTTTTCCTCTCGACGTCGTATATCAGAGACATCCATGGCAGACCTCTCCCCGCTGATCGTAATCGCCGCAACCCTCTCTCCCTAACCCGGACGACAGGAATCCCGGAGGAACGTGCTTTATCTCCTCACTGAGAGGACGCGAGGGTACGCTGGAGGTATTTGGCAACGCGCGGCCAGACCGGAGCCAAAGAACTGCCTATATATCGAAGTCCTGGCAGGCCAATCAGTGGGGCCCTTCCAACTGAAAACCGAGCCATGCGTATCTTCATATCTCGTCTCCTATTGGTCCGCATTAAAATGAAGAAAACGAGAGGGAATTACCCAAACGTATTTTTTTGATCATATACATCTGTAATACATCGCAGCGGACGTGAAATATATGTGATAATAATGTTAAATTAATATAATATAGTAAAACAATTGTATTGGAGGAAAATAATAGTTCACGTCATACAAACAATAAAACTCAAACAATTAACAAGGTTACAAAAATTATCAACTTGTAACGAGAAGTAACCATATAAGTAGAGCTTCAAATCGAGAATAACTCTCCAGTCCATCGCTCCATACATTTAGTGTAAATTAGAACAGTCTAAAAAGTTCTCGACAATCGTAGAAGATTCTCGAACAGTCACGAACAGGTACTAGAACAGTTTGTACCTGTTCCAACAAAAAGCCTAAAGGTCTTTTCGATCATATGTTTTGTGTTTCACGTTCAAATATATGTAATACAGATATAAAAAATCTGGTGCGTGCGCGCAACACACAACTTTCACTTACCAACTTACTTAGATTATAAATTAATGCGTTTTGTTAATTGCCACTTCTCAAATGAACAGAACGGCTTTAATTATGAACAATGGTCTGTCATTAAAGGCGTACTCCGCATGCGTGGGCTCAACGAGTTTTATAAGTTGACTGAATATTTTTCTTTTTTTTCTCCTCTATATGTTTTCTTTATTTTTAATATATCTCATATTTAGCCATTTCTTATTTTTAGGCGTAACGAGAGACAGTTAATTTATCCATATAAACAAAAACAAAGGTACTTTATAATAAACAAACAAACAAACAAAAAAGGCCCCCCCCAAAAAAAAGCCCCCCTCAGAACATTTTAATAATGATAAAGCTTACCTGATATTAAATAAAACCTAATTTTCATTAAACATGACGAATTTGATAAAAATCGTTAAAGCCGTTTTTGAGATAATCGAAAAAAAGGTAAAAATTGGAAAAAAGTCATGAAATAAAGTGCCCCCTCCGTTTGACCAATTTTGATGAAATTTTGTCTATCCCAACTTTGGCATATACATACATCAAATACCCAGTTTGATCAAAATCGTTAAAACCGTTTTTAGGTAAATAAAAAACCACGTGAAAATGATACAAAATTTATTAAGTGAAGTCCCCCCTCCGATTGATCAATTTTGATGAAATTTTCACAGTCATATCTCGGGCATATTAATACATCAAATGCTCAGTTTAATCAAAATCGTTAGAGCCGTTTTTGAGAAAATCGAGAAAAACGTAAAAAATAGACAAAATTCTTTATATAAAGTACCCCCTCCGTTTGACCAATTTGGACGAAATTTTTGCTGTCACATCGCGCGCGCGCACACACACACACACACACACACACACACACACACACACACACACACACACACACACACCATCACACACACACGCACAGACCTTTTCGCGGGACTTGGTTATTTGGACTCAGGGGACCCCAAAACGTGTATTTCCGTTGAAAACTGGAAGTCGAAATTTTTTACGATCGCAATAATTCCCTTACTATATATTTCATGTATAGGTAAGTGAAAGTAAAAATCTGTATATAGGTAGTTTTGAATTGAAAAGGTTGTAACTGCACTAAACTTAGTTTGTTTAATGAATGTCACTTTATGCTATTTAGGCTAATCGGACGATGTGTTACGCTTTAAACTTGTTTTGTGCAGTAACATCCAAAATATATAATTTGTTAGAATCGTTTGTCTTCCAAAACCCTTCATGTCCAAAAAGAAAATTATTTTTCACATTGGTTATATGTTTGTCCAAGGAAGAGTAGTTTGGTCAAAGAATTTATTTAATGAAGGAGTCTTTTCCATGTGTTATATTATATTTAAATGTCCCAACGTGTCGGGCTGTCAAAAAGGAAGCGTTTTAGCCAAAAAAAAAAAAAAAAAAAAAAAATGCAAGATGAGCGAACTTATAGGGTGTCGAGTTCTACAGAAAATCCTATTTTTCAAGGAAAATATCACTTCAAGTTCAGATAAACTCCAGGGTTTATGACTTTGAAGATCATTATTTAGGCTCTTAACAGACGCCATAATTGGTGATATACAGAGATCGGAAAATTTTCAATGATACATTTCGTTTGTTTTCGTTGTTTGACTTATTGAGATTAATATTTTTTAATTTTATTTTGCTGGAAATTGCACATATCTACAAACTTAATCTGATTTATGTATCTATATATTTTTAAAAGTTTATCTGGAATTTTAAATCAAATTAGGTATAAAATTGTGGTAAAACTATACCCTGATGGTATGGTTATACCAAGGGACAATGAAATTAGTCCAGACTAAAAAAAAAGTTTTAAAAATTAGCTAATAATGTAAAATAAGCATATGACAGTTGTATTTTCATAAATAACGACTTTAAATAAGGAAAATTGGTGATGGAACTAGATTTGTTAAATAGATAAGCCCAGAAGATGGGCCAACAGACCGAAACGTTGGGAAATAAAATGTAATATAACACATGGAAGAGACTCCTTCATTTAAGAAAATCCTTATTTTTCAGATCTATCGAATTCACAAATCTATTGAATTTATCAAATTATGAAAAATGTGTTCTAATACGAATATCAATTGGAGAAAATAATTGAAGTTTAGGATATCTCTAAATACAAACGTTTTTTTCACTACAATAATTTGAATTGGTAGAAGTGCGGGATTCTCAAACGACCGATTGAATTAAGAATTGCGCAACAAACTATAATTGAATCAGAAAATCAACAGAAAATGTTGAAAGGTAGGGATAGACATCTTTTGAGGTTTCGACTTTTTTTTTTTCTAATGGTTGTGAGGGTAACTTTAGGAAGAAAAAAGAATATCATTACAGATGCAATGGTATACATTCTGTAAATTACTTTTTAGTTTTCCGAATATTTGATTTTGATCGATGACGTAATTTGAACAAAAAACGATTCAATTACTTTCAGATAAAATCATAAATAGATATGTATTTTAACACCAACGGATTCAAACAGTTTTATTTATAGAAAAAATTCCACACAGACAATAAAATCTTAAATAATCAACAAGGTTACAATAAGAATCAACTTGTAATGGATAAAATAACACAAACCTAACCATAAGATCGATCTTCAGAACAAGACTAACTCTGTAGTCCATATCTCCTAATATTTAGTCTGAAGCAGAATAGTCTGGAAGGTTCTAGGCAAGCGTAGATTATTCCCGAACAGTCACTAATGCGTACTAAAATAGTTTGTTCCAATAACAGGTCTATAACTCTTTTATATCATATGCTTTGTGTTTTGATTCACATTAAGGTATCTATGAATAAACAATTTTTATAAATAAGTACCACTGAAATGTACAGAAATAAGTAAAGAATTATAAAATTCCATTCATGACGTTGTATGCACCTAACAATTGTAAAATTAGAATCCTTAAAAGTTTAGAGCGACGTTACCAGTGGTTTAGGTGATAGCATAGCAGCCTACTACACTAGAGTCGCTGGTTCGCATTCCACGTTGGATATAGGAATTTTGAAAGAGAGTAAAAAATCCTTGACTACGACGTCCTTCCGATTGGACGTAAAGTAGAGATCCCGAGCCTGTGCGATGTCAGATAGTCCTTAAAAATCTGTATTCTGATTATTGTATACAGCCTAATTTTAGGGCTCCAACTGTACAAAATTCACATCCTTTGTTTTATAAACGAAAAATAACTTACGGAAAGCAAAATTTTACGCCATAACATACTTATGCTTTGGTTACAGGAAGATATTTTCCAATGTCCCTGATTTGTCGAGTTTCTCCTGACAACGATTATTTTAATGGTCTATAAAAGCCGATAAATCTGCTGGGAAGATAGAGTACCTCTTGAATCGGATGTCTCGGCATGCAAGTAGTTAAAAAATAAAATAAAATGAATTCTTTTTTTTTACATGTTAGGATTCTTAAACGACTGATTAATTCTTAAGTTTAACACTTTTATTTATTTCTTTATTTAAAATTTGTTTATGCCAATCTGTGGTAGACGATGTTTCGCCTGTATTTTATGGCGAAATGTTCTGTACTGGAGTCTTCTTCGACGCAGAATAGGCTTTTATTCGATCAAGTTGAGCACACGGGATCGCTAAACCAACTTTCTGTGTTCCTACCTCCAACATAGTTTCTCATTATCCGTTCCTACCTCTCAGACAGGTTATTCAAAGTAAATCATAACAACCCTTGATTCATCCCTTTATCCCAGTTCCTCAAGGTAGCATCCTAAGTCCCATCCTCTAAACACTTATATAGTTGACTATCTCTAATCCCATCATTACCTCGTTAGTTGATGACACCTGTGCGCTAATAATTAACTAAATCATTACATCTCAAATGCACAATAGAACACCACAAAAATTGAGGAATAGTGTGAAAACTGGATAATTTAAATAAACCATAAAAAATCCCATCAAATAAACCTACGACCACCTGTCAGCACAATCCTTTAACAATCCATCACTATCTTCTATTGAAAGATCCGCTGCTTAGGAACACAACTGTACAAACCTTTAACATGAGTTCCTCACTCAAAATTAAAACGACAGGAAACAGCTTATCCTTACGGAATACTTCGGCACTAATTTGATAGAGGCTAAAAACATTCTCTACTACTAATCTCTTATTAAAGGCTCATTATATGATATAAATCCAGGCGTAGGAGTGACAAACCATCCTCGTGTATCTTATCGAGAATCGCAGTATGGTTTACCCAGCCACCCATAGATTAGGTTCTAGGATGGTACGCTTCAGCGAAAGAAATATAGGTCTTCGGGGCCTGCTGACTCTGAGCTGCCATAATCATCGGACCTAGACTATTTTGCTCATTATTTGAGAGAAATCCGGGCGTGGGAGTGACAACCCTTCCCCGTGTATCTTATCGAGAATCGCGGTTTTGGGTTACCAAGCCACCCGGAGGTTTAGTACAAGGACGGTACGCTTCAGGGAAAGAAATATGGCTGCTGACTCTGAGATGCCATAATCATTGGACCTAGACTAGTTTGTCACTGTCCGTGAACCCGAGAGAGCTGACCTGAGTTCATCTGTGGGTGGGACACTGCCCCAATCGGCCACATTGAGATTGTTTATGGAGGTATGAGCAGTCTGCTGCTGCACCATTGTGACCATGGCTTGCATCAAAGTGAGGTTTGGGCTATCGCCTTCAGGCTACCTGTGCTTCGCAAGCAACATAAATGTCTGTAAAAAGACTAGATTGCGCTGCCAAATGTCGAAAAATGACAGAGGTAACACTATTTAGACTTGAGGAATTGAGCATTATGTTTTTAGAGTACAACAAACCTTACAATGCAAAATCCTTAATGCTCCTTATTTTATCACGAAAAACTTCTTCCACGATGTCTGTAATTTTCCACAAGTCGCCGATTTAGCCCTATCGAGATACTAGTCTGTTCATAGTAAAGTGCCGAACCAACTTATCTATATCAGAATCATCCTAGGCTTTTGAAAACATGATGAATGGCCTCGGAAAATTTTCTCTACATGCTTGTTAACGAAATATTTTTCTATTATTATTATTACATTTAATTAAAGTATTTATTTATCAATTTATAAATAAAAAAATCTGGTGCGTGCACGCAACACACAACTTTCACTTACCAACTTACTTAGATTAGAAATTAGTTCGTTTTGTTAATTGCCACTTCTCAAATGAACAGAACGCCTTTAATTATGAACAATGGTCTGTCATTAAAGGCGAACTCCGCATGCGTGGGCTCAACGAGTTTTATGAGTTGACTGAATATTTTTCTTTTTTTCTCCTCTTTATGTTTTCTTTATTTTTATCATATCTCTTATTTAGCCATTTCTTATTTTTAGGCATAACGAGAGATAGTTAATTTCTCCATATAAACAAACTTTATAGGAAACAGCAAACAAAAAAGGCCCTCCCCCCAAAAAAGCCCCCTCAGAACATTTTAATAATGATATCGCTTACCTGATATTAAAGAACACCTAATTTTCATCAAACATGACGAATTTGATAAAAACCGTTAAAGCCGTTTTTGAGATCATCGAAAAAAAGCTAAAAATTGAAAAAAAAATCATGAAATAAAGTGCCTGCTCCGTTTGACCAATTTTGATGAAATTTTGGCTATCACATCTTTGGCATTTACATACATCAAATACCCAGTTTGACCAAAATCGTTAAAACCGTTTTTGAGTAAATAAAAAAAAAACACTTGAAAATGATACAAAATTTATTAAGTAAAGTCCCCCCTCCGGTTGATCAATTTTGATGAAATTTTTACAGTCATATCTCGGGCATATAAATAGATCAAATACTCAGTTTAATCAAAATCGTTAGCGCCGTTTTTGAGAAAATCAAAAAAAACTTAAAAAGTTATTAAATAAACTACCCCCTCCCTTTGAGCAATTTTGATGAAATTTTTGCTGTCACATCGCGGGCATATACTAAATACCCAATTTCAGGTTCGCACGGTTTATAGTTTTGAGCTAGTCTGTTCACACACACACACACACACACACACACACACACACACACAGAGAACATTTCGCGGGACTTGGTTAATTGGACTCAGGGGACCCCAAAACGTGTATTTCCGTTGAGAACCGGAAGTCGAAATTTTTCACGATCGCAATACTTCCACTTACTATATATTTCATATATAGGTAAGTGAAAGTAAAAATGAGTTCTTGATAGTTTATAACTTGCTGGAAGACTTGATCTATATTATTCCAATTTTGTAAAACAGTGAAAATTCACATCTTCCATTTTGATGTAAATATATTTTTTAATTCATTACAACATTTACAACGTTTCGAGGCTTTAATGCCTCATTTTCAGGTGTACTCCTTACTAATCACAATTAACAATGTTTTAGTAAAACAATACATCAATTCCTTAAAATCTCGTCAGTAAATAAATTTGTCAATTACACCTCTCTCCTAGGCCACCTCACTGTTACAGTGTACTTTTATTATAAACTCCTAACTAATTGGGATTAGTAAGGAGTATCCCTGAAGATGAGGCATTAAAGCCTCGAAACGTTGTGAATGTTGTAATTAATTGAAAAAAATATTTATATAAAAATGGAAGATGTTAATTTTCACTGTTTTACAAAATTGTAATAAAAAAAAATTAGGTTATAATCATAAAGTTATCACTTTTTATGTCCAGACTGGTATGTTTTGTATTGAAAGAAACCTACAACTCCTACAGAAATATTTGAAAGAGGTCTTTAAGAAGCATTCAAACAGTTTCCATTGCTATAAATTATAAAGTTTATCTGAGGAAATTAGTTACTATTTCAATTGGAAACTCTGATTGTGGGTGGAAGGGAAGGGGGGGGGGCGGTGAGAACCGCATCAATTAAATATTATAAACAGTGCCAACTTTATCAATAAACTCCACGATCGAGTTCGGCGCTTCAATGATACCCCCGCCAACTTCTTTCCCGCCAAATTGGGCAAATAAGGAGGGAAATCGGTCCCACTTTAATAATAAACAACAGGAACGGAACTCCGCCTTTCAATAGAGCTTTCTTTTATTTACTTTATTTTTATTTTATTTTTTCATTTTTATTATTTCTTTCTCTTATTAATCTTCCACAATTATTATCTTCAGCCTCGGAAATGAAAAAAAAAATTAATGAGGGGAAGAGTTGTGGGAAGGCTTCAGAGACGATAATTAAAAGCAGAAATATGAAACGAGTCGGTTTTTATATTTTTTTACATTCTTGATTTTTCAGAAAAGTATTTTTATATTAATTGTTTTATACTCTTAATAATCAATCATTATTAACATTTTTATAAAATAATTTCGCAGATAAATATTATTATTACACAGTAATATAATTATATAATTTCTCTGATTGGTTGTTTTCTGGTTTTTCTCATTCCGCCCTGATGATAACTTAAAATTTGGGTCGAAACGTCGGCTACAATAAAATATGTAAATCTCACATATTAGTGCTACTTATTTTGACCGCACCCTCAACCATTTCCTGTTCATAATTATTAGTCAGTTGAAAGAACAGTCACATTACATACCAAGGCGTATTTCTTCTTAAATATGTTTAACACGTTCACGCCAGGACTGTTTAATGCTTTTCGCTCTTTCGGGCGGGAGCTATTTCAGGGCATCTTGCAGTATTGGCAATCCAACAATAATGAAATAAACAATAAAAAATACTTTCATACTAGTTATGTTTATAATACGGTATAAATTATAATTTTATTAACAAATAAATGTTTATACGTTTATTAGTATATGAATATAAATAAGTATAAAAATAAATGAATTTACGTTAAATTTTCATTATTTTAATTTTCGGCTATATAGAAATTATTTCTCTTTTCTTAACACATTGGCTATCATGTCACCTGAAACTGATTATCTGTTCTCTTGTCAGAGTATCAAATATTAAAATTGTGTCGAAACGAGAGCATGACTCTCAGGTATTCTTTTTCGGCGGTAAAAGTGTTAAAGATCTAATTATTTGTCAGAGGCTGCATTCTAATGTGAGCCACCGGTGGTACACGCCGCCCGATGAGGCAGTCAAGTCAAGTGTGAGCCGCCGGTGGTACACGCCGGCGTGAACGTGTTAAAGTATAAAAGATATTAGTGAAGCAAAAGGTGAAATTAGTGAAGAATGGAAAGATACTATACTTATTCCGATTCACAAGGCCTAGGCGAAGGTGGGAGGATTCGGTTAGGGCTGATCTTGAGGGTTAGGATTGGATGGTGGACGGTGGATGGAGCTGTGTAGGGAGCCATTGCTGGTGTCGGCATCGAACCTTCGGGTTCGCTAAGCCTTTATTCTTTCTTTCTCTATGAATTTGCATTGTATAGGCGAGCGCAAGCGACGGTGCTGCTTCTTTCAGGAACTAGAGAAACGGGGATAGAAGCCGGGCCATTACCTGGGATTCATAGGGATTTTTGGCGTTTTTAATTTATTTTTCCATAATTAAAACCCGATTGAGCAAAAAATTATTTGAAAAATGTCTAATAGGTATTGCTCGGCCCCTCAGTGTTCAATTAGAAAATCAAAAGACGTGTAATTCCATTTCCATTTCCATAAAATAAAAAGCTTCTTAGAGGTTGGATTGTAAAATTTAGAATAGATAAGCCTGTTTCGAAACATATGACGATACGTAGTCTTCATTTTAAAGAAAATGACTATATTTATTCAGGTAAATATTAGTATGTGACATTTTATTATTCCATAATGCTAGTTTTAGGCAAATAACATTGGGACCATCGTGTCATGGATTTGTTTTTCTTTTTTAATTTTCCCCATTTTTATATTACATCCGTTGTGCTTAATTGTTCCAAGTTTTTAATGCGATGCCTGAAAGTTTTGACATATAAATAAATAATATGGCATAGAAACTAAGCTGTCATGAAAATGACAGCTGCCATAACAATGATTGTATGAATAGGTAATTAATGTTATTACTAACCGAAAAACGTAGAGTAAAGTTACAATGATGTTTTTGCATTTGCCAGAACTACCAGCTTTACAAGAAAATAGCTTATTATTATTAATAAATTTGATTTCCACTTTTATTTGATGGGGCAGTCCGTTAAGATCGTTTGTTTGAAGGCACAAGGCTTGTAAAATGACTGTTTTTTTACTTAAAGATATTAATCCAAATGTAATTATGTGGTTTGCATCAAGCATTGCCTGCCCTTCAATTAATGGTCTTAAAATTACCAATTATCTCTATCACATCAACTAAATCTATCCCCGTTCTTTCCGACATTTTGCAAAATTACTAGCGCACCCTATAGACGATTGCGCCCGCCTATAAACGACGATTTTCTTTTAATAGTCTTCTGACGGGGTTTATTATTAATCCGTATTTTAGTATTCCAGGAACAAGCCATTACTGGATATTGACTCCGTGAATATCTTCTTGCCTTCTTGAAGCATACTGGAAGATGGAAAGCTAAGTTCTGGAGAAGTTTCCAGCTGGAGAGGAAGAGAAGATAGTTGTAACACATTTCTAGAAAACTTGTCCTCTACCTGCTCCAACTTCTCGGCTCTATCACATGAAATATTTCTAACTCGATAGGCACGATTCAAGAAACTACAACTCTAGCAACTCAAAAGGTATAACATTCTCTCTCAAGAGTTTTAGCGATTGACGAGAGAGTATTAGATATCAAGTTTCTATTTAAAAATAAACTGCTGCATAATAGCAATTAATATTGGCTAAATATAATTATTTGTAATTACTTCGATTAAATTTTTTTTTTAAATAGTATAGAAAATATACCTACACGTAAATTGTAAAGTATTTACTTAATAATTAAAAACCCTTAGTTAAATATTTCATTTTCCTAATTCAGATTTATAAAAAAGGGACATTGTTTTTTAAATGAAAACCTAAATATACCTCACTCATGCGAGCCACATGCCCTGCCCACCGTAATCGGCCCAGTTTGATGACCTGGACAATATTCAGCTCTCTGAATGCGTCATATATCTCTTGATTCTTGCGTCTCCTCCAGTTTCCATCATTTATTTTTACTCCTCCGAGTATCCTGCGAAGGATTTTGTGTTCGAACATAAGAAGGTCATGCTCGCAAGCCTTGGTTTGTTGTCCACGTTTCTGAGCCATGCATCAAGACAGGACGAATGATAACCTTGTGTAGGTGTAACTTTGTTTGCCGAGAGAGTGTGCGGCCACCAAGCTGTTTCCTCAAACCGAAGTAGCACCGGTTTCTATTTTTTATTATTTATTATTTATTATATATCAAATGATACATAAATAACTTATTATTGTAGGAATCGCTGATGAAACAGAACAACAACAGAGAAATAGAGAAGAAGAAGAAAATTCGGAAGCACCAATAATCTTATTTTTGCTAAAATTTTAAGTTAGAACCTTATTACACCAAACTACCGTAATGTCTTTAGTTTTATTGTTATTATTGTGGGTAACTTGTGGTGTAGTCGCTAGCATAGAAGCCTACAATACTAAAGGCTGCAGCTTTGCGTCCCGCGGTAGCCCTAGAATTTTTTAATGGGAGTAAAAATCCTTGGTTATGCCGTCCCTCGTATAGGACGTAAAATGGAGGTCTCGAACCTGTACCTTGTGAGGTACTCTTTAATCATCCCTATCCTAATTATACCTGGATAGGCTAAATTTAGGACTCCCACTACAACATTGTCCGACTAGCCTTAATGGCATAAATGGGCGTTACACAAACAAAAAAAACCGGAAACCTTTTAAACGTCATTTTATTCTTCATTATATTTAATTCATAGATACACCGTTCATAGAAAAAAAAAGTACAAATCGGTGCAACAATCGAAGTCTGGTAATATAAAGAATCTGCAATATCACGTGTTTTCTTTAGCAAAAATAATTACTTATTAGAGACAACCATTGTAACACTTATGGGGGTTTAAATAATTTTTATTCGACGGACATAATAATTTACATGCCAGGTAAGCAACAAAAACACAAATTGAACAAGGTTGCAAAAAGTATCAAATGTAACGACACAGTAACAAAAACTCTTAAATCTTAAGCAGGACTATATCTTCAGACCATCGCTGTCTGAATTAGAATAGTCTAGAAGATTCCCGACAAGCGTAGAAGGTTCTTAAACAGTCTCAAACAGGTACTAGAACAGTCTGTAACTGTTCCAAGAAGTCTAAAAATGTTTTTGATCAAATGTCTTTTCCGTTAATTTAATTTTTTTTCCGTTAAATAATTTTTTTTTTAACTTTGCGTAATTTTCCTATAACTTTGTTTGCTTGTTTTGCGTCTCTTAATGCAACTAAGGCTAATCGGACGATAGTACAGTGGACGTCCTAGATTTTGCCTATCCACGTATAATTGAGATAGGGTTCTTTAGGGAGTATTTGACATCACACAGGCTCGGGCTCTCCATTTTACGTCCTATCCGCGAGGCAGTATAGCCAAGGATTTTTTAATCCCCTCTAAATATCATAGGGCCATCGTAGGATGCGAGCCCGCGACCTTTACTATTGTAGGCTGCTATGCTAACCACTACACCGCAGGTGACCCCTTTTTAAATTACTTATTTATTTTTTAACCTCTAATCCCGAGGGTCATTTGCATTAAACTTTTTTCCTTTTCAGATTTTGTTCTATAAAAATGTACCTATACTGCGATATTTCACGAACAACATCTGAAACTTTGTAATATAGTGTATGTCTCTATTTGTTTTGGTTTAGATAATTCTAAGAGAAAACAATTTCTCTAGCTCGACTTGTGTTACCTTAGTTGATTTTCAAGACGCTTTCTTTTTAGGAGTCTCGTACTGCAAGAAGGCGTTAACATTTTCTGCTGTTTATATCACACAATCGTTTTATCGTTTTTTTTAAGCTAACAACTGCGAAAAATCACTTATAATAAGGACTAACACTTTGAAATAATAAAAAATCTGGTGCGTGCGCGCAACACACAACTTTCACTTACCAACTTACTTAGATTAGAAATTAGTGCGTTTTGTTAATTGCAACTTCTCAAATGAACAGAACCGCTTTAATAATAACGCATTGGTTTGTCATTAAAGGCGTACGGCGCATGCGTGAGCTCAAGGTGTTTTATGAGTTGACGGAATATTTTTCTTTTTTTCTCCTGTATATGTTTACTTGATTTTCTTCATATATCATATTTAGCCGTTTCTTATTTTTAAGCGTGATGAGAGAAAGATAATTTCCCAATATAAACTAAAACAAAGGTACTTTATAGAAAAACAAAAAAAGCCCCTTCCCCATTAAAGCCCCCTCACAACATTTTAATAATGATAAAGCTTACCTGATATTAAATAACTACTAATTTTCATTAAACATAACGAATTTGATAAAAATCGTTAAAGCCGTTTTTGAGATAATCGATCAAAAAGGTAAAAATTGGAAACAATTTATTAAGTAAAGTCCCCCCTTCTGTTGATCAATTTTAATGAAATTTTTACAGTCATATTATGGGCATATAAATACATCAAATACCAAGTTTGATCAAAATCGTTAAAACCGTTATTGAGTAAATAAAAAAACCACGTGAAAATGATACAAAATTTATTAATAAAAGTCCCCCCTCCGGTTGATCAATTTTGATGAAATTTTTACAGTCATATCTCGGGCATATCAGTAGATCAAATACTCAGTTTAATCAAAATCGTTAGAGCCGTTTTAGAGAAAATCGAAAAAAAACTTAAAAAGTTTTTAAATAAAGTACCCCCTCCCTTTGAGCAAATTTGATGAAATTTTTGCTGTCACATCGCGGGCATATACATACTCTAAATACCCAATTTCAGGTTCGCACGGTTTATAGTTTTTGAGCTAGTCTGTACACACACACAGACACACAGACACACACACACACACACCATTTCGCGGGACTTGGTTATTTTGACTCAGGGGACCCCAAAACGTGTATTTCCGTTGAAAACCGGAGAAGTCGAAAATTTTCACGATCGCAATACTTCCACTTACTATATATTTCATATATAGGTAAGTGAAAGTAAAAAAGCATAGCATTAACTGACATCAGAGTAAGGTACGCCAACTGTTATAGAGTCTCTCTATTGGCCACCAAATTGACTTCAAAGACCGAGCATGCGATCACAAGTTAATTTCTTATGTTGTCGAGGTAAACAGGTTTTTTAATTTTTTTTCTTTTTGTTTAATATTAAAGAAATGGTATGACACATGTAAATAAATCATATTGATCAATAGAAGGATTTATTTATTTTTTTTTTCCACCTCTGGAGCTAAACAAACGACAGAGTTATGAGAAATAGATGATGAGGAGATTCGGTCCTGACTGAAAAGAATTGTTTTATCTGGGGAAGAGGAGGGACCGCGGCCATCGCTCAATGTCAGGAAGCCTCTCGCTCCATTGTTTGCCCTTGTTCTAGCTAGCGGCGATCTAGGGATTGGCACAGGCAGGCTAATATATATCCCCAGCCAACACCTTTATTATTTTACGAAAATAAAAAAAAATAATAGTAAAATTCCTATTTATAGTTTAGTGAATAGTTACTAGGTAGCGTTTTACAACTATCAGTAGTACTATCGAAACTATCGATAATTTAAACTGTCGAAGTTCTTTTAATTATAAATAGTAAGGGAGAGCGGGGTTGGTTGGCAACAGTTTTCACTTTTTTGATTGTTGAATCGTTCCTGTTAATATAATCCCAATAGGGCTGATACCACTGTAAACTCCAAGTATTAGAATACTTCAAGTATTTTTTTCACCACATAATATTTAATACTAAGATCATAGTAAATTGAAGAATTCGTCAATCCAGAGTATGCCAATAAATCCAATATGTGGGGCAGGTTGGCCTAGAAGGTGGAGTTGTTTAGTCATCTCATTCAAGTACTGCCTGACACATATTATTGTTATTAAAAACTGCACTATATTGGTATAATAATTTGAATCAGTTTTAACCAGATTTTAAGGGAAAATAGAATGACAATAGAAGAAGATAGAAGTTTAGACTGTCGTCACTTTCTGCATAAGAAATATTGCTCTCATCCTCCTTGCTGGAACTAAAGATAATTGGTAGTTTTACCTTTTGTTATGTTTATCTTGCTCTTGTGAATTGCTACTGCTCCAACAAACCCCAGTTGAAGAGAGCCAACTAACCCCACATGAGAGATCATATGAAAGAAGGCTGCCAGGACAGGGGAGAACAATCAAACAAGAAACTGGTTAGTCGAAAGGTTAGGTTTTTCAAAGGAGTTTGAGGCTATGTGAACAGAATCGGAGTCAAATTTTTTTCCATGCTTTTAAACCAAATTTACTGAAAATATAAAAAATTACTTACATGTTGTAAAATCAATCAATTAAGCACACTCTTCTCTACACTGTTAGCATCGGACTGAAAACTCAGGACAAGACTCCCGAGGTCGAACGGGTCACATGGTACAATGGTGGGGTCTTCACAATAGGTGTGACGGAAACTGTAAGCCAATGGCCGACCTACCCCCTATGCCAACCAACCCCGCTCTCCCCTACTATCGAATAAATTGTTTTAAAAGGATACAGTGATATTTCAATTCGGCCTCTTAGCACCCACGTGCTATACTGGGTGTCCTAGCCATAGTGTAAAAAAAAAATTGGATAACACTGTATGTTAAACGGGGTAGTATGGCTCAAAAACGAGTTTCCTATCTCAATCTGTTGAGGAGATAGAATTTTTGTTGTTTTTATTTTTAAGATCTTCTTTTTTCTGAAAAATGGCAGTTTTCTCAACATAGGTTTAGCGTATAAACAAAAACGATGATATTTTCTTAATAGGCTAATTAAATTTTCTAAAATATGAGATGGGTCTAGTTATTTTAAATCAACTTTCAATAGGACTTTTAACGCGCCAAACACAAGACATTTATTAAAACTTAAATTCCTCACTCCCCACTGGAGCACTATAGAAGCTGTCAAATTTCCTTAAAACTGCGGAATTCAGTTAGCTATTTAGTGGTTTAAGCCATGATACAATTTCACTTCACCTTTTGCGTCCCACTGAAAGTGGATTTAAAATAACTAGACCCATCTCATATTTTAGAAAATTTAATTAGCCTATTAAGAAAATATCATCGTTTTTGTTTATACGCTAAACCTATGTTGAGAAAACTGCCATTTTTCAGAAAAAAGTAAGATTTTAAAAATAAAAAAAATAAAAAAATTTATCTCCTCAACATATTGAGATAAAAAACTCGTTTCTGCGCCATTCTATAACATGCAGTACAGGTTGACAACAATTGCTTTGTACTTGAGGGAGGAGCTTAATTCTAGAGGAGTGCTTAATTGCTTTGTACTTGAGGGAGGAGCTCCACCCACTGTCAAATTTAAAATGTGTCAGGTTAGGTTACCATTTACTGTAAACAATTGGTATTCAAAATGAGAAATACTCTTTATTGTTAATAGATGCCATTGTAAAATGAAAAGAAGTAATTTAATTGTTGTAGATATTATATTTCTAACAAGTAGTTCTAAATATATTATTTTAAAAAAACATTGCAGTTCTAAAAAAAGTTTTATAATTATTTTAATGTTTATGTCAAATCAAAAGGTGCCAATATCTCTCATAAATGGCTCTATTATGATATTTAAAAAATAATAATTTGTTTTTAAATATTTAATATCACTTAATTTAATATTATATATTAATTAATTGATAAAAATTAATCACTGTCACTTTCATCTGATATCCTGTTATTTTCAGAACTTGATGAGCTGCTACCAACAAGGTTAACCTTGTAAAATCTTATCCATTTCTTCATCAATAATAAAATCCTTTTCTCAATAGTCTACGCCAACCTTACAGAGAAAATGAACATACAGAGTTCATAACTCTATAGTTTAAATTATAGTCTTTTTTATTTTTCACTAAATATTCGTGAACACGAAATATTATTTCCCTGGCTTGCCTTTTTATAACTTTCTTTGTAATACTCTTTTTTGGAGTACTCCGACTAATAGAAGGATTTTCCATTTTAGAACAATACAAAAATAAAAAGCGGTAAAGTATAAATAAAGCAGACAAAACAAGTTTGGTTATAATCACGGTTATAATGGCATTTCATTGGCTGGGATCTGACGTCAGTTTTCGTGCATGCGCACTAGAGGTACAATACAACTGATGTCAAGCTATACTACCTATATATTTTTTTTAAATATTCCTGGACACCCAGTATAATTAATGGAAATAAAAATAAACATAATATAACAGTGTAATGTTTCTAACAAAAAGGCTTATAAAATGTAAGACGAAAAAAATGTAGGACTGAAAAACTAAAAGGTTTGCTTATACATGCCTTCCAACTTTTTCGAATTATATACAAACAGAAAAACTGATTGCGTGCCAGTCTCTTGACTTGAAAATTACTCCGTTAATGGCATAGAAACAAAATCACATTTTTTGTAAGAAATATTTTCGATCTCTATAACTCAATTACCTGAGAACATTTTTTTTTTAAGTATGCACGTTTCAAGGTATGTCTAGATAAATGTCACAACAACGTCTTTTTTTCTTTAAAAGCTCCGAAGACACATACATTCGAGGATTGCTTACCAAATTTTGTTATGTCAAATCAACTACTTCGACAATTGGAATCCTAGTCCATTGAAGGGGGTTGATATAACTTTTCTCTAAATTCAGTTTCTTGGACCTTTTGATAAAGTTTTTATTCTTTGCGGTTACTGCTGAGCTTGAAACTGATAAAAATTATTTCAAGGTATAATGGAACCCATCCTCTATTTATAGCAGGTTCATCTTCCCTATCGTTCAAAAAAAAATTCTACTACTCTGCCCCCCCCCCGCCGGTCTTCAATTTAGACTATCGATAGTATCAATAGTTTTATGTAACAACAAACAAAACAAAAACACAAAACAAACCAAAAAAAAAAAATCTTATTGTAACGTTATGACACAAAACATATGATCGAATGAGTTCTAGAATTTTTGTTGGAATGAACGGTTTTCGTACTTGTTCCTGACAGTTCGACAATAATTTACGCTTGTCTGAAACCTTCTAGACTGTTCTAATTCAGATGAAATATAAGACGCGAAGGACTGGAGAGTCATTCTTGCTCTGAAGCTAGAATCATATAGTTATTTTTGTGTTACTCTATCGTCACAACTTGATAGTATATGTAACCTTGTTGATTATTTCAGTTTTTATTATTTGTCTGACATTGTGTGTAATATTTTTTCGTATATAAAATTATTTAAACACTCTTTAGTGTTAAAATATTATTATCCGAACCGCATTTCAATCTTAAATTGCATAACTCATCACTGAAGCCTCCTGGTAAGTGACAAATAAAAACATGAAAAACGTTGACCAACATATAAAAACCATTTACAAATGATTCCGAATTAAATAAATTGACTGATATGACACGAAAAACGTCTGTACAATAAGAGATTTAACAAACCAGATTAACTGACACAAGCCAGATAAAACGTATTGCTGAGTGCTTTCATACTTCATGCCTGACATCTTATTATTACATTAGCAGACAGCCCAAATCGCTGATTGCCAAAGTTTGGTTGACATGCACTAATTTATAATAAACAGATGTATGTATATTACAATGCGAATTGTGCAATGTGCCTGCCAATTAACTTGATCAGGAAATTAATATCATTCAATAGCCCTGTATTCCCTATCCATGAAGTAGGTTCCCGTTTTTATCCGGGAACTTAATGAAAAACTTAAGGGGAAATTAATTAATGTTAATATTGAACATTCAAGGGCGTGAAGTTTCGCCCTCTCACAATACATAATTAGCTCATCTGCTCATAAATGATGAGTTAATGAATTATACATATAGTTCGAGTGCCAGGTTGTCAGAGAGTGCTAGATTTTGTATCATTCATAATGTTATCGTTTATTCATTAGGTTTCATTACACGAGATTAGCTTTAAATAATTAGTTTTTTTCTTTGTGTTTTAAAATAATCTAATTTTTACTGTAATATCTCTACATATTACATAGCAGGGTAATTCCACGTCAATTCAACACAGGCTTGAGCCTCACCATTTCAGATTTTCCTGAAATTTGGTATATGTGCACTACTTGTCTCTACTAGTACAATTGTGAAATATTACTGAGATATGTCTAACCGTTTTTGAATTATTGGTCTCTAAAGCCCTCAAAGATAGGCCCAGAAACAGAAAAAATCATTATTAAAAATAGCTGTAGATGTTTTCCAAATTTGACTAGTACTATGAGATTGGTGTCGTTTAACAGCGCATTCCATGCCGTTTCATATGATACAGAACAATGTATGTGTAGGCAGTATGATCTATTTTTCTAAAAAAATATATAAAAATTAAAAAAAAATCCCCTTTTACAGAAAATTGACATTACATTTTTAAACTTGGTTTTAAGAAAATTTCTATAGCACCAACCTATACATTTTTTTATATAATGTGAAATGGCATGGAATGCGCTGTCAAACGACACCAATCTCATAGTCCTAGTCAAATTTGGAAAACATCCGCAGCTATTGTTAATCATATAATGCTAGAATTATGAAATTTTATTACTAGATTTCAATTTTTTTAGTAATGAAGAAATTTTGATCCCACTTTTATATTTTGTTGTATGAATGGATATAATACTGCCTATTTCTTTAAAAAATATAAAAGTTTTAAAAAACACCCTTTTTCAGAAAATTGAAATTAAAATTTTACATTTAGTTTTAAGAAAATTTCTTTAGTACCAACCTATACATTGTTGTATATAATATGAAACGACATGGAATGCGCTGTTACACGACACCGATCTCATAGTCCTAGTCAAATTCGGAAAAAATCTACAGCTATTTTTAATCATGATTTTTTCTGTTTCTGGACCTATTTTGAGGGCTTTAGAGACCAATAATTCAAAAGCGGATAGACATATCCCAGTAATATTTCACAATTTGTCTAGTAGGTACAAGTAGTACACATATACCACATTTCAAGAAAATCTGAAATGGTGAGGTTTAAAATGATTATTTTTGTGTTGATTTGACGTGGAATTGCCAAGCAATGAGTCGAAAAAAATCAAATAAACAAAACCAACTGAATATCCAAGAAAACTAAGTTTTACATAATACATAAATCTAATTGCACGAAACGTTACATTCAATAAATATATAATATATATGTAAATTTGTTGTAAAATAAGCGAAAATCTCTAACTCGTAGTCATTTCGATTATTTTTATTATAAAAATCAATGACTGCGACCATTTACTAAAAAAAAAAAAAAAAAAAAAATCAGGAAAAAACATTAGGAAAAAAATCAGTTACGAAGTAGAATTCCTTGAAGATATGATCAAAAAAGATTTTTAGTAGCAAAATAGAAAAAAAATACCTAAACTATATAAAATCTATAAAGCTTATCTCTAATAGAACGGTACATTACGTCACTAAGTGTTCACGCGATTACTAACAAGATTACGAATTGGACATACATTACTCACACATCATCATTTGCTTACTGGAAAACCAAGACCAACCTGTATACAGTGTAACGTACCCTTGACAGTTAAACACTTACTGACTGACTGCAGACAAATACTAAGTACGGATCTTCCTTTCCAATTAGCGACCCTGCTAAATGACAAAAGCACGCATATTTCAGAGATGTTCAATTACTTAAAACACATACAAATACAAACAGATCCAAAAACACTTCACTTTATACATGTTTTATTTATTTACGCATTGATTTACTTTTTTTATCTATCTTTTCATTTTCTGTATCATTATTTTTATATATTCCTTTTTTTTTCACCCTAGCATTTTTAAATCATACCATTTAGCATGCTCGAACCGAACGGTAGCGGTTCGAATCCGCTCTGGGATGGTTGACTTTTATTTCGTGAAGGCCCCACGGAATAAATCTCGACCTACCCACCATGGTTAGAATAGGTTGGTTACATCTCTAGAGTAACCCCCCGTATGCCACACCAGGGCCAGGTAGGGGTACCGAACAAAAAAAAAATATATATAGAAAAAAAATAGGTAGGTATGTTGAAAGAATAAAAAAAAAAAAAATGACATAAGATCAAATTGTGTAACATCCTCTTTCATAGTCGCTTAATAATTGACACGTGGAAATGCATAAGGGTCTAATTGCCAAAAAAATACAACAAAGTTTTATTTTGCCAAATTGTAATATGTGCCGAAGCCATTTTTCAGAAATGGGTATAAGTATTGTTTTGTTGTTAGAAAAGTGATCGTTCGTTCTGAAAGTTGGCATGGGTGTAAGCACAGAACGTAGTTCACCCTAGAGGGTATAAGTCACGTAATTTCTGTAAAAATTTCCTAAGGCACTTATACCCTTATGCAACTTTCACTTACCAACTGACTTAGATTAGTGATGTGTTTTGTTATTTGCCACTTCCAAAGTCAAACATTTTTCCACATTCCTTTCTTATTTTTATTTGCTCTATAAAAAACACTATTTTTTTTATTATTAAATAAAAGTTTTTACTTGTGATCATTCGGCAATACAACCATAATACTCCAAGTCGTCTAATTTTATAATTCTCTATGTAGCTGTTGAAAACTTCATTTAGTTACCATGAAACGGCTTTAATTATGAACAATGGTCTGTCATTAAAGGCGTCTCCGCATGCGTGGGCTCAACTTGTTTTATGAGTTGACGGAATATTTTTCTTTTTTTCTCCTCTATTTGTTTACTTATTTTTTTTAATATTTCATTTTTAGCCATTTCTTATTTTTAGGCGTAAATTTAGTTAATTTCTCTATATAAACAAATACAAAGGGATATATAATATATTATAGGAAAACAAAAAAGGCCCCTTCCCCATTTAAGCCCCCTCAGAACATTTTAATAATGATAAAGCTTACCTAATATTAAAGAACACCTAATTTTCCTGAAACATGTCGAATTTGATCGAAATCATTAAAGCCGTTTTTGAGATAATCGAAAAAAAGGGAAAATTGGAAACAAAGTTATGAATTGAAGTACCTACATCAAATATTGAGTTTTATCAAAATCGTTAGAACCGTTTTTTAGAAAATCGAAAAAAATGTAAAAAGTTATTAAATAAAGTGCCCCCTCCGTTTGACCAATTTTGATGAAATGTTGGCTGTCACATCTTTGGCAAATACATACATTAAATACCCAGTTTAATCAAAATCGTTACAGCTGTTTTTCAGTAAATAAAAAAAAACACATGAAAATGATACAAAATTTATTAAGTAAAGTGCCCCCTGCGGTTGATCAATTTTAATGAAATTTTTGAAGTCGTATCTCGAACATATTAATACATCAAATACTGAGTTTTATCAGAATCGTTAGAACCGTTTTTTAGAAAATCGAAAAAAATGTAAAAAGTTATTAAATAAAGTGCCCCCTCTGTTTGACCAATTTTGATGGAATATTTGGTGTTACATCACGGGCATATATATACACTAAATACCCAATTCGCAGTCATATCTCAAACATATTAATACATCAAATACTGAGTTTTATCAAAATCGTTTGAGCCGTTTTTTAGAAAATCGAAAAAAAAGTAAAAAGTTATTAAATAAAGTGCCCCCTCCGTTTGACAAATTTTGATGAAATTTTTGCTGTCACATGGCGCGAAATGGTCTGTGGACTTGGTTATTTGGACTCAGGGGGTCCCAAAACGTGTATTTCCGTTGAAAACCGGAAGTCGAAACTTTTCACGATCGCAATACTTCCACTTACTATATATTTCATATATAGGTAAGTGAAAGTAAAAAGTTTTTCGAGATGTGAAGTTTTTTAAAGGAGTGATCAATACGACAAGCGTTATCAATTAGAGAGTAAATCGAATATAGCTTGAGGCTTAATGTAGATAATTGTACCGAATTTAATATGAGATGTGTCCGTTGCAGAGGGGTTCGAATATATATTCAATGAGCAATGACAGAGGGATTCGATGGCCGATAGCTACGGCAATATGAAGATTTGTTGGATGGGCAGACTGCCCCGAAGTAGATGAAATATTCTCGCGACTAAAGTTGTGCCATTTGGAGCCGGCTGGAGTTTGGCATGGAGTCAGCTTTCCAACTGCGAAGAGGCCAAATGAATCATCGTTTTAATTTTCATAGATGGCCCCCCACCACCCAAAATGGCCTCGCGCTAAATGGTCGCTTTCAGGATTTGTGATGGCTTTTGTTTTTTTTTATTTTGTTTTTCAGTTGTCCTATTTAATGTATTGTGCTAATCCGAGTGGGAAGGGTGAGAGTGCTATTATCTTCAAAAGAGAACGATTTTCTGAAATATGCTTCCATTTTTTTTATCTTTTTTTTGTTCGGTACCCCTACCTATAGCGGTCTAACCAACCTACTCTAACCATGGTGGGTAGGTCGAGATTTATTACGTGGGGCCTCCACGAAATAAAAGTCAACCATCCCAGGGCGGATTCGAACCGCCACCTTTCGGCTCGAGCGTGCTAAAGCGGGTCGCGCTTATACACGCTCGCTATCCAGGCCCATATGCTTTCATTTGTTCAGGTTATTAATACTCAGAGATTTTTCCGACAACAATGTTCAACTTATTTTTTTTTTAATTTTTAAAAAATAAGCGATATAAGAGTAGCTGTTGTGCGGTTTGTAAATATGACGCAATTAGCGAAGGTAATCATTCACATTTTTTCAAGAAAGTTAATTTGAAGCTCACGAAATCATATAATGTTTTTCGAATGGACATTAAGACTTCGATTTATTTTTACTTTCACTTACCTACAGCACCAATTAATAGTTTAGACTCACTTTTATTTAATTCACAAACTTCAAGTTTAATAAAATAATTCTAACTCAAGAGGCAGAATATAGCGGAAATCTTTCACCATCATTAACTCAAGAGGTGACGTTTGAAACATTATATGATTAAGTTTAGAATAAAATTATAAATAGGGGTAACCTGTGATTTATTGTTTAGCATAGTAACCTACAACACTAAAGGTCGCCGGTTCGCGTCCCGGGGTGGCCCCACTATTTTTTAATGGGGTAAAAAATCCTTGGCTATGTCGTCCCTCGGATAGGATGTAAAGCGGAGGTCCGAGCCTGTACGATGTCAGGTACTCGGTAAAGATCCCTATCTGGATAGGCAAAATTTAGGACGCCCACTCTAGCATCGTCCTTAGTAGCATAAAAATGGACGTTAAACAAACAAACAAACCTTAAACGGCTTAACATCGTCTATATCCATGATACCGTATAAAATGGTAGATTGAGAATCAAAACTGAAACTGATGTTAATTTTGTAATTTTACAAAACTAAGGGTGAGTCTAAACTTTTGACTAGTACTGTATATATGAAATATATAGTAAGGGAAAGTATTGCGATCGTGAAAAATTTTGACTTCCGGTTTTAAATGGAATAACACGTTTTGTGGTCCCCTGAGTCCAAATAATCCCGCGAAATTGTGTGTGTGTGTGTGTGTGTGTGTGTGTGTGTGTGTGTGTGTGTGTGTGTGTGTGTGTGTGTGTGAACAGACTAGCTCAAAAACTAAAAACCGTAGGAACCTAAAATTATGTACATATTTGGCATATGTACCTATACGCCCGTGATGTAACAGCAAAAATTTCATCAAAATTGGTCAAACGGAGGGGGTGCTTTATTTTACAACATTTTACGTTTTTTTGTCGATTTTCTAAAAAACGGCTCTAAAGATTTTAATAAAACTTGGTATTTGATGTATTCATATGCCCGAGATATGAGCAAAAATTTCATCAAAATTGATCTACCGGAGGGGGCAATTTATTTAAAACTTTTTTTTTCCATTTTTACGTTTTTATCGATTTTCTCAAAAACGACTTTAATGATTTTTATCAAACTCTTCATGTTTAATAAGAATTAAGTATTATTTAATATCAAGTAAGCTTTATCATTATTAAAATGTTCTGAGGGGGCTTAAATGTAAAAGGGGCCTTTTTTTGTTTTCCTATGAAGTACCTTTGTTTTTGTTTAAATGGAGAAATTATCTGTCTCTCGTTACGCCTAAAAATAAGAAATAGCTAAATACCAAATATGAAAAAATCAAATAAACATATGCAAGAGAAAAAAAAAGGAAAATATTCCGTCGACTAATCAAACACGTTGGACCCACTCATGCGCAATACAGCTTTAATGACAGACCATTTCTTATAACTAAAGACTTCCTGTTCATGTGAAAGTGTTGTCAACATGTTTTGAAATATTTAATGGAAATTATTTCATATGTGAATATTCGACATAAAATATATATGAAGTTTTCAACAACTACATTGAGAATTATATTAGACGACTTGGAGTATTATGCTTACATTGCCGAATCATCACAAGTAAAAACTTTTATTTTACAATAAAAAAATTTAGTGTACTTTAGAGAGTAAATATAAACCAAAATAAGTAAATGAATGTGGACAATTGAGTGAATTTGAGAAATTGCATTTAACAAAAAACGTCAATTTCTAATCAAAGTAAGTTGGTAAGTGAAAGTTGAATGTTGCGCGTATCGCAACAGATTTTTTTTATTTTACAGCAGATCATTTTAGTTAATAAATCAACACATTTTAGAAATTTTTGAAATTAAAGCACATAAGCTTATAACGTTCCCCTAAAAATATTCTAAAATGTTGCTAAATTTACATATTTTTATAACGTAAGAAAACTACTTTGTTGAAATGTGTAAGCGAAATAGTAATACCTTCGAGTGTGGTAGCCTACGTTCGGGATAATCCAATAATTTCTCCTCAAAGATAATCTTTTATTTAACTTTGAAAAACACGGATTACCAATTATTCGTTATCCAATATATCCGATAATGTAACTTTATTCGTTATTTGATTATTCTTTATCTGCATTGAGATACTAATAAATGTACAATATAGATTTCGTCAGACGGAACTAAAATTCGTTTTTCAATATCGAAAGGATAAACAGAAAACGGTCGAGCGGGAGTTCGAATAGGTTAGTTTTTACTGGTGGTATTAGGTAATAAAATGATTTTTTTTTTCTGAATAAAACAATTTTCTAATGCATATTGATTAAAATAAAAAATAAATAAACTTGAATTAAATAAATAAATATCGTTTATTCTTAGGAAACTTGTAGGATTAATATTTTCCCAAATCCCTGTAGTGATTTAAGCAGATGTTTTCCAAATTTGACAAGGAATATGAGATTGGTGTCGCTTAACAGCGCATTCCATGCCATTTCGTTTGATATACAGCGATAAATAGGTTGGTACAGAAAATTGACATTAAAATGTTAAACTAGGTTTTAAGAAAATTTCTTTAGTACCAACCTATACATTGATGTATATAATATGAAATGACATGGAATGCGCTCTTAAAAAACACCAATCTCATAGTCCTAGTCCAATTTCGAAACCATCTGCAAACTATTTTTAATTATAAAATGCTAGATTTATGCAATTTTATTTCTAGTTTTTAATTTTTTTAGTAATGAAGAAATTTTCACCCCACTTTTATATTTTGCTGTATGAATAGATATAATACTACATATTTTTAAAAAAAACATATAAAATTTTTAAATATGCCCATTTTGAGAAAATTGAAATTAAAATTTTACATTTAGTTTTAAGAAAATTTCTTTAGTACCAACCTATACATTGTTGTATATCATGCGAAACGGCATGAAATGCGCTGTTAAACGACACCAATATCATAGTTCTAGTCAAATTTGGAAAACATCTACAGCTATTTTTATCATGATTGTTTTCTGTTTCCGGACCTATTTTTGAGGGCTTTAGAGACCAATAATTCAAAAGCGGGTTCAAAATGATATATTTTTGTGTTGATTTGACGTGGAATTGACCTGTAGAATTAAAACTCATCAACCAGATGAAAAATTATTCGGAAGGTTATTATCCGAACTAAAATGTTAATCTTTTAGAATGAAATATAGCGATAAACCAAGATTATTCCCCATCCGTTATGGATTGTTAATTTTTGTCCAACACTTGTGGCAGCTTATATTTATTATCTATTTTTATGATATGTGGAGCAATATATCCATTATTTGTTCTCTTAGCATATTATAGGCTTGAATGCTCAAATAGGAAATTAAATACTCGAAAAGAACGTTTGCATCAGATTCTTATAGCAGGAGATCCGATCTCAGAAAATGCTGTGTCGTATCCAGGAGGTAAGATGTTCTCCATCCGAAGAATGCCGGTAATAGAAATGAGATTGCGCCGAGGAAATTGCTGGTATAGGAAGACTGTAAGAGGGAATGGCTATAGGAGGGAGAGAGAGAGAGATAGGGAGTGTGGAGATAGGGAGAGAGGAGAGATATATGGGAGTGAGGATTAACCCAGCGGGAGGGAGGTAGCTCCCTGGAGCAAATTGTGCTTTTCTATAACCAAATCCCTCCCTAGCTGTGCCCTGCTCCCATTAATTAAATTATAAGGGTTATTCCCCGGATATATCCACTACCTCACTCTTAGCTACCTTCAACGTTACTCTCTCAGGAGTTATCTTCTTATTTCAATATTTTGCTTCTTTTCCATTTTTCTTTTTTACTGACATCAAAATAATATGGAAAATGAATAGCTTATTTTTACTATATATATTATGCTAGACTTTATGTTTCTAAAGCTAAGTGGACGATGCTACAGTGGGAGTCTTAAATTCAGGTATCGTACAGGCTTGGGACCTCCATATTACGTATATTCGAAGATCGGCATAGCAAAGGTACCGAACCGGTAAGATTCGGTAAGATCCCTACCATAATTATACCTGGATAGGAAAAATTTAGGACTCCTACTTTTTTTTTTTTTTTTTTTGTTTGGTACCTCTACCTGGCCATGTGGGGCATACGGGGGTTACTCTACAGGTGTAACCAACCTATTCTAACTATGGTGGGAGGGTCGAGATTTATTCCGTGGGGCCTCCAATTTTCCCCGACCCCACCAGGGACCCCCACTGTAGCCGACTCGTCGCCCTCGCGGTCACGTTAGCTCTCGCACACGTAAATTTGCATTAACTAATTACGATGGGTTTTTTTTCCTGGCTAATTACCTCTCGCAAAGGTAAATATTCAAAAATTCCTTATTATGTGGTGTAGCGGTGGGGGAGGGGGGGGGGGGGGGGGTTGGGGCTCCGCCCCACTCCCCTGACTACAGCGAGCATCTTTGTCAATGCGATCTCTTGTTAGTTCTCGCGAACTAAAATTTTAAAAACAGTAATTAATACGGCTTTTTTTTCGTGACTAGTGAATACAAAGAAGTTTCTAACTAACAAAGATCCTCTCGTTCTTAACTCCCCACCATATTTGACCAATATGTGTGTTATTGACACAAATATGTGTTAGTTCTTTCGGTACCTGAGAGATGACTACCTCGAACGCGAAAAACCCCTAAACACATGCAAGCTCGTTTTCGTTGTCTATTTCAATAAAATTCATTCATTTATTATTGGATTTAGGCTCTTAATAACACTCATATTACTCATATTTAATTTTTTTTTTTAGAACTCCCACTGTAGCATCGTCCGATAATCCTTAGTAGCATAAAGGGACGTTAAACAAACAACAAAAAATTCAAGGGCCACCTCGGGACATGAACCCTCGCCTTTAGTATTGTAGGTTGCTATGCTAACCACAACACCCCATATTTTAGGTGTTATCATATACATATGATATATTTTTTTTATAAAAAAGATTGGCCTTGCTCGGAACTCGAAGTCTGTTCGCCTGCTTATCATGAATGTAATCTTCCATTACACCTCCACTAGTCCAAGTCAAATCAATCCCTTATCTTCACTGAAACCCTTCCTACGATTTCGGGAATTTACACGAAGGGTTGAATATTCGTCATAATACCAGGATCTATTGAGATTTCCTATATTTTGAATATTTATACAGAAGAATCCCCATAATCCATATTGTAACGGGACCGATTGTAAATTATTCCGAAAAAAAAAATCGTTAAAGCTCGTTAGATTTTATTAATATATTTGTTTTTATTATTTTTTTTTGTCATTTCATAAGCCGTTTGATTGTATCCAATCAATTGAAACTTCTGTTTTTTTTTTGTTTTTTTTTTTATTTGTAGTTTTTGATTTTATTCTGATAACAAGTTCGTTTGAAGCTTGTTTGTTTTGTTCGTTTAACTTCCAATTATGCTACTAAGGCTAATCGGACGATGCTAGAGTGGGAGTCCTAAATTTTGCCTATCCAGGTATGTAATTAGGATAGGGATCTTAAGGGCGGATTCACACTATCGCTCCGCTCCCGCTCCACTCCCGGTCCGCTCAAATATTCTAAAGAGAAATAGACAGAGAATTCCACTATCGGTACCGCTCCGGTCTCGCTCCACTCCCGGTCCGCTCTCGCTCTACCCCATTCACACTAGCGCTCCGCTCCCGCTCCACTCCCGGTCCGCTCAAATATTCTAAAGAGAAATAGAGAGAGGTTAATCACAATATTGGCCCAGGTCCGGCCTCGCTCCGCTCCCGCTCCACTCCCGCTCCACTCTCGCTCCACTCTCCTAAAGTCTTTTCATATTCACATTATATAATTTTACACCGTTCACGATTGAAGCCATTAATAATCGAAACCGTCTGTATTTGAATTTTAATTAATAATTAACTTTCAGTTATTAAAGTATTTATTTATTCATCAATTTTACGGCCAAAAAAGTTCAACTTTAAAATATATATATATAATTATAAATTAATTTAATTAATGGTGAAGAATACGCTTGAAATGATAAAAAAAAAAAAAAAAAAAAAAATCACCAACAATATGCGCCGTTTTTCGACGTGAAAAATTCATGTTATGTTTGAGATATATTTTGCTATGAATTAATGTACTCGTATAAAATGGTCACCGATTTATTTATTGACTACATACTCATTGCTATTATAAAATAACGTTTAATTTGAAACGAAAAAAAATGCAGTATATTATGAAAAATGTCAGATCATTAACAAAAAAATAATTAAAATATTAATCAGGAAAAGAAGAGAACACAATCGGTAAATTTGTAGCATTTACCGATTTCAACTTGAAATTTTCAAGCGTATTCGAATACATTCGGGAAAAAATTTAAATTATTTCTTCACCATTAATTAAATTAATTTATAATTATTATTAATAATTATCATTGTGTTGCAATATATTCTTCTTATTATATTTTTTGATAATATTATCTTCTTCATCAAGAAAAGTACACTTACCAGCTATTTCTACTAACGAAAAATTGATTTTTTTTTTTGGCCGTAAAATTGAAGAATAAATGAATACTTAAATAACTGAAAGTTAATCAACCAACAACTCACCACCATTTGTATTTTTTGTAATACTATTGCAGTGAGACAAATAAAATGGGCGTGAAAAATTGTGAAACTTAGTTGTGGACGAATTTCGTGAAAATTAATACGCACGGGGCCGACTGGAAAATGTCCGCGAAGGGTAGGCCGAGACGGAGGTGGGAGGATTGCGTTAAAGCAGATCTTTGGAAGTTGGGTCTGGATGGCAATCAGTGGATAGAGGTGTGCAGGGAGCGAATTGTGGTGTCGGCATCGAACCTTCGGGTTCGTTTATCCTTCATTATTATTAATATTATTACATTATATAAGTAGAAAATTTTTATCTAAACAAAAATCAGATAAATATAAAAGTGAGATGAAAATTCCTTCATTATTAAAAAAATGCACATCTAGTGATAAAATTCCATAAATCTAGCATTATATGAGTAAAAATAGCTGTAGATGTTTTCAAATTTGACTAGGACTATGGGATTGTTGTCTTTAAACAGCGCATTCCTTGCCATTTCATATGATATACAAAAATGTATTGGTTGGTACTAAAAAATTTTTCTTAATACCAAGTTTAAAATTTTAATTTAAATTTTCTCTTCTAAATTGAATATTAGACAAAAACTGAATACATTCACCTACTTACTTAAACCCATTTGGACATACGCCTCACAGATTTTCGGCTCAGCTAAAAAGACAAACTTACAAAAATTACAAACTTTTCAATCCAAAATTTTAAGACTAATTACGGACGCTCCCAGGTACGTAAGTAACCAAACTCTACATACAGACTTACAACAACCGACTATCCAACAACATATACGAACGCTTTACTCACGCTTCTTTGTTAAATTGGATGGACATAACAATAGATTAATTCACGACATGGCCACGGTTGACTTGCCCGTTCGAAGGCGGCTAAAAAGAAGCTGGATGAGGGACCTCCTCTCCTGAATTTATTGTCAAGCCCGGAAAGAGGTGCTGCTGGCCACTTTCCTTCCTTCAAGCCATACATGCCTTCAATAGTATTGCGATGCTGCAGCCATCGGATTCGCTGATTGTCGCAGACGGCTAACAGGTGCGAATAAATGTTTGAAAGACAAAAAAAAAAAATTTGTCAAAAAGGGCATTTTTAATTTTTTTTTTCTTAAAAATAGGTCACACTCCCGATGCCTATACATTGTTGTATATCATATGGAACGGCATAGAATACGCTGTTAAACGACACCAATCTGATAGTCCTAGTCAAATATGGAAAACATCTATTTTTAATCATGATGTTATCTGTTTCTGTACCTATTTTTGAAGGCTTTAGAGACCAATAATTCAAAAGCGGGTAGACATATCTCAGTAATATTTCACAATTTAGCTAGTAGATACCAGTAGTACACATGTACAAAAATTCAAGAAAATCTGAGATGGTGAGGGTCAAGCCTGTGTCGAATTGAGATGGAATGACCAGTAGTCTGTTTTGATATTGACTACTTATTTGCTTATCTATGAATGTATGTATATTTTTTTTTTAGACTCTCCCTCTGTTGTATTTTGGTGCCAAAGAAGAGAACTCCATGAGAAGTAGTCGGAACAGATTGCCGAAGATAACCAAGAAGATATGATAAAAGGGACAAGAGATAGGAACAGAGTTAAACGGGGAAGTGCTCGGACGAAGTCCTGTCAGCTCCCTTGTCTCCTCGTTTCCTGTCGTGTCAGAGCCCCCTGGACAAAAACAGAGGAAACTTTGAGCCGAGCAACATTCATCAAATAACTTGGCAAGAATCCACCGCACCCTTTAAAGAAGGAAGTACGATACTTCCATCTCTCGTACCCGGAAAAGAAAATGAAAAAAAAAAAAAAAAAAAAAAAAGACAGGGAAACAACTAAAAACTAACTTCTGTGACCCCTTTGTACTGTGCCTTATCAGCGTGGCAACGGATGCTATTAGAATAATGCTAAAAAACCATCCATCATTTTTACGATAGGATGATTAATAGCTAGAATTTTCATTTAAACATTTTTACTTTCAATTACCTAAATGAAATATATAGTAAGGGAAAGGATTGCGATCGTGAAAAATTTCGACCTCCGGTTTTCAACGGAAACACACGTTTTGGGGTACCCTGAGTGCAAATAACCAAGCGCCGCGAAATGGTGTTTGTGTGTGAGAACAGACTAGCTCAAAAACTATAAAGTGTAAGAACCTGAAATTGGATACTTTGTGTATGTGTATGCCCGCAATGTGACTGCGAAAATTTCATCAAAATTGATCAAACGGAGGGCGCACTTTTTTCATAACTTTTTTCTCATTTTTAGGTTGTTTTTTTTTCTATGATATAATTTGCAATGGAACCGCGAAGAAGTGGCTGGAACCATCCTAATGTGGGTTTGAATAATATTTATTTAACGAAAATACTAATTCAAAATGTCTGGCAATAAAAAAAACTCTAATAACTAACAAGGTTAAAAAATTATCAACACAAAAGCAACAATCCGATTTGATCTTCAAATCCAAACTAACTCAATATAGTTAGGCTAAACCAGAACATTCTAAAACGTTCCAGACAAGCGTAGAAGGTACTCGAACAAATGCTAGTCAATTTGTTCGATCTGTTCCAACAACGTGTAGAAAAGTGTAGAACTCTTTATAAACATTTTTTTTTTTGTGTCACTTTATAATACTAATCGATCAAGTAACAGAAATAAACATGTGTTTTCTTTTCTTCCGTCAGGATATTGTGTAACGTTGGCTAGAGAACGATACCAGAATCGCTTGTTCAGATCAGATAATGTTGTTTGTTTAACGCCACTTTATGCCAATTAGACTAATCTGACGATGTAGGCGTCCTAAATTTTGGCTATCCAGGTATAATTAGGATAGGGATCTTTAACAAGTACCTGTCATGGCACAGGCTCGGGGCCTCCATTTTACGTTCTATCCGATGGACGGCATAGCCATGAATTTTTTAGTCCCTTAAAAGGCCCGCCGCGGGACGCGAACCTCCTACCTTTATTATATAGGTTGCCATGCTAACCGCTACACCACAGGTGACCCCATTCTCCCGATATTTATACTTCATCAAGTTCAAAAGTTACAATCCAATGTTTAACTAGGAAAATACAGCCATGGAAAGTAACTAGACGTGAGAGTGCATTAGAGGTTAGAACGAGTTGGCAACTAGGGGAGGGGGCGTTGGGAGCGGGAAAAATCCCTCGTGGAAGAGGAAGTTGCTAATTGGAGACAGTGGTAGCCTACAACTCCAGCTGACCTGTAATATATCTCCCCCGGGGTAATAGCCAAAGTTGGAATAGAGGGCGCTCCTATCGCCGGGGCTCTCTCGACCAGCTCCTAATTCCGGATTCTTCTCCACTCCCTCCCCCAAGACCACTCCCTAATGGCCCACTTTTATCGGCTCCTCTTTATTGCTTCATTATCCTCCTTACTTCCCCCTCCATTTATATATATAACCCTAATAATGTTACTTGGTATTTTATTCTCCTACTACAAGAAATATAGCTAGTTGATCAAAGAGCATTGGTTCAAGGTATTTGCATATTATTTTTTTTTTTACTATGTTTATAAAATTTTACTTTGTAATAAAACTTTAAAAATTAATTTTATATTTTTTTAAATGTATAATATTGTAACACTTATGTGGGTTAAGAAATATTTATTGAACGATAATATACAATTATCCATGCCATAAGAGTTATCAGAACTTAAATATTTGAGAAGGCTACGAAAATGATAACTTCATAGCACGCAAATCATATGCTTGAGCTTCAAAGTCAAAACACTGACTTATACTAACTGGCCCAGTCACTCGCTCCTTATATATAAAGCAAAACAAACATTCTGGAAGGTTCCACGTCTTATATGTTAAGCAAAACGAACATTCTGGGAGGTTCCACGTAGATGGACCTCGAACATTCTGGATCCAAACAGTTTGCTCCAACCTCTTAGTTTGTTCCAACAACCGGTCTGGGCTATCAAACCATATGTTTTTATATTTGACGATACAACGTTACAATATTGTAATGTAACATTAAAAAAAAATCTGGTGCGTGCGCGCAACACACAACTTTCACTTAACAACTTACTTAGATTAGAAATTGACGTGTTTTGCTACATATCATTTCCCAAAGTCACACATTTTTCTACATTCATATCTTATTTTTGTTAATCGGTAAAGCCGTTTTTGAGTAAATAAAAAAACCCCGTGAAAATGATACAAAATTTATTAAGTAAAGTCCCCCCTTCCGTAGATCAATTTTGATGAAATTTTTACAATCATATCCCGGGCATATAAATACATCAAATACCAAGTTTGATCAAAATCGTTAAAACCGTTTTTGAGTAAATAAAAAAAAAACACGTGAAAATGATACAAAATTTATTAAGTAAAGTCCCCCCTCCGGTTGATCAATTGTGATGAAATGTTGGTTATCACATCTTTGGCATATAAATACATCAAATACCAAGTTTGAACAAAATCGTTAAAGCTGTTTTTGAGTAAATAAATAAAACACGTGAAAATGATACAAAATTTATTAAGTAAAGTCCCCCCTCCGGTTAATCAATTTTGATAAAATTTTTACACTCATATCTCAGGCATATAAATAGATCAAATACTCAGTTTAATCAAAATCGTTAGAGCCGTTTTTGAGAAAATCGAAAAAAAATTAAAAAGTTATTAAATAAAGTACCCCCTCCCTTTGAGCAAATTTGATGAAATTTTCGCTGTCACATCGCGGGCTTTTACAAACTCTAAATACCTAATTTCAGGTTCGCACGGTTTATAGTTTTTGAGCTAGTCTGTTCACACACACACACACACACACACACACACACACACACACACACACACACACACACACACACACACACACACACACACACACACACACACACACACACACACACACACACACACACACACACACACACACACACACACACACACACACACACACACACACACACACACACACAGACCATTTCGCGGGACTTGGTCATTTGGACTCAGGGGAACCCAAAACGTGTATTTCCGTTGAAAACCGGAAGTCGAAATTTTTCACGATCGCAATACTTCCACTTACTATATATTTCATATATAGGTAAGTGAAAGTAAAAAGGACAAAACATATGGTATAGAATAATTCTAGACCTTTTTTCGGAAAGAACTAACAGTTGGAACCAACTTTCAGAGCACATGTTTGTGACTACGATGTTCGAGGACCATCTACGCCGGCCGAGGAAGTTCTGGACAGTCTCCTCACGACTATTTTTAAGGAGCAATGAACTCCTTCTCGTTTTTCAAGAGAAGCTTAAGTCATATGGTTATCTGTGTGTTACAAAGTGATAACTTTTGTAAGCTGTTTAAATATTTGTGTGGCATTTGAAATAATTATTTTCTTCGAATAAAATAATTTTAACCAACTGTTACAATATTATAATTAAATATTATATAAAATTTTTAATATTATAATATTGTAACGTGAAATAAAAAGAACAAATGATTGATAAGAGTCCTAGACTTTTTAGAACAGTTGCAACAAGGAGTTCTAGTACATGTAGCTACGTGACTATTCTAGAATCTTCTATGTGTGACTGGAACCTTCTGTACTGTTCTAATTCACTACAAATTTTCTTTGCTAATTATAGTTTGAAGTTACAGGAGCTTTTGCAAGTGCCGCCATTAGAAAATTTAATTAATAAATTCAAAGTTATTTTCCATTAGGAATTTATAGGAAAAGTTATTTTAATTTTTTGAACTTTTTTTTTATATATAATCTACGCTAGAAAGCTAATAGTGAAGTTGGTAAAACGTAGGGGCGGAGTGGTGTTGATTTTATAAACTGGAGGGCGATTATGTAGAATGAAGGAAGAGGATTAGGGGACGAGCTTAGCGGATCGGAATTGCAGATGGGGCTATCACAACAACAGGGGGGCGCTTTGGAGGGAGGTCCTTTTGGGGGCGGCCCCCCCCCCCCCCCCCATCCCGATTAGGAAAACCAATCCCTACACTTTATTGACTCTTCCTACACACACATTGCTCCTCCCTCCGCGTTTTCGGGAAACTTCTAAATTTTATTTAGTTAAATTTGAAATATGATTACATATATTAATTTAACCACCTCAACGTATCGTGGAGTAACCACCTGTTTTTTAAATTATTTTAAATAATTTATTTTTGAAGAGAAAAGATTTGGCTCCAACGGGAATCGAACCCGGGTCTTCCGCGTGACATGCGCGGTATGCTATCCATTACACCACGGAGCCGCGGTGCCAAATCCTTCCTCTTCACTGACACCTCTCGCAAGTTTTGCGGGTATTTACGGGAGATGGACAATTTTTGTCCAATTTTGGGCATCTCTTGAGAAATGCTAGTAAAAACAAATTTAACAAAAAAATTAAAGATCAAATTAAGTGAACATGATAACAAACTTATTCTCAACATTTGACCCAGCAACGTCAATTAATTATTAAATAAAAAAAAAAAATTGACGAACGTCAAGAGATGCCCAAAATAGGACAAAAATTGTCCATCTCCCGTAAATACTCGCAAAACTTGCGAGATCGTGGGAGAGGTGTCAGTGAAGAGGAAGGATTTGGCACCGCGGCTCCGTGGTGTAATGGATAGAATACCGCGCATTTCACGCGGAAGACCCGGGTTCGATTCCCGGCGCAGCCAAATCTTTCTCTTCAAAAAAATTATTTAAAATAATTTAAAAAATAGGTGGTTACTTCACGATAATGGTTAAATTAATATAAAATAATTTAAAAATTGACGAACGTCAAGAGATGCCCAAAACTGGACAAAAATTGTCCATCTCCCGTAAATAATCGCAAAACTTTCGAGATCTTGGGAGAGGTGTCAGTGAAGAGGAAGGATTTGGCACCGTTTGGAAGCGACTCCGTGGTGTAATGGATAGCATACCGCGCATGTCACGCGGAAGACCCGGGTTCGATTCCCGGCGGAGCCAAATATTTTCTCTTCAAAAATAAATTATTTAAAATGATTACGTATAGCTATATTTTTAATTTTTTTTTTTTTAATTTTACAATTTTATTAACAAAAACACTGTAGTAAAATAATACTTAACCCTTAACTACTCACGACGGGTCATATTGACCCATACCAAGTTTCATTTCATTCTATTTATACCTCTTTGGCATAGAATGATCACCAAACTTTGTCATATCCTTTGTTTTAGCTCTAATTAGTTCACATTACAGTGAAGTAATTGGAGCACAACAAAAACAGTACAGTGTCTGAAAAATATGGGAGTTGTTTATTTTTTCGAAATCGATATTTTGACCCGAGGTGAGTAGTTGCGAAAGTCATTTTTTTTTAAATTTTATTCAAATCTAAAAAGACCAAAAAAGGGGAAAATCGCAGTCTTGTGGTTAACATTTTTTTACAATTAAAAACCTTATAAGTAAACAACAATACAAATATAGAAACTTAATCTTACCAATTTATCAACAAAATTCATAAAAAGTTCACAATTTTAAAAAACTGCGTCATTTGGTAACAATAATTAGAACTAGTATAAAAAAAGAATACGGTAGGAACATGGTAGTGAAAAAAACAATTCTGCAATTATTATCTTGCTAATGCATTGAGCTAGAGTAATCACAAGGTGGTATTAAAACTATAAACAGGGAATGATATCAGATGGTGTCTAACTAAATACAGATATTTCAAAACCGAGGCGCTCCAGCAAATGCCTAGAAAAGCTTTAGTGTTTCTTACGACAATATATAACTGTATACTTAGGACAACTAAATTCCCTATCCAATGGAAATATTCGTACATTAAAATGATACACAAACAAGACAAAAGTGCATACAATCCTTCCTCTTACAGACCTATCAGCCTCCTTCCAATTTGCTCAAAACTTTTCGAAAAATTAATTTACAAAAGGCTTATAGATATACTAACTGACCAAAACATAATTTCTGACCATCAATTCGGTTTTCGTACTTAACACTCAACAACACAACAATTACACCGAGTTACAGACTACATTGCTGGAGCACTAGAGGAGAAAAAATACGCTACTGGTGTATTTTTGGATGTCGCCCAAGCATTTGATAAAGTCTGGCACCAGGGGCTTCTCTTCAAACTCAAAAACGTACTACCCCACACATACTATCTCATACTCCAATCTTACCTCTCCGACCGATTTTTCTCTATCCGGCAGGGCTCAGAGATTTCTTTAGTCCGACCAATCTTAGCAGGAGTTCCGCAGGGGTCAATACTCGCTCCCTTACTATACATTATATATACACATGACGTTTCTACACACTAGACGATCTAGACGATACAACAATTTTAACAAAACATCATGACCCTAGACTGGCATCATTAAACTTACAAAACCACCTAATACATTTAAAAAAATATTTCTCACTTTGGAAAATGAAATTAAACCATGACAAATCACAACACATAACATTCACACTCCGACGAGATACATGCCCTCCTGTTTATATCGGCGAGCACCATATTCCTCAAACAGACTACGTACGGTACCTTGGACTAATATTTGACAGAAGGATGACTTGGGGCCCTCATGTCAAGATGAAAAGACAGACTTTAAACAAACGACTTAAAATACTGTACTCATTATTCTCCAAATCATCAAAATTGAAAATCAGATTGAAGCTCAATACATACACATACTTACTGAAACCCATTTGGACATACGCCTCACAAATTTATGGATCAGCAAAAAAGACGCGCTTACAAAACTACAAACCTTCCAAACCAAAATTTTACGACTAGTAACGAACGCACCTTTGTACGTTAGTAACAAAACACTACATACAGACTTACACCTACCAACTATTGACGAACAAATAAGGACTCTCTATTCTGGCTTCCATATCAAATTGCACGGACATAACAATAGACTCATTAATGACATGGCCACAACTGACATGCCTTTTATGAGGCGACTAAAAAGGAGTTGGATGAGAGACCTCCTCTCCTGAAACAAGACCGGGATGATGTGCTGCTGGGCACTATCCTCCCTCATGCCTTAAAATGCCAACATACAGCAATTTTCATCACATTTGCTGATTGTCGCATATTATTTGCGACAGGTGCAAATAAAAGTATGTAGTGAAAAAAAAAAAAAAAAAGTATAAAGGTTAATATATAATACATATTATTAAAGTGGTCTTTTCAGTCTTCTTCTAATTGAATATTAATACTCAATCCTTTCTATTTTCTATCTATTCTGATCTCTTTCCAGCTGCAATATTTTGCGAATTGTAAGGGGGAGTGGGCATTAGCCTGTCAAAATTTCTGAAAATTATTAATATAGTAAAAATATTTAAAAGCGATATTAAGAATTTTCATGTTATCGAGACATGAAAAATAATTGATTTAAAAAAAAAATTGACAATGGTTAAGAGACCTAACTAAATGGACAAATTAGTTCAACTTCACATATTACTTATTCGCAAAAAAATGTGAGTTCGGTGGGTCGGTGAAAAGAAAGGTTTGACTTGACCAATATGTCCCTGGTGGCTCGAGCTGCAAGAGCGCCTTACTAGCGATAAGGAAATCCGGGTTCGAATCCCGGCCAGGGCAAACCTTTTCTCTTCTTACAAAAAATATTTAAAAATTACATTTATGCGTTGTATTAACTAGTTGGACATCAGTCTACTTTTATTGTACTTTACTCTTTTAATTAAAATCAAAGACATATCTCGAATCTACACACATATTCAAATATGAAATAAAAATCAATATTTATTTTATAAAATGTATATAAACGAGTAGGTTTCAACCCCTTCAACTATTGTAAACTAACTTGTGTTGATGACATAAAAGCGATATGGAACTACGATTCAATATTAACTGTCCTGACAAAGGGAATATATAACATGGAATACGAGCGTGGATTCATGTCAAGTTAACTCCCTTCGTAACTAATTACTTATATCATCTAATAATAATAATAATGTTGATGATGATGACGAAGAGAAGCGACAATAAACGTGGAATTAACTAACGTAATAATTGATTAATCGTACTAATAATAGCAAGCGACCTCGGACGCCATTTTGTGAATATAATTTGCATGTTTTTGTTCATCTTCGCAAGCGACGCCTCATGTCCCTTTGACCTTTTGAACCTCACCTGAACAATCGAAGTATAAATACCCGACAACAGGTAACCTTATAGGAATGAATGCCCGAAGAGATAATTTGATTATTATTCCGCTCGACGAATTTACTAGATGAAGGCTCGAAATTCCCAATCGATTACAAATGGCTCATTTTCATTACTGTAATGAGACTCATTCGGACTAAATTTTTCAAAAGTCCCCGATTTGGTTCATTAAGTCCTTTATTTTTCCTGATAACACAGTGAGGCATCTGAAAAATGATAATCTTGGGGTCTTCTAATTTAGAACTATTTAATACTGGAGTATAGGACTGCTACCTTTGGGGTAACGTCACTACAAGCCAATGAATGTTGTTTATATTGACATTTTTCAAATGTACTGGATGTATGTTTTTCAAATATAGTTCTGAATATCATTTTTTTTTTTCTTCCTTCCCTTCTTCGCCTTTATGATTATACGGGGTTTCCCGGGCCAGGGCAGATGGTGGGGGATTAATGCCAAGTATCATTAAATTTCCTCTGGCTACGGGTTCTGAACATGCTGTGTTCAGTTTCCCAATCCATCATACGTTTTTATGGGCAACACGTATTTTCAAACGCATTTGCCTACTCGGCCGTCCTACCATTCATGGTGTTTTAAGCATGAAATCAACTCCAATTGGTTACAAGATTAGAAGTTGATTACATTATTTAAGTTCGTAATGGGTAAGCAAATGCTATTTTTCCATATTACTGAGAATGATGAAGATAAATATACTTGGTTTATGGTTCCAAAATAATAGAAGGATTTAAGGTTTAGCGTTCATCAGGTGTTAATAAAAAAACTGTCACAAGTTCTATAAAATCTATTTCAAAGGTAGGTGGTTACCGAAAAGTTGAATTTAATACAGTTAAAAAAAAATTATTTAGACGAAGATGAAAATTTCTTATTTGGTGATCATGATCCAGAAGAAAAGGTTAAAAGTATTGGTGATGTATATAATGTCTTAAATGAGAAAAAACAACTACTGCGAATAAGGGAGACAGAGGATCGTGTTTCGTCAGCGTATAGATTATCAATAAGGGGAATTTAACTGAACATTTTATAGTTTAAGTTCAAAGGCAAGTAAGAAGCTTTATTAAGGATTGGTATTTTTGAAATTGATACTAGATTAGATCTAATACATATTGCTAAACTGGAATTACCGGCCTTTTTATATATATACGTACAATGTTCACAAACAAACGTTGAAAACTACCAATATATTTCGAAAGTAGTGATGGATATACATGGATAAATAGTCTCCGCTATTGATAGTTTCGGACTAAAAAATATCGATTCTATCGATAGTCTGAGGTGATGACCGGAGGAGGGGTAGAAGACTTTTTTCTTTCCTTCGTTATTAGGGAATAAGATGAACATTTCTGTGAATAAAGGATGGATTATCTTGAAATAATTTTTATAAGTTTCAAGCTTAGTCGTACTAAAAAAAATAAAAACTTTATCAAAAGGTCAAAAAAACTATATTTAGAAGAAAGCTAGGGGACGATAGGGAAGATGAACTGTCTATAAAAAGAGAATGAGTTCCACTATACCTTTAAGTAATTTTTATCAATTTCAAGCATAGTCCTAACTGCAAAGAATAAAAACTTTACCAAAAAGATCAAAAAACTGTATTTAGAAGAAAGCTATACCAAACCTCTTCAAGTAACCAGGATTCCCAGTTGTCGAAGTTGTTGATTTGACATGACAACATTCGAAGTGTAATCCTCGAGAGGGAAAAAAGGACTTTGTTGTGCCTTTTGTCTAGACATAGCTTATTTTGGAAAGTGCATACTTCAGGTACCTAGTTGATAAGAAAATACAAAAATTCATCCAAAACATTTACAGCTTGGGACGTACCCGTCAGCCGGGTATCAATCATATGTTTTGTGTCATAACGTTGCAATAAGATTTTTTTTTTTGTTATTTGAATAAGAATAAATTCAGGTTACATGTAGTACTACTGATGTAAACTATCGATAGAATTTTGTTTCGGAACGATAGGGAAGATGAACTGTCTATAAAAAGAGAATGAGTTCCACTATACCTTTAAGTAATTTTTATCAATTTCAAGCATAGTCCTAACTGCAAAGAATAAAAACTTTACCAAAAAGATCAAAAAACTGTATTTAGAAGAAAGCTATACCAAACCTCTTCAAGTAACCAGGATTCCCAGTTGTCGAAGTTGTTGATTTGACATAACATTCGGAATGTAATCCTACAGAGAGCAAAAAAAAAAATTGTTGTGACTTTTTTCTTGACAAAGCTTATTTTGGAAAGTGCATACTTCAGGTACCTAGTTGATAAGAAAATACAAAAATTCATCCAAAACATTTACAGCTTGGGACGTACCCGTCAGCCGGGTATCAATCATATGTTTTGTGTCATAACGTTGCAATAAGATTTTTTTTTTTGTTATTTGAATAAGAATAAATTCAGGTTACATGTAGTACTACTGATGTAAACTATCGATAGAATTTTGTTTCGGAACGATAGGGAAGATGAACTGTCTATAAAAAGAGAATGAGTTCCACTATACCTTTAAGTAATTTTTATCAATTTCAAGCATAGTCCTAACTGCAAAGAATAAAAACTTTACCAAAAAGATCAAAAAACTGTATTTAGAAGAAAGCTACACCAACCCTCTTCAAGTAACCAGGATTCCCAGTTGTCGAAGTTGTTGATTTGACATAACATTCGGAATGTAATCCTACAGAGAGCAAAAAAAAAAATTGTTGTGACTTTTTTCTTGACAAAGCTTATTTTGGAAAGTGCATACTTCATCATTCTACCTTCATACGTCATACATTCTACCTTGTAGAGTTCGAAAATATTTTTTTATAAAAAATATTATTTCGTTTCTATGCCATTGACCAAGTAATTTCCAAGTCAAGGGACGGACAGGCAATCAGTTGCTTTGTTTATATATTGTTCCATCAAGTTGGAAGACGTGCATGAGTAAATCATTAAATCTTTCTGTTTTATATATTTTAAGTGAATGTAATATTTTTTTTATAGAGTAAATGAGTATTTTTTGCTAGAAACATAAATAAATTACACTGTTTATTATTTATTAGGTTTAATTACATGAATACTGCATTGAAAATATTAACCCATTGGTGACTGCGTGAGAATTTCTCCCATATATTTTGTTTTTTTGGCGGGATGCGGCTCTTGGTACTTCCGAAAACCTCCCCTCCTTACTATCTGTAGTTCACAGACTCACACACCTCCCTGAACTCTCCCCGCTCCAATACCAAGCCTTATACCTGCTCCTAGGGACATACGATACCAACAAAGTATCGATACCAATACTCATTTGAGTACTTTGATCAAATATTCGATATCACCAAAGTATCGAAAGGAAAGTATCGATACTTATGTATCGATACTCATATAAAGTACTAACAATATTATAAATAAAAATATATTTAATAAAAAAATATATTTAATAAAAAAATATATATAAAATATAGCACTAGCTAAATTATACCATTAATTAAATTTCATGTTTTTATAAGTTGTTAATTATAAGATTGGTTTTATGGTTCTTAATATCAAATGAAATTGTATTTACTTACTACATTTATATTTTAATAAATACTCGGGGATGATTGATAGTCAGGAATTTTAGCCATAAAACATTTTCTTTATTTAACCGTTTCGATCCAAAATGGGGATCATCAGCGGTAAAACGAAACAAATATATGAGTATAAAACTTTACTCTGTTAACTTCATGACTATCGGTCATTTCCGAGAATCTTATAGTAAAACAGTCGACTCAGAACCGATATCAGTACTGATTTAAGTATTTTACATTAGAATATATTCAAGTAATTTATATTCGTCGCCTCGAAATCTAACTGAATTTAAGGATATATTTGTTCCGATACGCATTACAAAAAAAGTTTTGAAAAAAATACGCAAATTTTCTGAATTATAAAGAAAATAAGTTTTTTCCACCACTGAATTTTAATTTCCTAACATTCAATCTTACTTTTCAATAAGTTGAGGCCTTGTGTAGGAGTTTCAAAGGTTTGAGATGTATAAGTATGGTTTCATTTTGGCGCTTAGTGGCAGTAAACTGGGTACTAGTTCTGAACAGTGGCTCCTGCGCCGTTCAGTAAGGGGCCCTTCAGAGTAAGGCCCGATCCTGTAATAAGGACCCTTTTGGGGGTGTACTTATCTCGGAAGAGGCCACGCCCAAGAGTCACTCTTCAGAACTTGTACCAAACTGGGTACTAGTTCTGATTACAACTCTTACCGTAAACTGATGTCTTATATCCTAATCCGACAGTTCCTAAATCTTTTGACTTTGATGAAAATACTTTTCGCCACTTAATATCCTTTCTTAATATTCCTATCCTGGTATCGATACTGAAAGTCAGTATCGATACCAGTACTCATTCTTGAAACCTTGGTATCGATACTGAAAGTCAGTATCGATACCAGTACTCATTCTTGAATCCTTGGTATCGATACCAAAATACCCGGTATCGAAATGAAAGTATCGATACTTTACTCATATCGATCGGTATCGTACGTCCCTACCTGCTCCAGCTTCCTTCTACTCCGCTCAATCCGATTTCATGAGAGATTCTCTCTTGCGCGACTGTCAGTGTTTCGTACAACTGAGTGTGCGTCAACTTCCAAAATATTTTCTTTAAGAGGGAAAAATGACTCAATGACTACACTAAAGAATAGTTTTCTAGTATAATTTTCTGTCTACTTTATATTCGAACTTGGAAGTTCCAATATACATGATATTATATTCACTATTGTCAATTAAACTAAATGCTTGCAGTATTAATTTGGTTTTAAGATTATACTTTTTCTTTATGTATTTAATTTTTTTACTCTTTTTGAAAAATGTTAAACAGTAGTTTTGAATGATTATAGTTGTTTTATCCTCTTAATAAAAAAGTTTTTTCACTATTTCATAATTTGTACTAATAATTGACCTTTTTGTAAGTAAAGCTTTATTATTAAAATTTAAACTAACGTATGATTAAAATTAAAAAAAAAAAAAAGAGGTGATTGTTGTGAGAGAAATTCTCACGTGCGACCATCCATGTTAAAGTTGGTCTAGCGACCAATGCAGGTTAAAGGAATCTACATTTATCGAGGAATTAAATAAAATAAAGAAAAAAAAATGAAACATTAGAGCTACAATTGTGCAGCTTTAAGATTTGTTCGGAGATATAACAATAAAAAATGTGACACATTACTCAACAATAGATATCGATAATAATATCCACTAGAGAAAAAAAAAAAAAAAAAAAAAGGAAAAAGTTACAAAATTACCTCTGTAAATGACGCAAACTGATTGGACGATAAGGAACCGTGACATGACGTGACTACAATAATCGAAGGGACATAATTAGCAGTTATTTGGAACTGATACCTGGAGCTGTTATCGGAGCTCGTTTAGGGAACGGCCATCAGGAGGCTTCCATTATCGCCACCATTTTTTATTATGAAATACCGTGGCGATAAAAGCGCTGCGTAGCGGATCCTCAATGACTCAACCTCATCAATTTTTTCTGATGAGGTCATTTTATTACAATGGAATAGAGTCCACATCGTCATGACCGAGTTTAATATGATAATATAACTGTTTTAGTTAAGAATTACAATATTATAAAAATATAATTCCTTATAATAATAATAATGATGTCTTTTTATTGAGCGTACAAATTACATTGTCGACACTTACTCTTGGACAATTACCATCAGAGCTTGAGAAAGGAGCATATATCATATTATCTAATTTAGAACTAACAATAATGAAATAATTGTAACAGTGAATGTCTCATATAAATCATTAACCCGAGTCAAACGATATCAACAATCAAACAGGTAAACATTAGACAAACAAATAAATACAAAAATAATCTAATACTTATTAAATTATTCACCTTTTAAATTTATCACTAAAAATATATTAATTAATCATAAAAATAAGTAAATCAAATGGTCCCAACAAAACATTAGCTAAAAACAAAACAAGAGAACAGCACACTATTTAATAAACAATGAACCCATATATAGTTAGCTATAAGTATTATTTCAAATTATTGACTTATTTAAGTATTTATTATTAAATTTTCCGTATCATATTAAATACTAGCTGTATATACCGGTTTCACCCGGAGAATTTCATTTTTTAAATCTATAAAATCTATAAACTAAGACTTTTATCGACTCAAACAGTCGATCTCGTAAAAACCAATGTAAAGTGAGATCAAAACGATTATTATAACAATAAAGAATATACCCAGAGATCGGCTGAAGTTATGCAATTTTAGTATCGACACGTGTTCGCACCTGGTCTGAAAGAACCACTGAGCGAAATTTGGAGAATTTAGGACAAACAGTATGGATTTCTATAAAGAACCAACAGAATTTCATCTTTATATTCATAGATTGTAGCCGTATATATCAGTTTCACTCGGGGAATTTCATTTTTCTAATGATACGGTCGATTTCTTAAAAAAAAAAAAAATTGTAAAGCGAGATCATTATGAGATTATTATAACAATAAAGAATATCAGCTGAAGATCGGCTGAAGTTATGCAAGTTTAATATGGACAGGTGTTTGCACCTGGTCTGAAAGAACCACTGATGAAATTGGAGAATAAAGAATATCAGCTAAAGATCGGCTGAAGTTATGCAATTTTAATATGGTCAGGTGTTCGCACCTGGTCTGAAAGAACCACTGAGCGAAATTTGGAGAATAAAGAATATCAGCTGAAGATCGGCTGAAGTTATGCAATTTTAATATGGACAGGTGTTCAAAGTACCACTGAGCGAAATTTGGAGAATTTAAGACAAACGGTATGGATTTCTATAAAGAACAAATAAACAAACAAACAAATAGAATTTCAACTTTATTTATATAGATTTTCACAGCGATAAAGCAGGTTCTGAACTTATCCAATGGTACCGTGTATATATATAGTAATGTGAAAAAAAAAAAAAAAAATATGATTGAAAAGTGTTCTAAAACTTTTGTTGGGACAGTCAGAAACTGTTCTAGTAAATTTCATCATTACGATTTTTATAACAATAAAGAATATCAGCTGAAGATCGGCTGAAGTTATGCAATTTCAATATGGACAGGCGTTCGCACCTGGTATGAAAGAAACACTGAGCGAAATTTGGAGAATTTAGGACAAACGGTATGGATTTCTATAAAGAACAAATAAACAAAAAGAATTTCATCGTTGTTTATATAGATAACAATTTTGTATATTATAATATTTTTGGAAATATGAAAATCTCTTTTAAGATTTTTTATCATGATATTCGCAGTACTGGGTGAAACCTTTAATAGAAATTTCATTTTTATGAATTCTCTTCCATATCCACTGCAATCTTCTATGATGTGTTCAATAATAGTGTACGAGGGGTTTAGGACGTTTTACGTTTTGAGAGGGGGTTCTTTGTAACTAGCTATCAGTTGCTTTTAGTAAAAAGATGTTTCACCAAAACTTTAATAAATAAAAACTAAAAATAATAATAAAAAGTAAATTTATTTTGAAGAATAATATACCTCCAAAGTAAATGTACTCTTTCTCGAATGCTTCCACTATTCTATAAGAAATTTAATGGACTCGTTAGTGTCGAGTGGGTCGGAGGCGACTTTAAGTAACAAGCGCCTCCCCCCCCCCCACGATGAAGGTCAAACTAGTTCCTTTCCCTGTTGTGGAGAATGGGGGGGGGTACGAGGAATCAGAAAGTAATTTCCTCGGATTTAATTGGCGGAGAGGTGCCCCCCTTCGATCGAAATGCTCCAATAACAAGGCTTAGTAATGACTGCTTCCTAAGCCCCCCTTTCCCTGTTTCCGTCGTTGTCTTCAAGCTGCTCCTGTTTCCTGTATGCAATTTGTTAATTTCCTAGTAAAACAAGAAGACTTAATCTGAGTTTTCGCCTAGATTTTGCTTTTTTTGAGGATTATTCCTCTGTAGGAGAAAAAATGAAGGGAAATAATGTTGAGTACACAAATACCTGATTAATAGATATAATAATACTAAATTATATTATAATAATAAAAACATACTATTAATATAATTATAATAATAATTTATTTCGCGCCTGTCAGCAAACGACGACAACCAGCAAATGCTTCCGCTTAATCAAATGCAGGGCATGACCAATGAGATGGTACTCATTTATATCTATTCTCTGGTTTGTTTACGTTAATATCGTTTGTATTGTAGATCACACGTCCAGTCCCTTTTTCATCTCCTATTTATAGGCATATCAACTGTTGCCATTGATTCTATCTTCAACTCCGACTAATACCTTGCGCTTACTAATATTCTGAGATCTACAGCATCAATCATTTAGGATAAAATAATTGAAATATCGTCTATTTATACAAAAAATTAGATATGAAGTTTGTCTAAATTCTTTAGGAAAAATAATATTTTGTATTATTATATATTATATAACAGTGGTTTCGGCCGTCTGGCACATTCATTATAAATAAATCTGTTTAAAAAAACAGATAATATATTGTTATGAGAGTTCAACAAACAATAATTTCCTATATTTTAATGCATCTTTTACAGTACCAGTCAAAAGTTTAGACTCACCCTTAGTTTTGTAAAATTACAAAATTAACAAAATATTATTTATTTACCAACATAGAAACTATAATTTGATTATTACTTTATTTTTAATTTGTTTATTTGTTTCTTTAACCCCTTTGTGCTACTAAGGCTTATCGGACGATGCTACAGTGGGAGTCCTAAATTTTCCCTATCCAGGTATAATTAGGATAGAGATCTTTAACGAGTACCTGACATCGTACAGGCTCGGAACCTCCATTTTACGTCCTATCTGAGATACAGCATAGCCAAGGATTTTTTACTCCCATTAAAAATTACTAGGGCCACCCCGGGACGCGAACCCGCGACTTTTAGTATTGTAGGTTACAATGCTAAAAACTACACCACAAGTTATCAATATTTATAATTTTATTCTAAACCAAATCATATAATGTTTCAAAGGTTACCTCTTGAGTTAATGATGGTGAAAGATATCCACCATATTCTACCTCTTGAGTTAAAATTATTTTATTAAACTTGAAGATTGTGAATTAAACGCAAGTGAGTATAGCTTTTGACTCGTATTGTACATATCGTAGAAACATAAATTTCATTTAATTTATTCTGGTTGAACAGAACTCATAACTCTTCTTTATTTATTGAACCCGAAATATTTTCCTCTAATGCAACCAAAAATTGGACATAATACAATATAATGTGATTTTTGTTACAAATGGTAAAATAATAACTAACTCCATTTCCCCCTGGTTTGGGAGTCAGTTCTAACAATTCTCTTTTTGCTTTAAAAATTATTTTTATTATCTCTAATCTCTATGGTTTAGTATAAGTGTGTATATATATATATATATATATATATATATATATATATAGAGAGAGAGAGAGATCTCGAAAATTCCACGCAAATTTTTCAACATTTCTTGGTACAAAAAAAAAAAAAACTAGATAATTATTAAATCTTTTAATAATTATTAATGTATCATACTCTGCAAGGTTTTTTTTTATTTCATGGTGTCCCGAAACTAAAAGATTAGATCCCTCAGTTAAAAAACTATCTATTAAGGCTAGCAGTAAAATTGACCTATGATTTACTTTATTCAATATCCTACAAACTGCTTAGGGATTGTAGAACTAAAGCGTCATTAATATCCGCATTGTCGGGGACAGAGGCTGTAATGGTCCAACTTGTTCTGCATTGTCCAAGTCTCTGCAGTTTCCTCCCCACTATAGCACAGGCTCCAACATCAATAGCCCTTGAAATTCTAAATCCATAATGAATTAAGTCTAATAGAATTAAGAATTTCAAAGGCTATTGATATTGGAGCCTGTGCTTACCTACTGACAGTAGTGGTTAGTTCAGAATAATAAAGAAGAAATAAAAAAAGAAATAGAAAAGAAGACGGTTAATCAAATATAGAACAACGTAAATAATAAATGTCCTCTTGGATTGATTAGTATGCTGTGTCTCCATTAACCATATAAAGTAAGGCAGCAATACTTGTAAATTTTTAAATAAAGTATTCCTTTCTCTCTCTCTCTCTCTCTCTCTCTCTCTATATATATATATATATATATATATATATATATATATATATATATATATATATATATCTAGTAGCAGGAAGGTGAGCGCACCGAAATGATTTTTCAGGCCAAGGCCCGAAAAGTACAGCTATAAGGACTCAAAGCATGTAGTGAAAACACTGGTTTTTGATGCAGTATGATAAAAAAATATTATTTTACTCCGGGCCTAGTTTTTAAGTCAAATACTGCGCAATACGACGCACAGTGGTCCAAAAAAGCTGAAAAAACCTAATATCTATTATAGTTACTTTGCTAGCGGCTTGGAACCACCCGTCTATTGATTTTTTGAGGTGCCGAATGAAATCATATTAGTGCAATGTAACCACGAGATAAAGTCCAAATTTGGGGTCAAAAGTTAAAAATATCAAAAATTCGTGTTTGATATTGTCCTATATGTTTTTTATATGGAGCAGAATCTAATAAAATCAATATCAACTAAATCAGAGCATCAGGTCAAGTTAAAATTACAAGTGGAAAATAAAAAATAATAAAATTGTATAGATAATTTTTTTTATTTAACATTTTTATGTACAATAATACAAATAGGATATAATTATTTAATCTTGTTTAAATAAATTGTATGCTTTCTCCGTTAGCTCTTTTTTCTTTTTATACTTGTGTACTGGTCTTAAATCCGTAATATATGGGTCGCTTGTTACAAATAATGGTGGAAAACATCTTCATTTGTTGCGACTCGAGATATCTTCCTGGAATGATGTTCCCTGTAATGCTTATAATTTTTGTTCCTACTCTCCATGAGCCTCTTCTGACAGGGGACCGATACAAAGAGCTGCGTGCTCAATCATGTCTGCTACATGGAAAAGAATTTTGTGGACGGTCGATGGGAGATAGTACCAGGGGTACCGAGTTACTGCCATCTCAGCCGTTTCCGCTGCATACTTGCGAAATGCTGCAGAATCAATCGGGTACAGAGAGCAAATTCACATCTAGAACTGTTTAATCTCATAATTAATTCTTCATTTATCCCTATAATTTACGCGGTTAATGAAGGATTTTCAAAAACTTGCAACAATAACAGCATCAAATTGAAATAAATGTACCGCCTCAATTTTCAGGGGTGAGAGCTCTAGTATAAAGGATCACCATACACTATAAGCAAACTGTGCAACTTCAAACAACCTATGGTACTTGTAGTTTATTTGATTATTTAAAATACATAATAAAACAATTTTTCTTTTAGTATTTTAGAATTAAAATTAAAATAATTTTATTTTATTTTAGTATTTTAGAAATAAAATAAAATAACGTGTAATTTATTTTATTTTAATTCTAAGTCAGTCCGCCTTCCTTAGACACCTACAGGAGGATTTTTCTTAAATAATAGTTCCTCCCCAAGGTCACCCGCCTTCGCCACTCGAACCGTAGCTGAAGGTTTAAATCCTTATAAATCCCAAAGTTGGCCGAAGTTGGCACTGAAAATTTTACCACAGTTCCTCTACTACCTACAGTTACATATTAAACCATTGCGACCGTAACGCAACGTAACGCAAACTTTTTATAAATCAACTAAGTCAAAAAATCATACTTATTTCGGCAACGATTTTGAAAATTAATTTCTTCTCTAACTATTGATATTATTTTAAACAAGTTTAGTCCATAACAGTGCACATATAGATGACACACTCCTGTTGTATTGGGGAATATTTTATTGTTAATCTTATATATAATAATAATAATAATAATAATAACTTTATTGGCTCTTAGAATACATTCTTTTAGCCAGGAGTCCGGCCCAATTGGTGTTAGTAAAGCTTTCAATACATATTTTTTTTTTTTTTTTTTTTTTTTTTTTATATCATTAATGTTAGTATCAAAGTATGTAATAATTTTAACAAAACATATTAATTAAAAAGTGATAAAATATTAAAATATATCACATACAATATGTACTTATTAATATATACATATAATTTAATACAATATAAATCCCATTCGACAATTTAAAAGCAGTGGTAGTAATTTGACGGATTTAAGAATAACACAATTAATAATAACCGTATATATAATAAATTTGATAATATAATAATAAATTTGATAGCATACTCTAACATAATAACAAATACTGTGATTAAGTCTGTGTTTCAATCAGAACATCTTGATTAATATTAAGAATAATAAGTAAATAGATAGATTAACTATTTTAATTATACAATAAACTATTATAAGGTGTAAAATTCAGTTAATTTAAAACATTTAATTTAAAGGCATTCCTTGACACCTGCGTATATTATCCAGTCAATAGGACAACGACACTTAATACCACAGTGGCTCAGTGAGGACAATAGTAAACATGCCTACTATAAGTCTATATATACATAGATACACAACATATATATATACAATATATATATACCGAATACACACCCACACACACACACACACACATGTGCGCGCACACATACACACACCCACACAGAGGCATATATACATATACACACATACACATTGTTTTTTTTTGTGTTTTTTTGTTTTTTGTTTTTTTATCATTTATTCGTTTATAATAAAAGATCTAATTTTTAAGCAGCCTACTGTGTAGTAGAAAATGTCGTTGAGCTTTTGTTGATTTTCTATTGAAAGTAGGTTTCCTAAAATTGAATTACTTTGTAAATTAATATAATTAGTTAAGTATCGGCTTCTTAATTCTTTATACATTGGGCAGTCTAATAAAAAATGGTACAAATTTTCGGGTTTTTGAAGGTTGCAAATAGTACAATTTTCTTCTCCTTCTAATTTGTATACGGTTCCTTTGAAATAAAATGTTGGTTTATTCAATTTGGCTACTCTAAGCTGACTGACGATTCTCTGTTTATTTATGTTTGTTCTTAAGTTTAAGTATAGTTCTGGCCGGCTTAAACTGCTAATATTTCGATATTCTTCGTTGTACTTAGAGTTGAGGACTGAGTTTATGTCGGAGCTGATGGAGTGATTTTCGAATCTGTTTATTATATCTTTGAGGTGTAGTTGGACAGCTTCAGGACTAGGATCGTTGCGTTCTAGAATAATTGACGAACCTACTTTTGCTAGTTTAATTTTTAGCTCTGAATACCAGTTAAAATAAGTTTTGTTATTTCCATCTAACTCCTTTAATCTGTTGTAGCAAATCTTAGGTAGTCTATCTTCTTGCATTTTCAGTAAGGTGATCCACCATCCCAGCATTCTTTTGACTACTTCTACTTCCATGCTTTTGATTCCAGTCTCCAAACGGACGATATAATTTGGGGTGTGTTTCGGCCAATGATAAATCTGCTTTACGTATTTTGTTGTGATTGTTTCGAGGTTATTACAATATTGTGGAGCCCATATTTCCGAACAATACAGAAGGGTGGATCGGATGATGGACTTATATAAGGTGTGTTTCGAGTCCCAATCTCTTGATCTTGTTTCTTGTAGTATGGCCAAGGTTGTGGCAATAGCGGTTTTTGTTTTTTTGATAGCTGTATTTGCGGCTAGAAGGAATTTTCCGGACGAGGTAAACTGTATTCCTAAATATATGTGGTTATTTACAGTTTGTATGTTGTTTTCTCCATAAAAAAGCGGTTTAAGTTTTTTCATTCTCCCTCCGCCCTTGTGAAATGGCACTATTTTCGTTTTTTCTGTATTCAGAAGGAGCATATTTTCTTCAAAATAGTGGTATAATATGTTAAGCTTTTTCTGGCAATCTGTCCAGGAGTCTGCTAGGATCACTATGTCGTCCGCAAATAATAGCATTAATACCTCTTTAGAGCCGGTTATAGATATACCTCTTGCTTGGTGGTCTTGGAAGTACTTTACTATGTCTGATATGTATAGTGCGAAGAGTAGTGGGCTTGCTGAGTCGCCTTGGAGAACACCCTTTGTTACTTTAATCGGATTTGAAACCTCCCCATTAATCTCAATTATTGCTTCCATGTTTTTATACAATATTTGAAATATGTTGATTATTTTAGAACTTACTCCTATTTTATTTAATTTATGCCAGAGCTTTTCGTGATTCAAGGAGTCAAATGCTTTCTGAAAGTCAATAAATATTCCAAATACATAGCGGCCTTTAAGTCTGAGAGTGATATTTATAATTGAGCTGAGAACAAAAATACTGTCTCTACATCCTCTATTTTTCCGAAAACCATTTTGTTCTTCAGGGAGTATATTATTGATTTCTGACCATTCCGAAAGGCGACTATTAAGAATGAATGTAAATATTTTAGTTATCGTATTTAGAAGGGCTATATTTCTATAATTATTTGGATCTTTTTTCTCACCTTTCTTGTATATTGGTTTAATTATTATGTTAGACCAGCTTCGCGGAATGTCTTCCTTTTCATATACTTCGTTCAAAAGATGGAGAAGGTAATGTTCCCACTGAGGGTTTAATAATTTGTAATATTCGTAAGGCATCCCGTCATTGCCCGGCGATTTATTTCTTTTCATGTTTTTTATTGCCAATTGTAATTCTTCCAGTGTTATTTCACAGTCGAGGAATGGATTTGATTTTGAAAAATTAGTAATTTTGAAAGGTTCTGATAAAGAGTAGAAATTTCTATAGTATTTCTCAAATGTGTTCAGCGATATTTCTAGGTCTTGGTTTTTATTGACCCTTAAGCCCCTTATGGTCTGCCAAAATTCCCTGCTATTTCTTGTCCCTGAGATTTTTTCGCTAATCAACATATAATGTTCTTTTTTATTTTCCTTTATTAACTGTTTATAGATTTTCCTTTCCTTTAAGTAAGCACGTAAATTATCTGTTGAAGACGGTTGTTTCTTGAATATTTTGTACATTTTGCGGACTTCTTCTTTTTTCCTCCTACACTTTTCGTCAAACCAGTAATTACCGTTTTTGAATCTATTAGGTCTCATTACAGTAGATTTTGAGACGCCTGAATTAATTCCTATGTGAGTAAGTGTTTCTTTAAAATTTTCGTAAATGTTAGTTACCTCAACGGAGTTGTAATATATATTAGGTGACTGTTTTAATAAATTGATAAATATTTCAACATTGCTTTCCTCCCATCTGAATTTTCTTATTTTACGGGGATAGCTATCTTGATTGCGATGGTTGACCAGATAAAGAGGCAGGTTAAGTTCGAGAAAAAGAGGCAAATGAGCGGATATTTCTGGAATTTGCTCAACTTTCATATCATGAACATGTGCCATCGTGTTCCAGTTAACCCAGATTGTGTCTACTACCGAACTGCCGTTGTAAGTATGACAAGTGAAATATCCTAACTCATCACTGGAGGTCCTACCGTTAATCATTAGGAATTCATTTTCCTCTAGAAGGTTTACTATCTTCTTTCCTCTTGAGTTTAAAACTCTGTCCTGTGATTTCCTATTCTCTTTTAACATTGTACCTTCAAAAAGATTGTTCTCTGCGGATTGATTCAGAAGGCCAAATCTTCCGTTCCAGTCCCCTCCTATCACTATGTATTTCCGGGAAAGATCATCTTTTATCTGTTTTAGGGCTTCTTCAAAAAGTTCGATAAATTCTTCTGTATTGAAAGTCTGATTGAAATAGATATTACCTATAATAAGTTTGAAATTATCTTTTTCAATTTCAACGAATAGCCATAAATTACAGCATTCAATCACCTGCACCTTTAAGTTCGACAATTTTTTAACAAGAATTAATAGGCCCCCACTTCCTCTTCCTCTAGATTTGTTTTTAATTGCCCTGGAATTAAATATGGAATAGTCTCTGAAGCAACTAGGTAGGACGATGTTATCACTGGTAATAAAGGTTTCTTGTAAGCATATTATTTCACATTTAGTCATTAGGCGGATATTTTCTTTGCTTAAACTGTGAATATTATTTAACCCTTCTATATTCCAGAAAATTATATTAAGATAGGGTCAAGATTCAATATATTTTCCTTTTGTTTTCTTATTTCGAGCAGATGAGCAGGGTTCCGGTGAGTTTTCAAGAGAAGCCGGGAGAGAGCGCTTCTTTTGATTTATTTCTTCTCTATTAAACTCTTCAGAGTCGGTTCCAAAGGAGATATCTTTAATGTTTTTAAATAGAGCTAAGTCTGATTCATTTTTAATTGATATCTTAGTCGAACCTTCGGTGTGTCTAGCATAAATTTTTCCGTTTCTATGCCACAAAAATTTGAAAACCCCTTCCCTTTGTAATGCCCTGGCTTTGGCAAATAATATTCGGTTTTCTGTTGTTAAGAACTCGTTTATAAAAATTTTCTTTTTATCTACTTCCTGAATAGACTCTGAAGGGTTAAGAAATTTTAGATAAAGTTTTTCTCTATTTTTTCTGGCGTTTGATAAAAAAGAGTCCTTATCGAATAACCTTAGGAATTGTAACACGATAATGTCCGTATGTGAACCGTTTTTTTTCCTAATTCTGTAATAATTGTCTAGGTCTCTAATACTTATATCTACTTCTAAGAGCTTGAATAAATTGCAGCATAACTCATTAATATTTTCTCCCTCTTTGAAAGGAATTCCTTTGACCTCAATTTTTTTCTTGATTTCGTGATTTTTTATTAATGAAATATCTGACTTTATTTCGGCCGTAGTTATTTTTAATTCCTGATTTTCTACTTTTAGGTTTGATATACGATCATTGAGTTTTTCAATTTGTGAGCTGATATAATTTTGAGTTTCCTGGAAAGCTTCAATCGTGTTTGTAAACTTTTCTAATGAACATTTGAAAGATGATATTTCAGCATTTGTCGAAATTGTGGAATTAATAAGGAAATCCATTTTTTCTTCAAGGGTCATTTTGTTAACATCTTTTTTCCCTGCCATTATTAATTAATAGGAAATTATTACAAGGAACAATATCGTTAAACGTACGGAGATAAGTAGATAGTAACGGTTCACTTGAACTTGGAGCGTTGGTCGTGGTGGGAGGTGGGCGGGGCTAGTGGGCAAACTACTATAATTCTATTAAGGGTATTAACTATTTTACCTGGAATAGTTCAAGACAAATTTTCTTACAACTTGACTTCGACTGGTTGGATTAACTTCAAACTTCACACCTGTCACAAACGAACATTCACCCACTGACTTGCAAAATTTCAATCGGTTTGGAACACTTTTACCGGAACTACAGTAAACTGTCCGAGAGGCGATGTTTATCGTGCAGCTGACCGAGCCGGACTCCTTTTTTTTTTTTTTTTTTTTTTTTTTTTTTTTTTTTTTTTTTTTTTTTTTTTTTCTACTCTATATAAGATGTTAATCTTATATAGAGTAGAAAATAAAATTTATGTTGGTAGAAAAGTTCGATTTTTTCAATCATTAAAAAGTTCAATTTTACTGGTACACACACATTTTATTTTTGAACTAGTAAAAAAAATGTATTCTTATCATTGTTCTACAAGTATCTGAGTATTCGAAACCCAAGAAAAAATTAGGTTTGGGTTACTTTAATTTATGATGTTATTTCCCAGGTTGGACCACTGCGACGCAGTATTACTACCCCTTTTAAACAGATGTTTATTAATATGGATTAGTCTTAGGTGATGTTAGGGCACTGAAAAGATTTTTCAGGCCTAGGACTCAATCCAAATATTGAAAACACACGTTTTTGATACAATATGATGAAAAAGTATGTTTGTATTATCAAAAATACTTTTTTCTGTGTCAGTATCCTGGTAAAATTTAATATAACCGCCCCCTTTTGTGAAGTAAGACATAGACAGCTAACAAAAGTAGCCCTTGAAGGCCAGAGAAGGAAACTAATGAAAAGAGGGACCAGTTCGCAGCTGAAATGATGGAGTGTGGATCCTATATGAGCTTGTTCGCCCAGCTATCTCTATCTATATAATAACTATATTTCTTATAGTAGTTATCTCTCATTTCCTCTATAAAGCTTATATATTAATGTAAATAATTAAACTATAGAGCTAGGCTTAATCATTTTGTTAAAAATAAAAAAACTCTTGGCTTGTTAAAAATATACCAAAAATATTTAGAGAATAACAAAAAGGAATTAATGGTTTTAGTAACAAAACTAAAATTATTGTATTTAGAAAATCGCCAAAACTAAAAAAAAAAAAGAGACCATTGTTGTATATTGTTAGAGGATATAATTTCATTTTTTATTTATTTTATTTACTTGTTATCGGGGAATCCCCCAAACAAAAGAGTTGGCCCTAGGCCATTTTAAACAATAATGTTAGTAACACAAACCACAAGCTTAATATACAATTTTAAACTAGTAATATAAAATACAATTTTATGCTATAAGCAAAATATAAAACAAGGACATTAAGCATTAACAAGGCATTTGACGTATTTTCAACAAATATGATAATAAATAATAAATAATAGCAACACTATCCCCAATTCTATCAGTCCACTCTTAATAGACTTATAGGTATAGCCAATACTAATTCACTTTGATGTAAATTATTGTCAATTACACATAAACCTTATACTTTTTTTTTTTCAATTCAATAGAATTTATTGAAAACTATTGAAAACCCACAAAATAATGTGTTACATAATATATATGTATGAGAGTGAACGTATGTGTGTTTATAAGTATGTATATTTATTATATTACATATCTCCAAATGCAAATAATTATATATACCTACTTAATTACTACTTATATTTATATACTTAATAATATAAATATATAATTATATATACTTTATTCTATTTTAGAGCTTGGCTTAATGATAATTTAGTGCACTTATCATGAGCGAAACTAAAAATTTCTGTATCTTATTATTTAAACTCTATTCCCGATTTTTAATTTTAAAAGAATACTACTAATTGACTACTCGAAGAGTCCGCAATTAGTTAAAAAGAGAGGGAATCAGAATCCTTTACAGGAACGTTGACTCAATCTCTTAGATTGATTTACACTATTTGATTGATATACAGTACCGGTCAAAAGTTTAGACTCACCCTTAGATTTTGTAACAAAAATAAGTAACAACATTTTATTTATTGGACAACGTAACAACTATAATTTCATTTTTAATTTATTTATAACTAGCTTTAATATCCCGGTTTCACCCACGGAATTTCGAAAACATTGAGAAAAGCCGCAGGTCCAGAAAATTTCGTTAGGACAGAAATGAGATTTTGTTGTACTCCAACGGTTGATTTCGTAAAAATCTAATGTAAAGCGAGATCATAACGATTGTTATAACAATAAAGAATATACCCTGAGATTGGCTGTTATGCAATTTTAATAAGGACAGGTGTTCGCACCTGGTATGAAAGAACCACTAAGCGAAATTCGGACAATTTAGGACAAACGATATGTATTTCTATAAAGAACAAACTAACAGAATTTCATCTTTATTTATATAGATTGTATTTCGAAACAATCATATAATTTTTGAAATGTTATCTCTTGAGTTACAATTATTTTTTTAAACTTGAAGATTGTGAATTAAATACAAGTGAGTCTAAACTTTTGACTGGTACTGTATATGTACGAGGGGTGATCAAAAAGTTCCAGGACTGTTGAGATTGCGCGGCAATGGAGTGTCATAGAGCAGTGCGGTTGGCAGCATTGTTTAGCGTGACTCTTCCTGAGCTCAGCTGTTTATTCAGTTTGTTGATAACCTTCTTCATTGCAAAGTTACTGCTGTTTTCGTAAAAAAAAGTTTTTTGTGTTCGGCGATTTTGTGAAATGAATGTAAAGGAAGAGCAACGCGTTTGCGTAAAGTTTTGTGTGAAGTTGGGTAAGATGTTTACTGAAACTTTTCAAATGTTGCAAGTGGCTTTCGGTGATGAATGTCTGAGTCGGTCAAGGTGTCATGAGTGGTACAAAAGGTTCAAGGAAGGCCGGACATCGTGTGAAGATGATTCTCGTTCAGGGCGCCCATCAACTTCGACTGACGACGATCATGTTGCAAGATTGAACAATCTCGTGCGTTCTAATCGTCGACTAAGCATTCGTGAGATGGCTGAAGAATTGAACATTTCATTTGGTTCTTGTCAACAGATTTTAACAGAAAATTTGCAGATGAGAAGGGTGGCTGCAAAGTTTGTTCCGAGACTGTTGACTGAGCAGCAGAAAGAACACAGAGTTCAAGTTTGTCAGGAACTTCTTGAAATGGCAAATGACAATGAAAACTTCTTAAAACAAGTCATTACTGGAGATGAAACGTGGGTTTATGGCTACGACGTGGAAACGAAGGTCCAGTCATCACAATGGAAGACAAAATCCTCCCCAACCCCCAAAAAAGCACGTCAGGTCAAATCAAACGTCAAGGTGATGCTTACTGTTTTTTTCGACTGAAAGGGTGTTGTTTACCATGAATTTCTTCCACGAGGTGAGACCATTAACCGCTTTCGTTATCTTCAAACCCTGAGAAATTAGCGCGAGACAATAAGGAGGAAGAGACCAGAGTTGTGGCGGAGCGGTGAGTGGGTTCTGCATCATGACAATGCGCCTGTTCATTCCGCACTGCTCATTCGCGACTACTGCACCAAAAATGGAATGACGGTCATTCCCCAGCCTCCATATTCACCTGACCTTGCCCCTGCAGACTTTTTCTTGTTTCCAAAACTTAAGAGACCCATGAAGGGAAAGAGATTTGAGTCCGTAGATGACATTAAAAAAAAATCGCTGGAGCTACACACCATTTCACAAGATGATTTCTCAAAGTCCTTCACACAGTGGAAACATCGTTGGGAAAAATGTATAGCTTCCCAAGGAGAGTACTTTGAAGGGGACGACGTCCAATAGCCTGTAGATTTTTTAAATAAATTAATAAAAAATCAGTCCTGGAACTTTTTGATCACCCCTCGTATGAGAGAAAACGTGTGTGTGTTTATATGTATGTATATTTATTATATTACATATCTTCAGTAATACTTCGATTATTGTACGGCCAACTCTATTTATATGGGGAAAAAACCGAAATAATTACATATACTTACTTAATTACTACTTATATTTATATACTTATTATATACTTAATTACATAATATATAATTATATATACTTTATTCTATGTTAGAGCTAGGCTTAATGATAATTTAGTGCTCTTATCAAGAGCCAAACTAAAAAATTCTGTATCTTCTTATTTAAACTCTATTCCCGATTTTTAATTTTAAAAGAATACTAGTAATTGACGACTCAAAGAGTCCGTAATTAATCGAAAAGAGAAGGAATTAGAATCCTTTACAGGAACGTTGACTCAATCTGTTACTCTTTGATTGATATACACTATTTGATTGGTATACACTATTTGATCGATAAACACTATTTGATCGATATAGACTTTTGATATTCACCTGGATAATATTTTATATTCTCTTTAAGTTAAATATTTTTAAATATTTATAATGCGGTTTATTGATTAATTATTAATCAGGTAATATTTAGACTGCCGAGAAATACGCCAAATTACATATAGAGGCCAAAACTTCACCAATTCATGTTTTTACTTTTGAATTACAATTTAAATACATATTGAAGACTTTGGATATAGATGGATGTCGTCTTACAGAATTGGTTGCGGTCACTTATAAGAAAAAATAGGCTAGTATTGATTGGTGTTGAAGATAGAATCAATGACAACAGTTGATATGCCTATAAATAGGAGATTAAAAAGGGGCTGGACGAGAGATCTTCACTAAACACAATATTAACGTAAAAAACCAGAGAATAGATACCTATTAGTGCCATCTCATTGGCCATGCCTCATTTGCATGCCTTCATTTGTTGAAGCGGAAGCATTTGCTGGTTGTCATCGTTTGGTGACAGGCGCGAATTAAATTATTATTATAATATTATTATTAGTATTTTTTTTTATTATAATATAGTTTAGTATTACTATAAATACATGTCACTAAATTCATGCACGGTTAGATAACACATGGATATGTCGGCATTAATATAATTCAATACTGAGTAAGGTTATACCTTTCTGCGATAGGTTTACCCGAAGGGCGAACGCAGCCGACGTTATCGAATACACAGAGGTATAATTGAAGGAAGGTTACACCAGAAGTTCTGTTTGATACCCGACCTCTGGGGAGGACGGCTCCCCCGAAGTGGAGGATACAGGGATATTGGTTTACAAGTCACCTCAAAGTCAACTCTGCGGGGTGGCTCCTATTTCAAATCTCAGTCCTATTCCCCTATATTTGAATAACAGGCAATTGATTTCTAAGGACGAAAATAGGATAATTTTGTATATTTATTTATTTCTGGTAATTTATGTACTTCTGGGGTAGGTGTTACTTAACACAGACAATTCTTTTTGTTAGATGGAAGCCAAATTTTGCAATTTGAAAATGTAAATTTTTAAATTTTAGTATATGTATGGAATTAATATGTAATAGTATATGTAATGGAATTAATAACCGTACAGTTATTGGCACCCTAAAGACTAAATTCGGAATAAATCAGTGGTGACATTAAAACAAATAGTTCTTATGAAGGGATCTAATTGAAACTTCGTAAAACTCCTCTTTATCTATCGGTATAAAGACTCAAGAGGTTTTTTTTGGGTTAAAAGTTCAATAGTTTTACAATATGGCAATATTTATTGTTGAAAGTGTCAAATCTAGTTATTAGTACCCTGTGGAATTAATTGTGAAATCTTCCCTATGGTTAGTTTGTTAAATTCTTACTTCATTAATGACTTAGAGGACCCTTCAAACATTAGACACATGTATATCTTGCAATAAAATTAGGACTTGTTTACCTATTTCTTTAAGTTAAAGTTGGGATGCCAATAACTGTACTATGTGCGAATAACTGTATGGTTTACCCTATATATTTAAACAAGACTATAACGTTATGAAATTTCAGCGTAATTCACAAAAATGTGATGATTCATTTTGTTATTTAAGGTAATCTTTATCCTTAAGGATGTTTTTTTTTGTTTTTTAACGAAAAAATTATCAACTGCCAGTTTTTAAACAATTGGCTGTTACGTTATTGGTAAGATATAATTTAACAGGGTTTACTTATTTTCTTAACGATTTCTCAAAAACGATTTTGATTAAACATGTTATTTTTTATTATAATGAAGTATTCTATTGTATTAGGTAGGTTTGTATGTTTGTTTAACTTCCCTTTATGCTACTAAGGCTAATCGGACGATGCTACAGTGGGAGTCCTAAATTTTCCCTATCCGGGCATAATTAGGATAGAGATCTGTAACGAGTACCTGACATCGCACAGGCTCGGAACCTCTATTTTACGTCCTATCCGTGGGACGGCATGGCAAAGGATATTTTACTCCCTTTAAAAAATTCTTAAAGGGCCATCACGGGACGCGAACCCGCGACCATTAGGATTGTATGTTGCTATGCTAACCACTACGCCACAGGTGACCCCTTATTAGGTAGGTTTTGTCATCATAGAAACGATGTTTCAATTCTTTTATTTTGCTAATTTAAAGTAAATAACTGTGCTTTTTTTTTCACTAGTAACACGATAACTTTACAAATGAAACATGATTTAATAATCTAAAAAAAGAGAAAACAATTTATTTAAAAGAAAATTTCAATTTCTGGTTATATAGGGTAAACCGTACAGTTATTGGCACCCTTAAGGCTATATTTCTGTAGTTAAATTTTAAAAAAATATTTTTTATAAAGGAATCAAATAGAAACTTCGTTTAGCTCCTCATTATCTATTCTCATAAAGACTCAAGAGGTTTTTTGGGTTAAAAGTTCAATAGTTTTACAATATGGCAATATTTATTGTTAAAAATGCCAAATCTAGTTATTGGCACCCTGTGGATAATTGTGAAATCTTCCCTATTGTTAGTTTGTTAAAGTCTTACTTCATACATGACTTAGAGGACCCTTCAAACATTAGACTCATGTATATCTTGTAACAAAATTAGTACTTGTTTACCTATTTCTTTAACTTAAAGTTGGGGGTGCCAATAACTGTATGGTTTACCCTAAGTAGAATATAGCAAAAGCTATTGGTTTCCATGGCTACTAGTAATAACATCCTTAAAACTTTAATTTACAATCAATTAGTTTATAATTATCATTTAACTACTAATTATATATAATTAAATAATATGAAGAAATATTAACCAAGTTTCGAGTTTTCGGTCCGAGTTTCAGGCATTCATCAGGATCAAGCAAATAAGCTTAAAAATTATATGAATACATTATTCATGTAAAATAAATATATTCAATATAACCGTTTAGAAATCGACTTTAAAATTCTTTACCTGTCTGTAAAAAGCTGACACCTCTTAGACAGATTCTCGCGGAAGTTGAAGAAGGGGGAAATTGATAAGGAAATAAGTTCCGGTTGGAGCATTACCCCCTCCCCCCCTCCACTTCCGCTAACCACCTGTAAACTTGAAAGGAGCGACTTTAGAAAACTTGAAAATTAATATTGAATTTTATTGAGCGGGCCCGCTATTGAAGGGGCTAAGGCGATTGCCCCTCTTTGAAAGCCCCTTCATTAACTTAGAGAATTAATACAGAAAGCTCTCGGTTAATTTTATGGATTACAATACGCCCACCGCCGCCGATGGAAACTTAGCATCCGTCCTTTAAAAGGGATGTTGGGCATCAATAGCTGAATATATATACATATAAAAAGGAAGAAATACTTGGTAAAGAGTTCATAAGTGCTTAAAAAAACTAAATATTACTGGGGAAAAAATCACTAAAATGGATTATATATTATCGAAAACAAGTTTCTATACTTATGACTTGTCCGAAACCCAACAAAGGAATTCATGAAAAATGAGTGAATAAAATCACAGCATTTCAAAGCCTCAAAAAAAAAAAAAAAAAAAAAAAAAAAAAAAAAAAAAAAAAAAGATAAATAAATAAATAAAAAAAACATACATTACATCAATTAGTTTTAGTCGCTTAAAATGGTGCCGTGATATAATTAATTTTTGAGGAAAAAAAAAAACTTTTTACTCAGCAGAAGAACTTTGCTGAATCCTGAAAAAGGTTTACTAATTTCTATTAAATATTGATTCAAAATAATAAATAATGATATATTTTTTAATATGTAGGTGTCGTTTTATGATCATGAATTCATGAATGTAAAAATATTTTTGTAAGAAACCCGTGGTAGGCGTGATGATCTACCTATCCATCATGACCGTCATGTCATGCGGGCTTGCATACCAACTAAATCAGCTAAATCCAGGCGTCGCTTATTATAGTTATGTATTACTTAACTATTCCGATCTTATTTGAAGGTCACCTAATATATTCTAATGTGATGTTAGAAATGAAAAAAAAAAAAAAATGAGACTATCTCTAGACAAAAGGCCCTTCGAATAATGTATAGTATAATTCGAATGTTAACATAATATTAACCCACTTAACTATGGAGTAATACATTAAAGTTATTCTCAATAACAAATATTGACTTCAATGACTAGAATATGTCAAGATATTTAAATGTACGTAATTATTATTATTTATTTATTTTATCTCTTCAAGCATTGATTCGCATCTGTCAGCAATCTACCACAACCAGCGAATGTAAATTCTTCGACGCATATGTAAGGCTTTAGGGAATGAGGAAAGGAAAGTGCCCAGCGGCACCTCTTTCCGGGCTTGACACTAATTTAGGAGAGGAGGTCTCTCATCCAGCTACTTTTTAGCCGCCATCTAACCGGTATGTTGACCGTGGACCTGTTGTAATTAATCTGTTGTTATGTTTTTCCAATTTAAAAAAAAGTACGTAAGTACGTTTTTATTTTAATATTGGAGTACATATCATATGACTTTTAACACAGATGACACAGATTGACGTTTGGACCACGAGATCCATGGCCTATCCAAAAAAATATTTTAGATATTTATATATTTTTTTCGTTTTTATAGGGATAAATCACCAAGTATATAACGATATAACAGTTGGATAAGAGTTATTCATTTTAGTATTAAGTTAAGTTTCCGTGAAATGGGGTGACATTGTGACTAATGGGATGACTTTGTGACCAACTTATTTTTCTAAAGCTTTTGAATTTCCCTCCTTAAGGTTAGGCAATTCAGTGTACTTGACAGTTGGTCACTAATGTGCAGCAACCTACTGGACACGTATGGACCTCTGTAACTTCTCTTTTTCCATTTGCCATTTTGCTTTATTTTAAGGTTTCAACTAAATCAAAACAATCAAACATAACCTTGAAATAAAGCACCATGGTAAATGCAATGAAAGAAGTTATATTTGGCCTGTAGGTTGCAGCATATTACTGACTACCTGTAAGGTACACTGAATTGCCTAACCTGATTCTATGTAAGGAGAGAAATTCAATAACTGTAGAAAACTAGGCTTGTCACAAAGTCACCCCATTTTACGGTTATTTTATAGGATAACTAACATTTTTTATCAACAACTTTTGTACCTATATATACCTGCAGTGTATTATAATAAAGTCAGTTCTATTTTTGAAGTTGTGCGGTTCATTTCGCTTTTACCCACCTTTTTTTAAGTGTTAGCTTCCGTCTAATCGTAACTTATATATATATATATATATATATATATATATATATATATATATATATATATATATATATATATACTTATATTGCTAAATCCGCCCCTCTTAACACTCGTCACCGGCATTTATGCCAAAGAAGGTTTTTATAAAGGTTGAGAAAATAAAAAATTCAATAATCTAACAAAATCTCTCCAGGGAAGCGTATTCAGAGAAAACTCGATACCTGAGAAGCCGCAGTAATCTAAGTAAACAATGGATTAATGAGGGGCGAAAGGAATAAAGGTTCCAGAGAGGGTTACGGTTAGAAAGAAAGAGTGAGGGAGAAAGAGGGAGAGTGAGAGTGAGAGAGAGAGTGAGAGAGAGAGAGAGAGAGAGAGAGAGAAGAAATAAAAAAAGAAGCTAAACAGGTTTAGGGCGAGTAGGGTTTGGGATACTGCGGCAAAGCACAACTGACAGCAGAATGTCTTAGGGCATTTAGACCGGAAATAAAGGGAGGGGGAATAAGGCTGTAGGAAGTTGTTGGGCCCTTTCAGGAGGACAAAGAGCTCCCAAAACAACTGCCTTCTGTATACCTTTGTCTTCTTCTTCAGCCTTGCTATCGATACTTTGGCGACACACTATATATCGATCGCTGGTAAAGGTCAGTCTCATTTTTTACAATTTAAGAATATATTTATCAGTAACTATATATTTTTTTGTGTTTCATATTGTCTAGAAATATATAGGTCGTGAGAGTTTTATTAAAATAATAATATATCTTCATACCTTTATTCACAACTTTCAGCTATTAGCGACAATCAGCTAATGTGATCATATCAAAGAACTAAGTATATAGGCATTGTAGGCATGTAGACGACACCTCTTTGTAGGCGACACTAATTCAAGAGAGGAGGTCTCTCATCCAGCATCTTTTTATCCGCCCTCAAACTGGCATGGCAGCCGTGGCTATGCCATTAATTATACTACAGTTATTTCCATGTAATTTAACTTAAATGCATGAATAAAGAGTTCGTATCTGAGTTCGAAAGTCAGTTGTTGTAAGCTTTAATGTAGAGTTGGGTTCCGTACTTACGGGAGTGTATTATAATATGAACTTGAAACTTTTCCATCAAAATTGTTATGACTTCTTTCAATTGCCGCCAGGTACGAGGTCAACGAAACTTTAAATCCAGATCTTCATCTACCAACAGTCGACTAGCACATAAGGACCGCTTTAAAAATCTTTTAAAAAAAAATCCATTGTAGCATCGTTCAATTAGCCTTAGTGGCATAAAGTGACGTTAAACAAACAAAATAAATTAATGCCAGTAATTTATTCAGATAAATTATTTATCTGAACAAACAACAATAAATTTATCTGAAACAAACAAACAACAATTATTTATCTGAACAAACAAAATAAATTAATGCCACTAATTTATTTCCATGGATGAATGAGAGCTATAAAAATTGTTTAGGATTTTCTTTTTTAGGTTAACATAATTTTGCATTTATAAAGAAATATTTACAAATAATATTTTATTTTATCCAAGCCCTTAGCTATCTTGTTTCGTGCAAGAAAATTGAAACTAAGTCTTGTAAAAACATAACTATTTTTAAGAAGGAGGGAGAAAAATTAATAACTATGGGTGTTAGTGCCATGGGTGTTAGTATGGGCAGTATAGGGCTTCAGTGGAAGCCTTGAAGTCCCAAAAAAAAAAAAAAAAAAATTAATAACTAATAACTATTTTTGTTTTACTTCCTTTAATATTCCTTGATCGGCTTAAAAGTATTAACGATCTACTGCTATTAAAAGTTTAATGCCACTACCAAAGCAATCACTAGCGGCAATTCTTGTTTGGAGGGTATGGTATAAAAAAATATATATGCATACAATATATAATAAAGTCAGGTTAAACTCACATGAAACAACCAAACTTAAAAGACAACACCAAACCTGATATGCTCATACCTGAAACAAACAAAAAACGTGGAAGTTTAGAAAAAATGTTTTTATTAATATATAATATCAATAAGTAAAAGAATTAATACAAATAATATTTAGAAGCAGTTTCCAGATTTATATTTATTCTATTTATTTATATAAATAAGCCTATTTATTACCTCTCTTATTGACAATGGTAAGCTCTTGTTAACAAATCAACAGGAATTTTAATATCAAAACTATTATTAAAAGTAAGAGAGTACAATCTTTAACATTACAATAAGCCATAGATTCAGACTAATCAGTAAAGTAAAGATTTAGAATTAATATAACTATCGACCAACAAATAAGAACCTGGGTAATTATTGATCTTCCTTTAACCATAAATAATTATTAATAATTTATATACTATATGTTTAATATACTGTTTTTTGTGTGAGGCAGCATTATTTTATTATACAAATAATAATGTCAGCTGTCCTTATTTGTGGCGTATACGTGCGGTTTTCTAGTTTTTTGTTAGCTTGTTCAAGCGGTACAAGATATGATGAATTACGTACAACCGAATTTAATGAAGCAAATTGACAATACGTCAATTTGAAACGCCAACAATTGAATTTAATGAAGCAAATTGATGATACGCACTGCGTGGAGTGTAGACGCAACAGAAGTCGGAGAGCTGAGTGGGAACACTCCAATTACAGAAGTGGATGCTAGAACCAAGTGCCGCTGTTCCGCACTTCCTGGTACTTGTGGCACAACGCGTGCCACTTCCCTTCTAACCGCCTCGTCTCAAATTAAAATTTAATTCTAATTACATCTGTGCACTTAATATTGTGAATTATTACAAAGTATAAATGGCTTAGTCAATTTGAATAATAAAAATGCATTGCAAATTAATATTATTTTTATTATTGAAGAGTTACACAGATTACATGAATGGTCAAAACAAACAAAACTTAGTCTAAATAATGATAAATCAAAAGACATCACATTTACACTTGGAAAACATATCCGCCCTCCTTCTACTGGGTGTCCCAGACCTAGAGGACACCTGCGCGCTAGAGCCTGCATCCAAAGTAATGGATGCCGAACTTCCCATGAATAAAAGTTATTTTTACTTTTTTAAGACTAGAAAGAACAACGTATGAATTCTAAATAATATAAAAAGGGTAATAACAACTAACTTCCTGTTAGACTGAACTTCCCATGAGTTAGAGTTAGTTTTACTTTCTTAAGACTAGATAGAACAATGTATGAATCTATATAAATAAAGTTGAAATTCTGTTTGTTTGTTTGTTCTTTATAGAAATCCATACCGTTTGTCCTAAATTCTCCAAATTTCACTCAGTGGTTCTTTGATACCAGGTGCGAACACCTGTCCATATTAAAATTGCATAACTTCAGCCAATCTCTTGATATATTCTTTATTGTTAAAAAATCGTCATGATCTCGCTTTACAATGTTTTTTTTTTACAATATCGACCGTTTGAGTCGAAAAAACGGCCTAAAAAATCGTTTTATAGATTTTGAAGAGGACAAAAGGCCCGGTAAGACCGTCCCTAGGTAGGAGTCGAGTTCTGGGATTTTTGAACCATATGTTTTTTTGTTTTTTTTTAACATTACAATACGTTTATTTACATGTATGGTGAATTTAGTTTTTATAAATGCCTCCTAAGAAGCGAGATTCAACAGGAGTAGTGAGCTCAAAAGGTAAAAAACAATGTCAAATACGAGCAACTGAAACTCTCGACAAACATCAAAATACGATTGAACAACAGAGGCTTAGACAGGCAGAATCGCGGGAAACTGAGTCTGCCCAGGAATACGAGGCCCGCCTTGCGCCACAGAGGCTTAGGCAAGCCGATCTTTCATACCAGGTGCGATCACCTGTCCATATTAAAATTGCATAACTTCAGCCAATCTTCAGCTGATATTCTTTATTGTTATAAAAATCGTAATGAACTCACTTAACAATGGTTTTTTACGAAATCAACTGTTTAATTAGAAAAATGAAATTCCCCGATCAAACCGGGTTATGCAGCTTAAAGATGAAATTCTGTTAGTTTGTTTTTTCTTAATAAAAATCTATACCGTTTTTCCTAAATTCCCCAAATTTCGCTCAGTGGATCTTTCTTACTAGGTGCGAACACCTGTCCATATTAAAATTTCGTAACTTCAGCCAATCTCTGGGTATATTCTTTATTGTTATAAAAATCGTTATGATCTCACTTAAAATTTGTTCACGTTTATTAGAAGAATGAAATTCCCCGGGTGAAACCGGGATATACAGCTAGTTCTAAATAATATAAAAAGGGTAATAATAATCTAAAATTAAAAAAAAAAAAATACTACATAAAAAATGTTGAAAATAAACCTGCATCCAAAGTAATGGAAACAATTTTAAACAAGCGCAAATGTAGAAGAGATGAAAAAAGTTTAATTTATTTCAAAGAAAGTATTTTTTAAATTTTAACTAAGGAGCTTTTTTTTTTTTTAATTTTAGATTGTTATTACCCTTTTTATATTATTTAGAATTCATACGTTGTTCTTTCTAGTCTTAAAAAAGTAAAAATAACTTTTATTCATGGGAAGTTCGGCATCCATTACTTTGGATGCAGCCTCTAGTGCGCTTCCTCATTGCCCCAGCAGTGAAATTCTCTACCGTGTTTTTGATCAGAAAAACTTCTTTTTAGACTCAAAAGGTGCAGTGCAATTGTATCATGGGTTACACCAATAAAAAGCTAACTAAATTCCGCAGTTTTTAGAAAATTTGATATCTTCTAGGGTGCTCCAGTGGGGAGTGAGAGATTTTTAAAAACTATTAAAAGTTTTAATAAATGTTTTGTGTTTAGCGCGTTAAAATTCCAACTGAAAGTGAGAAAATTTAATGCTGATTAAGAAAATATCATCGTTTTTGTTTCAACGCAAAGTAGAGAAAACTGTAATTTTTCAGAAAAAAATACGATTTAAAAAATAAAACAAAAAAAATCTCCTCGACAGATTGAGATAGGAAACCCCATTTTTTTTTTACACTAGGTCTGGGACACCCAGTATATTGACAATACCCAAATTTAGACAGAGCACATTATCTGGGACTCACTTTCGACAGAATGATGACACAACGGTGCTTTATTCAATAAATTTTGTCTCATTTTTACGATTTTTTTTTATTTTCTCAAAAACGACTGTAGTTTGGTCATTATCTGAAAATGTGTAAATCGTACGTCCGGTCCATTTTCAATCAAACTATGAGAGCTAGTAAAAGGAACTATAAAAATATAGGAGCTATTTCACTTCTTTAGTTGTTCTATGGAGGCTAGGTTTGTTTGTTTGTTCAACGTCCATTTATGCTACTAATGCTAATCGGACGATGCTACAATGGGAGTCCTAAATTTTGCCTATCCAGGTATAATTAGGATAGGGATCTTTAACGAATCCTGACATCGTACAGGCTCGGGACCAATCAAGGAAATCAACGCATCTTTAGATAATCACCCTATTATTTAGATCAATGGGTATTCCGGGTCTTTTTCGTTTAATGCACAATTCGGTTATTAAAAAAAGTAACTGTTATTAAAAAAAGTAACACGTGATTAATATAAAGTAACTATAATTGTTAATACAAATGATATGGTTTATTCTAATTTCCAAAATGAAGCAATATCTTCCAATATAACCTCAAAAAGGTCTTTCCCCATATTCCTTTGTCTCCACATAAATTCACAGAGATATGAATCCAACATTGTTCTTCTAGTTCCAGCTTCTATTTTATTTCTTCTTTTGGCCGCAGCCCATAACGATTCTATCGACTGTGTGTGCGCCCCAGTTGAAGGATCAACGAAATTTTCAGAATGGTTGACTGTATAATGTTTAAAATTATACCCTTCTATTCTTACTATAGTGGAATAAGCTTTCCAAAAATATGATATTATAATACTTCCTGGAAGAATACATTCTTTAATGCACGCTATTAAAGTATCTTTGTTCCTGTTGGGCACTGAATATATGAAAGATTGGTTGGTCTCCCTGCAAATACCACCAAAAACCCATGATTAATATAAAGTAACTATAATTGTACCGGTCATCTCTCTTGCGCAACTTCATAGAATGTCCATTCCGGCATAGTTTTTCTTAATGGATGAGGCCTTTTTCTTGTAAGAATGCAATGGTTCGGTCCAAATCTTTAAAATCTTCGTATAACCTGAACATAGCCATTATGAGGTTTTAAACGAAACTAAGAAATGTAGTCATATGTTCTACTGATATGGAGGTTGTAATTATATCACGTGTTACTTTTTTTAATAACAGTTACTTTCTTTAATAACCGAATTGTGCATTAAACGAAAAAGACCTGGTATTCCTTGTATATGCCTTTGTATTATACCTGGGTGCACCTGACTGTGGGGCAGTTGTATATGACCGTGATGTGACCAAAATTTTATTTCCCATTTAATCACCGATGAAAATAAAAAATTTTATTTAACAATCAAAAAATTTTTATTACTATATTTATTTTACTTTAGAGAGTAAATAAGTGAAGCTTAAATTATTAAAGCATTCAAGGTGTGGAAAATATTGCATAAGATAATCTTCAGTTAATTATTAAGTGAACAGTATCCGTCCAATGTTTCCAGAAAGGCATAAGAGATAAATTTTACTACCAGACGTAAATACACCTTCTATCGATTCACCTTACGATATATTTACAAAAACCAACTCGCAGAAAATAAAAAGTAAGCAGTAAAAAAAAAAAAACTCGATTTTATAAAATTATGTCTCTTTAAAAAAAGAAAACGGCAATAATGAATCGAAAAGACTTTCAAGTTTTGTAATACAAATGCTCTGTAACTTACCGAGATTTACAAATATAAGGATGTAAATGTGGAAAAATGTGTAAAGAGGAGGAATGGCGTTTACATATTATCGAAACACGTCGATTTCTGATCTAAGTAAGTTTGTATGTGAAAGTTGAGTGTTGTGCGCATCACACCAGATTTTTTTTTTATAATAATAATTTACCATATATTAACTTATAATTAATAATGATTACATTTTATAATGTAAGAATAGAGTTTATCTATTTATTGTGTTTTTATCATATATATAAAAAATATAATAAGTTTAAAAATCAACGCGATGAGTGTGAATTATGAGCACTTCGTTTATCATTTTATTCTTATCAAACCAGCAAAACAAATCAAGGATTTACGAGCAGGATGGAGCAGGAATATTCTGCTTAAACATAAAGAAGAGCAAAGCAATTTAATTTTACTGTCAGCTGTAAATGCGACTTCTCATGGAATTGCTTTAATAAAGCCCTCCATTGATATGTTTTCGATATCGTAATAAACTATATTTTTTAAACTAAGTTAAATAAACACACATGTTTATCCGTTCTTATTTATACGTTAGTGATATAAAATTATATTTCTTTTGTAAACTATTCTTTTTTTTCTTAATTGAGTACATTAAAACACTTTTTTTATATTTCATTAATAAGTTACAAATATATTATGTAAAGAAGGCTGTGATGTAGTGGTTAGTATAGAAACTTACTATACTAAAGGTAGCGGGTTCGCATCCCGAGGTGACACTAGGATTTTTTAATGGGCGTAAAAGTTCCTTGCCGTCCCTAAAAAATAAAAAATATGCCGTCCCTCGGATAGGACGTAAAATGGAGGTCCCGAGCCTATACAATGACAGATACTCGTTACAGATCCCTATCCTAATTATACCTGGATAGGAAAAATTTAAGACTCCCACTGTAGCATCGTCCGATTAGCCTTAGTGGCATAAAGTGATGTTAAAACAAACAATATATAAAGAAATTAAATTGGTAGTTAAAAAAAAAAAAAAAAATTCTGTTTATTACCCTTGGAGAAAAATCCTTTATACATTAACATTAATATTTTTAGTACAATTATTATTATTCATTACATTAAACCCTTTGTTTGACATTGCCTTATGATAATTGCATGGTATTTTGCACTCCAAGCATTCCTCACAGTACAACTACAAGTTCAGATGTTTATTAATATATATTAGAATTAGGTGAGGTTAGCGCACCCAAAAGATTTTTCAGGCCTAGGACCGAAAAGTACCACTTTATGGACTCAAACACACGTTATTGAAAACACATGTTTTTGATGCACTATGATAAAAAAATCATTAATTACCACGATTTTTTTATTTCTTTTTATTTTATGAGATAAAAATAAGCGAATTCGATTTAATAATATTCACATGAGAACAAAGAATAATGTTTAATTATCTGTAAGAAAAAATTCTGAATGAAGAAATTTTACGTACCTCTATTGCAATGCTATTTATTCTCAATAATAAAACAATTGAATAATAATATTTTATCGATAAACTACTTTAAATAAACGAATAAATTAAATACATTTTTTCTTTGTAAACTTTTTTTTTTTTTTTATAAATCACTGACTTTTATTTTATACAATATTTTAAAATGTAAGTAGTTTTTAACATTCATTTGGTTAAAAAAAGCTTAAAATTCATTAATTAAAATACACAGATTTCGTACATTTCCCTTTTATTATGCAATGAAAATCAAACGAATTTGATTGAATTATATTCACATAAAAACACGGAATGGTGTTTAATTATTTGTAAAAAAAATTTTGAATGAAGAAATTTTCTGTTGACCCTAACTCTATTGAACCGCATATTATTTTAATTTATCAATTCTAAAATACACTAAACAATAATATTGTAACACTTATGCGGGTTAACAATTTTTATTCAAACAAAAATAACAATATCCAGTATACCATTAAAACGATTTGCCGGTGGGTAAAGTCATACTAAAACGCGTTGTTACAAGGTATTACTAGATATTATTATTTTTCTATTCTTATAAACAATTATATACAGCTAGCTAATAGTTCAATATTCTAAAGTAAGGAGAATAGCGTGCTAAAATAATTCATTTATACATCAATTTCGGATTGTGTTACCTATATCATAGGTACTTGTATTTAAATTTAAATAAAACTACTGTTAAGGTATGCTGAAGCTATAACAATCTAGGCACCAAAAAAAAAAGTTTTTTTCTGTAGACCTGTGTTATTTAAGACATTTTCGTTTAATTTAAGACATTTAATTATTTAAGTCTTTTTCGTTTAAAGCACGCCAACCTAATTCACAGGTACAAATATGAACATATGGTAACTACTATGTTACAATCTGCGATATCGTTACTTGGTTACGAAATACTCGGTTCTTTACCATTACAACATATGACTAAAATATTTAGTTACGATTGTAAACATGGCTTTGTTTAGGTTACACGACCAATGCAAAGATTTAGATAAAACTGTAGATTTTCTACAGGAAAAAGGTCTTCTTCATAAGGATAGGATATGCCGCAATGGACATAACATGAAATCTCTAATGCCTTTCCAGAAAACCACCTTATATTTCATTGAAAAATCTATATTAGAACTAAAATATAATTATTAAAGATTATATCGTACCCTATGTTTAAAGAAAACACAGCTTTCAACATGTTGAGCATTTACTCACTAAAAATTAAGTTAGAATAAGTGACAAATAAAATAATAGTTATTAAATATCGTTACTTTTGAAAACATGGGGGTCACATGTGGTGTTGTGGTTAGCATAGCAACCTACAATACTAAAGATCGCGGGTTCAATTCCAGCGGTGGCCCTAGGATTTTTTAATAGGAGTAAAAAATCCTTAGTCATGCCGTCCCTTGGATAAGTCGTAAAATGGAGGTCCCGAGCCTGTGCGATGTCAGGTACTCGTTAAAGATCCCTATCCTAATTATACCTGGATAGGCAAAATTTAGGACTCCCACGGTAGCATCGTCCGATTAGCCTTAGTAGCATAAAAATGGACGTTAAACAAACAAACAAACTTTTAAAAACATGTGTTGTTATTTGTAACTGTAGATTCGGTTGGCGTGCTTTAAACGAAAAAGACCCAAGACAGTTATTTAGGGGGCGATAAACCCGCTGTTGATTGCTCCATAACTAGATCCTATCCGATGCTATATATAAATATATTTTAATTTTCAGGTGTTGATGGCTGACCGTTGATTAATATTGAATAGCTTATGATAATAAATTATTATGGAGGATGGTCCTTAAAGCGGAAGTCCTCTGCTTGTCATTATATTATTATTATTATATCCATAAAGTGTATTTTAGTTAGCGTATTTTATTACAGAAATTAAAGGGGAAGATGCAATTAACTGAAAGGGGCTTGAGAAGAGGCCGTTGATTAGGCCTGTCTTCTTCCCTCAACTTATTTCAGGAAATTCTACTTCATCAGCTCATTCAGGGGCTAAATTAATAAACTAAGTCTTCCTTTAAAAGAAGTCCCTAAAGGGGGAAAGTCTCTTCTTTTATAAAAATCCAAAACTTTAAAAAAAGATTTTATGTAAAAAAAAAAAAAAAGAAATTTCTATTAAAAGAAATACTATATGTTGCAAAGGAAATATAAAGTAATGCAGCAAATCATCACTGACTATGGAAGTAGGAGTGTTAAGCCATTAAGTATGTTAACATATGTATAATACAGACATACATTTATATATATATATATATATATATATATATATATATATATATATATATAAAATGACAAAAACTCGGACGAAAACTTGGAACAATTAAGCACAACGGATGTAAGACAAAAATGGGGAAAATTAAAAAAGAAAAACAAATATATGACACGATGGTCCCAACGTTATTTGCATTAAACTAGCATTTTGGAATAATAAAATGTCAAATACTAATATTTACCTGGATAAATATAGTCACTTTCTTTAAAATGAAGACTAGATATCCTCATATGTTTCAAAACAGGCTTATCTATTCTTAATTTTACAATCCAATCTTTAAGAAGCTTTTTATTTTTTAAAACGGAATGACACGTCTTTTGATTTTCTAATTGAACACTAAAGGGCCGAACAATACCTATTAATCATTTTTCAAATAATATTTTGATCAATCGGGTTTTAATAATGGAAAAATTAATTAGACAAGTCAAAAAACCCTATAAATCCCAGGTACTGGCCCGGCTTCTATCCCCGTTTCTCTAGTTCCAGTCAAGAAGCAGCACCTTCGCTTGCGCCCGCGAATTCTAATATAGTATATCAGGAAATATATTAATATTAATATTGTAGTTACAAGCAGTTTATTAATATTACAATATTAACCCTGCGCTGGTCGCGCCCCTCCGTGGGACACCGTTGGTCGCGCGTGAGCAAATTGCTCACACATCAGTTTTGGAGATTCTATTATTTTTCAGCAGCATTCTTCCCAATATTTTTGTTTCTTTTAATTTAGAATATCTTTATCATTAAATTATTAATCTGTTTAAGGTGGTTTCATCAGTTTAATGCATTTATTATAATTTATTTATAGGAGTGGAATGAATAGAAGAGAATAAACAAGAATAAAAGTCTTTATCAACACTATTTTTAATTTAAAAAAAGAAGTAGTTATTGTAAGAAAATTGCAGTAGCATACATTACTCAAAAATACAAAAAGAAAAATAATAAAGTTTTAGTTGAAAAGAAAAAAAAATTATAAAAATATAAAAAATTCGCATAAAGTTGGTACGTTGATACTCGAATTCCGGAACTAGTTTTGGCAAGTCGACGAATTTTTCGAGAGGAAGACTGGAGATTTGACCTCCAGTATTACCACTTTGCTCAACTTCAAGAAGCCAGGAATAACGATCTAAAAACGAAATACCCCATTTTACTCAAAAATATAAAAACTAATCTAACCTTTTACTAAAAAACCTAAGAGAAGAGACGAAAATACTTGCAGTCATTTTTTTCTTCCGGATTATCCTCCAAAAGCCGTAATATCTTCGCAGGACGTCTTGTTCCACTCATTTTCCGAACTAAACTACCAAACGGAACAGCTACAATTTTTCATCAAAGAAAGACAAACGTCTAGTTACAAGATTTAGGCTAATTACTGCGGAGATGGACAGGTCCGTGCAGGTCAGGGATCGGCCCGCACGGTGGCTCAGTTCTGTGTCACGGATGGTCGCGCTGTGAGCAATTTGCTCACGCTCCCGTTTTTTCGAACAAAACGTTTTATAGGGGCTTAGCGCGGCAATCGTTTTTTTCAAAAACAACTTCCTAAAGTGAGTTAATGTATAAATGACAAATAGAAAAAATGTCAGAATTAAATAAAAAGAAATAAGCGAAATACACATGATTTTCGGCAAGTGTGAGCAAAATGCTCACAACGCGACCAACGGCGGGTTAATATTGTAGTGTACATAAGTTAATTAATTTTAAATAATTTATTTTTTGAAGAGAAAAGATTGGCTCCGCCGGGAGTCGAACCCGGGTCTCTTGCGTTACATGCGAGGATGCTTACCACTACACCACAGAGCTCGGCTCAAAATAAATTGGACAAAATTTGTCCACCTCCCGCTACTACTCACAAGACTTGTGAGACAGGGGAGTTGGTATTAGTGAAGAGGAAGGATTTGCTCTGCCTTGAGCCGAGCTCTGTGGCGTAGTGGTTAGCATCCTCGCATGTAACGCAGGAGACCCGGGTTCGACTCCCGGCAAAGCCAAATCTTTTCTCTTCAAAAAATAAATTATTTAAAAATAATTTAAAATGGTGGTCAGCCACGAACTAAGATTAGATTAATTAAAATAAGTTAATTAAAATAGCCTTTCTTATACCATAATTAAATTTTTCCAAGTTTAAAGATATCAAAATTAATTTTTTATTTTTTATTTTTACTTTCGTTATAAATTTTTAGCTACCAGTAAGGTTCTGACAATAAGTGAATGAGATGGCCGAATGAGGAAAGAATGACATGTGAATATGTTCCTCGAAGACTGGGAAATATTTTTTTCTTAAACAACGTCCATCTATAAAACGAGCGCCCAGTATAGTTAATGGTACTAAGGCTAATCAGATGTTGCTACAGTGTAGTAAAAGATTCAAGCCCTTATGTACATTTCTGCCTAAATTGACATTTTGCCTGCAATACATAGTATGTCAAATAGACAAAAAAATGACAAAAACTCAACGATGTACGATACTTATACTAATATAATAAATCAGGAAATATGTATTTTATATTGTAGAGTAAATAATTTAATTAAAATAGCCTTTCTTTGCCAAAATTAATTTTTTTTAAGTTTAAAAATATCCGAATTAAATTAATTTTTTTTCGAATTTCATTATTACTTTTAAGCTGTCAGCAAGGTGCTGAATATCAGCGAATGAGGCGACATGTCAGTATTCCTCATGTTACTCAAAGATTATGAAATACGTATTTTTTTCTTAAACAACGTCCATCTATCGGTCGGTATCAATAAATTTCAATAATATCAATAAAAAAAAAAAATAGTTAACCTCTTTTATTTTTTAAGTGTCTTTTTTTTTAAATAAGGTGTTGTAGTGTGTAGGGCAGTATAATTACCGACATTGTTGCATGCCAAAGTAATTAATAAAGAACAACCTTCGATGTATTACTTAAAAATGTATTTAGTCTTACTATATTATTATTATTATTTAAAAGCGTATTTATTATTATTGTGAAAGAAAAATTAATTTCAAAAATATATTTATAAAAAAGTAATTAAATAATAAAAATATATATAAAAAGAAAAGGGAAAAAAATAACTAAAAAATTAACTAGTATTATTATTTAGTTACATTTACTCTAGTATTATTTAAGACAGTTATTAAGGCGTAATAACCTCCGCTGTTGATTGCCCCAATGTAACGACATATTTAAGTTATTAATGATGACAAACTAGTAAAATTGGTTTTTCTCTCCGAGATTATTTAATTAACAATTTCGTTTCGTCTTTTTAGTGGCATATAACTGCAATTGTCATCATTGAATTTATTATATTAATTCATTCTTATGCTTTCGTTCCAGTTTTCTATTAAACTTTTGATTTCATATTTTCAATTTTAGGTCAAATTATTCTATGTTTAGGAATTCAGCTCAAGTCTATTTAGTCTAAAATGGCATTATAGGAAAATTTGGCATATTGTTAGAATGATGTTACAATATTGACATTACGGAAAAGAACTTCTTTTTAATATTGAATCATGTTAAGTAGAAACACTTGTATTTAATTTTATTTTTTAAAAATATTTCCTCTCTTAATATAAACATTTCAATAAAGCTCTGGAAAAGCGAGGTTCTTTTTCGTTTTCACAACAAACAAACACAAAAAAACAAACCTTTATGGCATGGTTTAAAGTTGACCAGTTTTAAGAGTGTTGAATGGGGGCATTAGGTATGAATGAAGAGAAGCTGGCTGTAAGAGCGGTGCTGATGACCACAGGACACCCTCCCACTTCACCTGAGGATAAAGCTGAACACTTGAAGGAGAGGGTCCTGAAAAGGTCCTTATTGCCTCCTTAATATTGCAGAGGTCCTTTGCAGTTGGGCTATGACCCCCTCCCCCCCCACAACCCCTCGGGCTATAACCTCTCTCCTCTTCAGTATCTACACTCTCAAGTTCTTCATTAATTTCCCGCTATAAATTACAAGACTATCAATAAATAATAGAAATAAAATAATAATTTTTGTTTGGAGAGGTTTAGAAAGAACATAATAAACAAATACAGGACGGCCTTCATGATCCGAACGTACGGATTGTATTTTCTGTTCGGACTATCAAATTGTTCGCGCTTTCAAAGATTAAAAATGTGATGGAAGAATACTAATTTTTTTTTTGTCGGTACGCCATAACTTCCTTAATACTTCATCAAATTTCATGAACGAGACATCACCTTAAAGCTTTCCTTAAACACTTCAACAGGAAAATATACAAATTACTCATTTCCCTTCGATTGCGAGTTATAAGCGCAAAAGCGGTTTTGCGAGAAAAAAAAAAAAATGCTTTTCAAGGAGAACTTTTTGGGTCATGTACCTTTTTTCTATTAACCCCTTCGTTTGCGAGTTGTAAGCGAACACCTGCAATTCTCAGCGAAAAGCTTTTTCGGAGGTATTTTTTTCAGTTTGTCTAGACTAACATTTTTGGTTCTTTAAACTTTTCCGATTGTTGCCGTCGTTTGCGAGTTACAAGCAAAAAAATGCAATTTCAGTCAATAGAATCAGTGACATATATGTCTGTGTAAAACAAACCCACCAAGAAACAATGACAGATGACCATATCGTAACTTCAAACATAGTGTTCAAAGAGGTCCTGTAAATGCTATTAAGATACCTCAAACTTATTTTTCAAAAAATAGGTGATCTACAATTTGAACATATGTATTCTTTACTTCAACCCTAACCTATTCCCATGACGCACTAAATACGCACTACACGATATTAAATATATGATGTGTACTTTAATTAAGTGGGATTTAGTGTAATTTTAAAAAAGTTTAAAAAAAAAAGGTTTTGGATGCCCAAAAAATAAAACGAACTGTGAGGAACGAAATTACTGCAACTGAAAGTGGGCAAGGCCCAACTGAACAGTACAACTGATACCTTTGGTACTTGTTCGGTTCGTCGTTGTTCTTGTTCGGTTCGTACGAATTATGTCATAAAAATCAAAGAGAGAATTTATTTTGTAACCATTTCTTTCTTATATGTTCGATTAGAAATAAAGATTTTTCTTACATCTTAATATTGTTGTAATTATAATTTATATTATATTATTGGGGTACCTTGCTAATGCTATGTATTGTGGATGCTGCAATGATAAGAAAAGTAAATTGAATTAATAATTTAATATCGAAATATGTAAAGTACTGTATATGGTCAACCCGGTGGTCAGTTTTACCTGAAGGCGGCTAGGTCTTGGAAATACCGCCTTGTAAGTTATTGGGGCCATAAACCTTCTGTTAGAGATTCAAAATAAGCAAAGCTTAGGACCGACAATGCTGCCGACAAACACCCAGGGAAACACCTAAGAAGATTGCTAGAGAAATTTGTGGCCATAAACCCTGGTTTTGCCCCGGCAAAGAGGCCGCTGGGAAACACGTTTAATATAGAAAGGAAGGGAAATTTTAGGCAGCCAGCCAATCAGACGAAGTCTGGAACCAACCAGCCAGCCAATCAGAAGAAGTCTGAAGAGAGTGGGGGAAAGAGGACTTATACGGTGAAGAAGGGAGTTCGAGGGAGAGTCGAGAGGAGAGTGGTTGTGAGGAGTTCGGGTGGAGAGTGAGTTCGGAGGTGGACAGAGGTCGGGGGAGTGTGCCAAGAGGGCGAGAGTGGAACGAGAAGGGCAGAGGACCAGATAGGCAGGAGCGGAGAGTCCAGATTTCCGAGAGAGACCGAGATGGGATGCTGTGCTGAGTCAGAGAGCGTCAAAGATGGCAGGGACTGATCCAGCAGATAGGCCAGAGACAACACCAGAGAGTGCCCACCAGATAAGGTTAATACAACATATACAGTACTAGTTGTAATATTGTGTGGTCAGTATTTATTTAAATAATGTTAAATTTCCAGTCAGCATCCATTAATTAATTAGTGTCAGTAAAATATCTTCATATGATATATTAAAGGGGGTATTAATGATTTATATTATTGGTCAGTAAAATTAAAGATATAGTTCAATTTAGATTTGTTTATTTATTATCATTTACCCTATGCCACAGGTTTATTAAAATAAATTAGAATTGTTAAACACGTCACCTTTGGAAAAGTATCCAATATACATTAAGGCGAATTAAGTACATTAATTACAATATTAATTAGATATATGCCGTTTCTGGTAACCCCCACCCGCCTTAGAAAAGCGGGAGACCAGGAACGTAGCAATTAAAATGGCATCCCTTGTGGGGACGTACTTACCAATTTGTTCATATCATTAGTTGACATTGCTTGTTAAATTATACAAAGTGGCATAAGGGCGAATATTTGTAAGGTTTGATAATTTCTTTAATCTAACAAATTCTCCAGGATTTCGCTTTAAACATTTGCTCCGTTTTCTCGTGCTCTCTTTCCTTAGTGTTATATTAGTGATGTGTGTGAGGAAGGCTGTCCTTATACTTCTTGTTGTACGGTCTTATTATAAGTGGCTTGTTTTTTGTGTTATATTTAACCAGTGCTTGCGTTTAACCCTACCGCGGAGGTTTCAATAGATATTAGAGGGATAATATACGCGCACGATATTTTGATATGGCTTTGAGGGTAGAAAACGAGAAACTACCACAGCCGAATACGGGGTTGACTGAAGGAATAGCAATCCCACATCCAGCAGCAACTCAGCCACAGACCATGGAGAAAACAGAAGAAAATAGCCTCAGCCCAGAAGAAATGTTATGGCAGCTAATAAAAGAGATGAAGAAAAATCAAGAAGAAAGACATAAAGAGCTAAAGGGAATAATAGAAGAGCATAATAAACAGCTGCAGGAAATAAATGAAGCTTTTCACACAACGAATCTGAAGTTGGAAACATCTGCAAAACGTTTCACTAAACTTGATGAGGAAACACAGAAACCACCCCTAGCTGAAAGTGAGGGTATGAATAAGAGTGCAGAAGATGATGCCCATGTCAATATATCAGTGGAAAATTGTATTGATGAACCTCCTGTCACCAATTCTGTGAAACCTGGACCGTACGAGATGACTGCTCTTAAGTATACAGAAATTATTAGCGACGAATCTCCAAGGGAAGGAACGGTTTCTATAGCTCAATCAGAAAGTGGTAATATTGAGACTAATTCCGACGGGCAAGATGAGGTTCCTTTTAAAGTTGAAGATGAAACGAAGAATCTTCAAGAAGAAACCATTCAAGAGAATTTACCAATCCCTCAAGCTCAGGTAGAAACTCTTGAATCTTGCCCAGTACGTGAGGAAGTTGATATGAGCCATGAAAAGGTTGAAGACGAAGAGAAGGACCGACCTAAGGCGATTGCTAATGAAGGATACTATTTAGACCTCGTGGAATTTATAAAATTAATTCATTCTTATAAGTCACCTCCAAGAGCAAATCATGCAAACCCGCTTAGAATGATTATAAAGCAACTCCCAATAAATAAAGAGAAATATAATTATCAAACCAGAAAAAATAATTATTTAAGGGATTCGCCAGCCGAACGATTCACCTTTCCTATTTTATTAGGGGAATTTTATAGAGGTTTCGTAGTCCCAGAAGATGATAAAAATAAGCGCTTACTATTTTATAATAAGTCACGGTAGTCTTTATCCCATTCCAGGGGATAAAAAGGGTTTCCATCTAGCGTCCCTTCCGTTGACGAGCTAAAGGGTCCTGGCGAAGCCGTCGTCAGGTCAACCCGTTCTGGATCAATGTAAATAATTTTTGTAAATATTATTGTAAATATTTTTATGTAAATAAGTTTCTCTTATAAATTTAGGAATTGTTAGTATTAGGATCTTAACTACATACAGTTTAATTAAGTGGATCTCAGAGTAACTTCATTATATTCAAATTAAGATAATAAAAATTGAAATTTATTTTACCAATCCCGATTTGATTAATTAATGCAAAATGCAATATACGGTAAATTACCTATCAATGAGAAAATTAAAATGTTTTAGTTTGAATTGGTTTAAGCCACCTTTTCCACCGGAAAACCGGTAATAATCATTAATCTAAAACTTGCCTCAATTGTTTAGTCGCTATGAGCCACCCCCAATAATAACATTTAAATAACTTGGATCAAGTTTGCATTTTATATATATCCTAATTGGATTATTGTGAGCAATTATTATACTTTTTTACTTTGGAGTAGACAGAGGTCCTCCATCACCCCTGAAGTCGGGTTATAGTATTAATTGTGTCTAGTAGGGAAAACCCCTCTATGTGGAGCAGCCGTAGCGCCTCCAGGTATCCCTGAGATTATTTTTGAGAAGATACTGAAATCTTCAAGTACGCCCAGAATACTGAGGCAACAATTTTATTGATCCCTTTGTAAAAACATTTATTGTTAGATAATTGATGGGGCTCATGGTGTAATTGATCCGAACATCCGGATAGGAAAATTAAAAATCTTATGTGGCCATAAATAGGAACTAGATTCGGTATCAGAGATAGAAATATTTTAAATAAGGGAAAACACTTATAGAATCCATTAAAATTTTAAAACTTGTAATTAATATGACCAAGCATAACTTATTAATTAATAACTGATAAATAAAAATTGTGATTTGAATACACTGTTCGTTTGCCAGAGTCATGATAAAAATTGTAATGTTGTAATATAGTAATTATCTGAGAACTGAGATTCATTTAATAGAATGTGTAAATACTTAATCCTGGATTGTGACATAAAAAAAAAAACCCAAGATGGTACTAGGGCAACCGATTTTTGTGAAAGTAGGAGGTTCGCCGTTGTTTTTGTCAGCGTGCTATTAAGAAAGGAAATAAAAATACCGAATTAGACGTTATAATAATTAACCCTGAAAATAATTGAAATTAAACATTTATTTAAAATATAAAGATTCCTAACAAAAATGATTTTTAAAACTAGAGTGGGAAAGAATCCCAAATAGTAGAATACTTTTTATTTTTGAAAAATGCTTGCCACACAATAAAATGTTACTGTATAAACATTATGCTTCTTGTTTTTGTTATTTGTGAATTAAGAAGTTTTTCAGGATGTGAAATAAAGAAAGAAGAACTCTGATCACTATGTAAGATTTCTAGCAATTGTTTAGAAAAATAAGATTTTATCATGTGAATACTTGATACATGGAATTTTAATACTGGTATGGATAAGTTCAAAGACTAAAAGTTAAAAAGGTACTAATGTAGAACTATCGTAAATAAGAAGTTAATTAATTGTGAGATCACAAGTTTTTTTTTTATATTCTACAACCATTTTGTGTTTGTATAATTTAGTTTTGAATGTTGAGTCAAAATGTTGTTGGGTAGTACACAGAAAACTTATATTGAAAATTGTTTTATTTTAGTTTATGTTAAGCAAATTGTAAATTTATTATCGTAGCTTGTTTAACTAAAGGGTTATGTTCATTTTTGTAACTATTTTATATGTTGTATTCTAAGTAATGTTTTGTATGTTGTATGTTCATTTTAGATCATTTTGTTTTATTCGATACTGAACAGTTAATTTTGTAGATAGTATTTTACTTTAGGGCTCTATAAACTGATTATTAAAAATATTTTAGAGAGTATGTTAAAAGAAAAATCAATAAACATACGTTTATTAATTTTTCTTTCCCTTGACACTAGGAGAATGCTATGTATTGTGGATGCTGCAATGATAAGAAAAGTAAATTGAATTAATAATTTAATATCGAAATATGTAAAGTACTGTATATGGTCAACCCGGTGGTCAGTTTTACCTGAAGGCGGCTAGGTCTTGGAAATACCGCCTTGTAAGTTATTGGGGCCATAAACCTTCTGTTAGAGATTCAAAATAAGCAAAGCTTAGGACCGACAATGCTGCCGACAAACACCCAGGGAAACACCTAAGAAGATTGCTAGAGAAATTTGTGGCCATAAACCCTGGTTTTGCCCCGGCAAAGAGGCCGCTGGGAAACACGTTTAATATAGAACGGAAGGGAAATTTTAGGCAGCCAGCCAATCAGACGAAGTCTGGAACCAACCAGCCAGCCAATCAGAAGAAGTCTGAAGAGAGTGGGGGAAAGAGGACTTATACGGTGAAGAAGGGAGTTCGAGGGAGAGTCGAGAGGAGAGTGGTTGTGAGGAGTTCGGGTGGAGAGTGAGTTCGGAGGTGGACAGAGGTCGGGGGAGTGTGCCAAGAGGGCGAGAGTGGAACGAGAAGGGCAGAGGACCAGATAGGCAGGAGCGGAGAGTCCAGATTTCCGAGAGAGACCGAGATGGGATGCTGTGCTGAGTCAGAGAGCGTCAGAGATGGCAGGGACTGATCCAGCAGATAGGCCAGAGACAACACCAGAGAGTGCCCACCAGATAAGGTTAATACAACATATACAGTACTAGTTGTAATATTGTGTGGTCAGTATTTATTTAAATAATGTTAAATTTCCAGTCAGCATCCATTAATTAATTAGTGTCAGTAAAATATCTTCATATGATATATTAAAGGGGGTATTAATGATTTATATTATTGGTCAGTAAAATTAAAGATATAGTTCAATTTAGATTTGTTTATTTATTATCATTTACCCTATGCCACAGGTTTATTAAAATAAATTAGAATTGTTAAACACGTCACCTTCGGAAAAGTATCCAATATACATTAAGGCGAATTAAGTACATTAATTACAATATTAATTAGATATATGCCGTTTCTGGTAACCCCCACCCGCCTTAGAAAAGCGGGAGACCAGGAACGTAGCAATTAAAATGGCATCCCTTGTGGGGATGGTTTTAATTTTAACCGTTCCTTCCCTTGGAGATTCGTCGCTAATAATTTCTGTATACTTAAGAGCAGTCATCTCGTACGGTCCAGGTTTCACAGAATTGGTGACAGGAGGGTCATCAATACAATTTTCCACTGATATATTGACATGGGCATCATCTTCTGCACTCTTATTCATACCCTCACTTTCAGCTAGGGGTGGTTTCTGTGTTTCCTCATCAAGTTTAGTGAAACGTTTTGCAGATGTTTCCAACTTCAGATTCGTTGTGTGAAAAGCTTCATTTATTTCCTGCAGCTGTTTATTATGCTCTTCTATTATTCCCTTTAGCTCTTTATGTCTTTCTTCTTGATTTTTCTTCATCTCTTTTATTAGCTGCCATAACATTTCTTCTGGGCTGAGGCTATTTTCTTCTGTTTTCTCCATGGTCTGTGGCTGAGTTGCTGCTGGATGTGGGATTGCTATTCCTTCAGTCAACCCCGTATTCGGCTGTGGTAGTTTCTCGTTTTCTACCCTCAAAGCCATATCAAAATATCGTGCGCGTATATTATCCCTCTAATATCTATTGAAACCTCCGCGGTAGGGTTAAACGCAAGCACTGGTTAAATATAACACAAAAAACAAGCCACTTATAATAAGACCGTACAACAAGAAGTATAAGGACAGCCTTCCTCACACACATCACTAATATAACACTAAGGAAAGAGAGCACGAGAAAACGGAGCAAATGTTTAAAGCGAAATCCTGGAGAATTTGTTAGATTAAAGAAATTATCAAACCTTACAAATATTCGCCCTTATGCCACTTTGTATAATTTAACAAGCAATGTCAACTAATGATATGAACAAATTGGTAAGTACGTCCCCACAAGGGATGCCATTTTAATTGCTACGTTCCAGGTCTCCCGCTTTTCTAAGGCGGGTGGGGGTTACCAGAAACGGCATATATCTAATTAATATTGTAATTAATGTACTTAATTCGCCTTAATGTATATTGGATACTTTTCCAAAGGTGACGTGTTTAACAATTCTAATTTATTTTAATAAACCTGTGGCATAGGGTAAATGATAATAAATAAACAAATCTAAATTGAACTATATCTTTAATTTTACTGACCAATAATATAAATCATTAATACCCCCTTTAATATATCATATGAAGATATTTTACTGACACTAATTAATTAATGGATGCTGACTGGAAATTTAACATTATTTAAATAAATACTGACCACACAATATTACAACTAGTACTGTATATGTTGTATTAACCTTATCTGGTGGGCACTCTCTGGTGTTGTCTCTGGCCTGTCTGCTGGATCAGTCCCTGCCATCTCTGACGCTCTCTGACTCAGCACAGCATCCCATCTCGGTCTCTCTCGGAAATCTGGACTCTCCGCTCCTGCCTATCTGGTCCTCTGCCCTTCTCGTTCCACTCTCGCCCTCTTGGCACACTCCCCCGACATCTGTCCACCTCCGAACTCACTCTCCACCCGAACTCCCCACAACCACTCTCCTCTCGACTCTCCCTCGAACTCCCTTCTTCACCGTATAAGTCCTCTTTCCCCCACTCTCTTCAGACTTCTTCTGATTGGCTGGCTGGTTGGTTCCAGACTTCGTCTGATTGGCTGGCTGCCTAAAATTTCCCTTCCTTTCTATATTAAACGTGTTTCCCAGCGGCCTCTTTGCCGGGGCAAAACCAGGGTTTATGGCCACAAATTTCTCTAGCAATCTTCTTAGGTGTTTCCCTGGGTGTTTGTCGGCAGCATTGTCGGTCCTAAGCTTTGCTTATTTTGAATCTCTAACAGAAGGTTTATGGCCCCAATAACTTACAAGGCGGTATTTCCAAGACCTAGCCGCCTTCAGGTAAAACTGACCACCGGGTTGACCATATACAGTACTTTACATATTTCGATATTAAATTATTAATTCAATTTACTTTTCTTATCATTGCAGCATCCACAATACATAGCACTAATAATCTCTATATATATAAGAGGCTTTGTCCTGACTGACAGAATCAATGCAGAGCAAAAACTACTAATGACAGAAACTTGAAGTTCGGAATTTAGATTTTAAACGCGATGTAGGTAACCACTAAGAAAGGAATTTCAAAAATGTAACCCCTAAGGGGCTTAAATGGCGAAATGGTCGTTTAGCGCTAACAGAAATCTATTGTTGAGATATTAAACCATATGTTTTTTACTTGAATATCGATTTAACGTTACAATATTATTAAAATAGACATTCACATAAAATGTGGCTACTGATTATTTAAATATTATGGTAATCAAATAATACCCACTGTGATTTCCATGATTGGGGATGGTGTGTGTTTATTTTGATCTATTCTTCATATATATAAATATATATATATATATAAGAGGCTTTGTTCTGAATGATAGAATCAATGTAGACCAAAAACTTCTAATGATAGAAACTTGAAGTTCGAAATTTAGGTTTTAAACGCGATGTAGATAACCACTAAGAAAGGAATTTCAAAAAAGTAGCCCCTACTTGTCATTTAACTCTAACGGACACCTATTTTTGCACTTCGAGAAAAATTATTTAATTTGGACTCATTTTTAAGATCTTTATACGACGAGTTTTACTCGAAAGGACCTACGGGGCGTCGAAAACCATGTTCTAAAGCCGAAAAATGAAGCGTTCAATTGCGGAGTAAGCAATTTTTTGTTTCGGAGGATTTAGTGAACTCTCCATTGCGCGTCTCCCTCTCTTCTATCGAGCCGGCAGCTTCCCCCTCCAACCTTCCACCTACCGGAAGCTCCGATTCTACTAAATCTCCTTAACATATTATATTAAATCAATACCAAGATAATGATCACAGAATTGATTTTAAAGACTCGCGGGCAAAGCCGCGACGGGGAATGCTAGTCGAGTATATATTATTACTCGGATTCCCGTCTAATTGCAAATTTTTTTTGGAAAGTCAGAATAGAGCGAACTCAAGTTACTTTTCCGAATCAAGCCTAATGAGATGTTTTAATGAAATTTTATACTGCACGAAATTACACGTTTTGAAGTTTTATTGCACGAAATTGCATCATTTGATATTTTGAAGAAAAAATATATAAAAATATATTACAAATTGTAATTTTCTTTAATACACATCAAAACAATAGTGAAAAATAAATTTGAATATGATAGAAAAAAATAAAGGGAACTAGGGAGCGATTTACCAGAAATGAGGATTCAGTAGTTCCTGGATGTTTACATTTTGTTTCTCAATTCCCATCGTTCTGTCAGTATCAAACTAGCTTCTGTAGAGTATATTGTTACTAAAAATGCCTAAAATAGGAGCAAGTGTGTCTTCGTGTGAAACCTGCTGGATGGATTAAAAAAATGTCCTGAACTCAATAGGGATGGTTGTGTAGTGTTCTGTATATCTTGTGATAAAAAAATTGGATGTGAGAGGAATCTTATTTTTTTTTAACCATAGAACGGTAACAGGGTAATGCGTGTCACCAGAGTGATTTAGAAATAAGCCTACGCACCGGATATTGCATCTAGTGATTCCTTGATTTAGGTAGTCTCTTTCCTTTTTTAAGGTCTTCCTATTTCCGATATATATTTAATTACAGCTCACACACGAGTATTTTACTCATTATTCCACATCTTGCTGTTACTATTTTAAGTAAATATTTTATGTTCCGATTTTTTTACCGGAATTTCTTTAAAAATATATCTATAGCAATATGCATAAGAACTAAAATTCAGTGATTTTACCAAAACAAATATTATAAAAATAATCTGTAAAAATAAAAGAGTTTCTATTTCAATTTACTCATTTTTTCCAAAGTAGCTATGTTTTGTTCACAAAAATAATTTTATGCCTGATTTTCATGCAATTGCATGTTTTTGCACGTTTTGAAGTTTTTATTGCACGTTTTTCCAATTTTTACTGCACGGAATTCCGAGCTTTAAGTATTACAAAACTAGGTATCTAATAACTCCATTATGTGGTGACCCCGACCATCGCCACGGAGTCACCAGAAACGAAAATGTATGTGTTATAAGTTTAATATAAGAAAATTGCAAATAAAATAGTTATTTCTGTAAAAATGTAATGGAAATTGTTCAGGGTGCGGTCAAATTAAATATCTGTATATGTAATAACAAATTAAGCCGACATTTCGACCCGGATTTCAGGTCTTCATCAGGGCTAATTATGAAACAAGATAGTAATCAATAAAAATATATAAATTTGTGTTGGAGGGTATTTTAGAACTTATGAAGGACTTTATGAATTGGAATTCATTAGAAAAGGAAGAAAACATTATAAGAAACAAAAAAAAAAAAGTAATGATGTTTTAAGGCTGTAATAATGTTTAAAGGCTGTTTATTTTTAAAATATATATTCTTATTATTTATACCAATTGACTTTATGCCACTAAGGCTAATCGGCTACAGTGGGAGTCCTAAGTTTTTCCTTTCCAGGTATAATTAGGATAGGGATCTTTAAGGAGTACCTAATATCGAACAGGCTCGGGACCCCCATTTTAGGTCCTATCCGAGGGACGGCATAGCCAAGGATTTTTTAGTCCCATTAAAAAATCCTAGGGCCACCGTGGGACGCGGCCCGGGACCTTTAGTATTGTAGGTTGTCATGCTAACCACTACACCACAGGTGAACCCTATTTAATTTTTTTTAATTTTAGAGTTTTAGATATTACTTTGTGAAAATATTCTATAAAATAGTATAAAAACCGATTTTGTAGGTATGTATGGACTTGTGTATACATCTTAAATTTCTGTATTATCTTAAATTTCTATTATGTTAAATTTGTGATTATTTTGTTAGTAAAATTTTTATTATTGTAGCGATCTAAAAGAAGTTTATACTCTTTTGAAATAGAAGAAAACCACATTATATAAATACATTAAATACATATAGCTCCGAACCAACGCGTGTTTAATGTAACTCCTGAGCGAAGTGAGAGTTAAGCTGAACGAGAAGAGAAAGAACAGAAGAGAGATCGCGAACGGGGAAAGGACTGTTTAATCTTTAAAATGAAGTGGTCTTTGGTTTTGGATATTCCATTCCAATCCTCTTTGCCTTTTGAGGACCATTCCTTGAGAAGCACTCAGGGTTTTCTGTTTGTCTACCGCTTTATATTTCAAATCAGTTTTCAAACCGCCATAAAATATTTATGGCTCGTTCAGTACTCTGTAATATGGTCAAGAAAAGCATTACTATTACTTTTATGATTTTTTTTTACGATTGCATTGTGTTGGAAAATATATTATTTATTTATACCTTCGTATTAGGTATCGTTTTGAAATCGAAAGGCCTCAACACAAAATACTGATCAATATTAATGACTAACTTGATAGTGCGCTACGATCGGTGGTATGTTATGGAGCGCAAGTTTGGGGATATTTGAATTTGCCAGAAGTAGAAAAAATACAAAAATATTTCATAAAAAGACTGTTTTACCTCCCTCCTAACACACAGGATTATTATAGTACGGTTAGAAACCGCAAACCAATCACTATACAGTTACACATTAAAATTACACCTAAATTATATCCGTAAAGTATTTAGAAACCACCCCACAAATAGGTTGACAAATTTTCTAGCAAATATAATCATAGATAAGAAAATATCGTGGTATAAAGAACTACTGAAAATATGAATTAAGGTCCAAATCGAAATCAATAGAGAAATTCTTAAAACATCATTTTCGGAACATTTAATAAACAAAATTGAGGTTGAAATTAAGGCTGAAATGCTAAGCAGGGTTAAAAAGAGCGAATTCCACACATTATATAAAAAACTTGATATAGATCAGGCAAAACAATATTTAAGCAACAAATCACTGAGCTTATATAAAAAAATCATTAATATTCAGAGCAAGAGGCGAATTGCAGGGACTAAATTACTAACCATGGAGGAGCGACAGAATATTCAGGTGTGCCATGTGTAATTTAAACCTGCCGGAGGATACATACCACTTTTTGGGAATATGTCCTGTTTTGAAGGAGTTTAGAAAGATATACATGGGTAAGGAAAAATTGACATTGGAAGAAGTATTAAATATACTGAACGGGCCAAACTGGATAAAACTTTCCGCTTATTTAAGTAAAATTGTAAAATACAGACATTTTATGATTCAGAATTTTAATTTTTAACCGATAAATAAATTACGTTTTATTTTATTTAAAATGTATTTTATTTTTGAAATTAAATTTTATTTTATTTTTGAAATTGTACTTTATTTAAATTGTATTTTATTTAAATTATATCTTATTTGAACTGTAGCCAACTCGACAGACGGCTTACTGCCATTGTCTACGCTTTGAAGATTATTATTTTTTTCTTTGTTATAAATTTTGTATTTATTTAAATAAAAGCATTATTCATTCATTCATTAATGACTAACACACAAAACTCTTCAAAATATGCCCATAATTCTGTCACCCCAAGGAATAAGTGATTAGTCCAATTGAGTCCAAAAAGGGCTGAAGTGTCTGAAAAGAAACATCACGGCGGTTTCTTCGTAGTGAATGAGTTTAAGTCAGGGGTTCGTTTGGTATGTATTGATTACAGTTTGGTGTATTATAACTAGGTAATGAATTTTTTTTTTTTTTGAGCTTCGATTTTTCATTAGAAAGCCCTATTTAATAGTTTGATATCATTTTGAATGGTTCAAAGTCATTTTTTTTTTACATATTGCACTATAAATACACATGTTCACATATGTGTAGTAGGCATAAATACATAGTTTTACTTATTGCTTCATATTTTTTTTTAAAATGAAAATGTACACCTAGTTTTTGGGGTATATTAAAGCTATACAAAATAGAGTAACTTGTTTTGAGGAAGATATTATTCAGCCACTAAAAGTATTAGATTTTTCTGATCTTTCCCAGAGGATCATTGGGATCATTGGATTTCTGGAAAAATGGGATTTATGAAAACTGTAAGGACTATCCTAAGCATATAAGGACTATATATAACAGCTTCTTACTCTGATTCCAAAGGTGGTCTTGAAGGATGAAACGTAAGACCCTTAACAACCGACTCAACCAACTTCATTCACTTTCTCCTAAAACTACAAAACTGGGACTGAGAAAAAATTAAATACATATTTATACTTGATAAAACCAATATGTGCATACTCTTCACAGATATACGGAACAGCTAAAAAGACCCACTTACACCGACTTCTGACCTTTCAATAAAATTTTTTAAGACTCATAGTAAAACTACCACGGTACGTCACGCTAACAAAACACTACATACTGAATTACAAATAGAAACAGTAGACCAACATATAAAGACACTTTATAAACGTTTTCATACTCACTTACAAGGCCACTTCAACCGACTGATTAGTGACATGGCAACAGGTGATATACCAATAAATAGGAGATTAAAAAGGCGTTGGATGAGAGATCTCCTTCGTTAACAAACGATAAATTAAACATTCAAGATAAGAGGTACCGCTGGGTGCCATCCTTCCCCATGCCTAACATGCCCTTATTTAAATTAACATAGTTCAAATTTGCTTATTGTCGAAGTTGTTGACAGGCGCAAATCAAGATGTAAAGACAAAAAAAAATTATTTTTTTTGGAAACTTTTAAATTTTGATTTATATACATAAATTTATATGTAGGTGTAGATGTAAAAGATATACTTATATAGATAATACATTGATTGAGATCATTGATTGCTATTAAAAGAAATATTATATGTTGCAAAGGAAATATAAAGTAATGCAGTAAATCATCACTGACTCATCATCATCTGAGATCATTGATCTTAGATATTTACAGCTTTTCTTACGTATTTCTTAATATATTTACACATATTTGGCTTTTTATTTCCCATGAAAATCTGTACCCCAATTCAAATAATTAAATCGTAAGGTAAACGATACAGTTATTGACACTCAGTACAGTTATTGGCACCCCAACTTTAATTTAAAGAAATAGGTAAACAAATCCTAATTTTATTACAAGATATACATGAGTCTAATGTTTGAAGGGTCCTCTAAGTCATCAATGAAGTAAGACTTTAACAAACGAACCATAGGGAAGATTTCACAATTAAATCCACTAGGTGCCAATAACTAGATTTGGCACTTTTAACAATAAATATTGCCATATTGTAAAACTATTGAACTTTTGTCCCAAAAAAAAACTTTTGAATCTTTATAAGGAAAGATAAAGAGGAGTTATAGGAAGTTTCAATTAGATACCTTAATAAGAAGTATTTTTACTTTCACTTACCTATATATGAAATATATAGTAAGTGGAAGTATTGCGATCGTGAAAAAATTCGACTTCCGGTTTTCAACGGAAATACACGTTTTGGGGTCCCCGGAGTCGAAATGACCAAGTCCCGCGAAACGGTCTGTGTGTGTGTGTGTGTGTGTGTGTGTGTGTGTGTGTGTGTGTGTGTGTGTGTGTGTGTGTGTGTGTGTGTGTGTGTGTGTGTGTGTGTGTGTGTGTATGTGAACAGACTAGCTCAAAAACTATAAACCGTGCGATCCTGAAATTGGGTATTTAGTGTGGGTATATGCCCGCGATGTGACAGCATAAATTTCATCAAAATTACTTAAAGGGAGGGGGTACTTTACTTAATAACTTTTTAGGTTTTTTTCGATTTTCTCAAAAACGGCCCTAACGATTTTGATTAAACTGAGTATTTCATCTATTTCTATGCCCGAGATATGACTGTAAAAATTTCATCAAAATTGATTAACCGTAGGGGGGACTTTACTTAATAAATTTTGTAACATTTTCACGTGTTTTTTATTTACTCTAAATCGGCTTTAACAACTTTGATCAAACTGGGTATTTGATGTATGGATATGCCCGAGATATGACTGTTAAAGTTTCATTAAAATTGATTAACCGGAGGGGGGACTTTACTTAATAAATTTTGTAACATTTTCACGTGTTTTTTATTTACTCTAAATCGGCTTTAACAACTTTGATCAAACTGGGTATTTGATGTATGGATATGCCCGAGATATGACTGTTAAAGTTTCATTAAAATTGATTAACCGGAGGGGGGACTTTACTTAATAAATTTTGTAACATTTTCACGTGTTTTTTTTATTTACTCTAAATCGGCTTTAACGATTTTGATCAAACTGGGTATTTGATGTATGTATATGCCCGAGATATGACTGTTAAAATTTCATTAAAATTGATTAACCGGAGGGGGGACTTTACTTAATAAATTTTGTATCATTTTCACGGGGTTTTTTATTTACTCAATAACGGCTTTAACGATTAACAAAAATAAGATATGGATGTAGAAAAATGTGTGACTGGGAAATTATATTTGACAAAACACGTCAATTTCTTATCTAAGTAAGTTGGTAAGTGAAAGTTGTGTGTTGCGCGCACGCACCAGATTTTTTTTAATGTCACCACTGAAATTTAGTCTTAAGGGTGCCAACAACTTTACGGTTTAACCTAATATTTTTTAAAAATGCTTATTTTTTTTTTTTTTTATGACAAATACGTGATTTCTTCCTCGTCAAATGGCTCTCAGAAATAGGCAACCAACCGGAATACGATAAAAAAAAAAAAAAAAAAAAAACCTTCTGGCCTGATAAGAGTACATTGTTCCGGGGAAGTCTTTCTACTCCAATCATTTCGACCGAAAATAAATAAATACAAGAGAATGAAATAAGAACAAACAAGAGAAGATGGAATGGAGGACTGGGGCAGTGTCGTACACGGGCATACAAATCAAAGATAGCCCTGTTTGCTTTTGTCCAACAAAAACGGGAAAAGTCGGACTGGCATTCCGCCCCAACTCCCAGCTCGGCTTTAGTTTAGCTTCCATTACTTCCACCTACAGGAATCTCCTACATTTGTTCTCCCTGTAGCTTTTTTAGTGTATATATGTATAAATATGTATAAATATGTATATATATATATATATATATATATATATATATATATATATATATATATATATATGGGAGAGCGGGGTTGGTTGGCAACAGTTTTTACTTTTATATTGTTGAGTCGTTCCTGTTAATATAATCCCAATTGGGCTGATACCACTGTAAACTCCAAGTATTAGAGTACTTCAAGTATTTTTTTTTACTACATAATATTTAATACTAAGATCACAGAAAATTGAAGAATTCGTCAATCTAGAGTATGCCAATTAACCCCCCATGTGGGGCAGGTTGGCCTAGAAGGAGGGGTTGTTTAGCTATCCCATTCAAGTACTGCCTGACACATATTATTGTTTTTAAAAGCTGCGCTATAATGGTATAATAATTTTGAATCGGTTTTTAACAGCTTTTAAGGGAAAATAGAATGACAATAGAAGAAGATTTCTGCATAAGCAAATTTTCTCTCATCCTCCTTGCTGGAACTAAAGACAATTGGTAGTTTCACCTTTGTTTATATTTACCTTGCTTTTGTGAATTGCTACTGCGCCGACAAACCCCAGTTGAAGAGAGCCAACTAACTCCACCGGAGATATAATATGAAAGATGGCTGCCAGGACAGGGGAGACCAATCAAACAAGAAACTGGTTAGTCGAAAGGTTAGGTTTTTCAAAGGAGTTTGGGGCTATGTGAACTGATTCGGAGCCAAATGTTTTGCCATGCCTTTAAACCAAATTTACTGGAAATATAAATATTTAATTACATGTTGTGAAATCAATCAATGAAGCACACTCTTCTCTACACTGTTGGCATCGGATTGAAAATTCAGGTCAAGACTCCCGAGGTCGAGCGGGTCACATGGTAAAGTGGTGGGGCCTTCGCAATAGGTGTGACGGAAACTATAAGCCAATGGCCAACCTACCCCATATGCCAACCAACTCCACTCTCCGCCATCCAGACCCAACTTCGACAGATCTGCCTTCATGCTATCCTCCCATCTCCGTCTTGGCCTACCCCTCGACATTTCCCATTAGGCACCGTGCTTATTAATCTATTCGAAATTCATTCACCACTAAATCACTACTACCACCAATCGCTCCCTACACACCTCCATCAATCTCCACTCGTCTTATCCCCGAGTTTAGGGAAAAACTGGGGTTATAATAAACACAGATAGGAGGTTTTTCCAAGATACTGTAAGAAATCTTTTTCAGGAATTTGGATGTTTTCGACATAAAACATAGGGGCAAGTAATTTTTTTTTGGAGGGTGAACTTATATGTTTTGATTTGTCATGATCCGAGTCTAATTCTCCATAATTACCAGCGGTAATTTAATTGATGTGAATGGTTAAGTGTAATTTTGTTATTTAAAATCAATAAATTAAATTTATTTTAAATCAATTGGTTAAATAATCGTTAATGATCAAATAGTTAAATGGAATAGAATAAAGGCTTGACGAACCCGAAGTACCAATGCCGACACCAGCAATAGCTCCCTACACATCCCTCGGACGTTTTTGAGTCTGCAAAGAGTTTGTCAATCTTTTACGAATTCGTTCGTAACTAAATTTCGCAATTGTGCACTACCACTTTAACCGACGCGCAGCAATAACTTAGATTACATTTATTGGGTATAATTCGTGCAATTTGTGTGTATTTTGGGTTTAATTGTGCAATTTGTGTAGCACTCCAAGTTCTCCTGTTGAATCATCCTTCTTCGGCCCTAATATACTACGCAGTATTTCATTTTCAAAAACCTTTTTCAAGATGTTGCTCATCCCTAACTGTAAGCAGGTATATTTCACACCCGCAAAGAACCTTCGGAAGAATTATAGTTTTGTGAATTCTAATTTTTTGATTTCGGGACAGAAGGCCTAAGTAATTTTACAACCGAAAAATAACCACGCCTTTTGCCTTGTCTTAATTTTTTCACAATTTCGTTTTTCGTAGCTATTGTAGGTCTTAAATATATAAATATTTCTCAACGGTTTCAAACATTTTCTAGGCTGAATCAAAGAACCCGAAATTCTTCTGTTTAATTCTTATTCAAACCTTCACTGTACTCATATTCGAAAATTACGATTTTGAATTCGTTTTGTAACCAATCACAATTAATGATTACCCAGATACATGTCTTAAAATAGTTTTATGATTATTTTCTGCCATCTCAAGATGATATGAAAACATTTTTATTTTAAAAAATATTCAAATAAGGGAGATAAATAATAATCAGAGAAAATATGGACAGGGCTGACTCCTAGGTCCAAGTTTCTTTCTTTTTAACTTGGTGATTGGCAAAGGCAAAACGGGTCCCGAGTTGAAATGAGCTTAAGCAAGTTTTACAAGCTTCGAGGAACAAGAGAAATAAGAAAAGGGGGGCAAGAAGACGAAACAAATAACTATCATACCCCCCCCCCCCATCAGCAGCGTAGGGGGCTATGGTCTTTTCTTCTTTAGAATATTTTTCTAATAAAAGGCTCGGATTTGCTGAGGGGAAAAGTTTTGAACAATCTCAGCTTAGTTTAGTTTTTAGTTATGGTTTATTTTTGAACAATGGAAACTTAAAACAAATAATAGAAATAAGCATACACGAGGGAGGTGGGCCTTACTCTTAATACCAGTTAACACGATTAAGTTTATTAGAAAGAAGTTTGGAATCAAATGTCGCTTCGTTATTTGAACACTAGGAGTAATTACAATGAGCCAGATAGATCTGTTTACAAGGTTATTTTAGGTTTTACATGGTCAAGTCAACAATCTAGATATGAAAATGTTTTAGTTTACTTTATGATAATTAACTGGTTAATTATTGTCCTAAGATTGATAAAAAAAATTGACTATTTGGTCCACTTTGATCGCCCCTTGGTTATTTGGACTCAGTGGACCCCAAAACGTGCATTGCCGTTGATAACTGGAAGTCGAATATTTTCATGGTCGCAATACTTTCCCCTCCAATAAAAGTTACTGGTAAGAGGAAGTAATAGAAATATGAATAAAATATATTCATGAGCTAGGATTAATATAATATTCATCAATCATGATTACCTAATATTCATCAATTATAAATACCTAATATTCATCAATCATGAATACCTAATATTTATCAATCATGAATAACAAAGATTCACCAATCATCAATCATGAATATGATATGGTCATAACCATTATTCATTTAAATTTATAAGACGATGATGCATTTTTGAAATAAAAGTTGTCCTAATGAGCCAGGACAAGTCCTAAGCAGTGGGTGTAGTCAACTGAACAGTATTTGAAGTCACTACTACAGAATTAGACCATAATTCCAATGTAAATTAGTAAAGGTCTGTTGACAAGAATAGCGTTACCTTCATGTCTAAAAATGCAAAAATTTTTAAAGAAGAAGAAATTATCATAAAAAAATATCCAATACTATACTCAACTGTCAATGTTGGTAGTGATTCTAATGTGTGTTGAGTTTTGAACCACTTCGGATTGTATCTGCCGTTTCCAAGTAATGTCAGTAGTTGAGATAGTTTGTAATTGGTGGTTGTCGGTAATTGCATAATTAGCAACGCACATACACCATCGGGATCTTCATAAAACCAGCTTCCACATTCAATATACCTACTTTAGTTACAATTACTTGTTTTTTAGGGAATTCATTATTTAACACATTAATTTGGGTTTATAACTCGTTAAAAATTCAGCAAATTTTCGGGAAAAAATAGCGTGGGGAAGATTCCACCTCATTCCTGCCAAGACTAAATTACCAATTACATATTGTTATATGTTTCAAAGCTATTCTTCAGAAATGGGTATAAGTAATGTTTCGTTATTATAAAAAGGTTTATTGAACTCATTGAAATAATGGGTGTAAGCACTGAACATAGTTCACACTTGAGGGTATAAGTCACAATATTTTTGTAAAAATTTCCTAAGGCACTTATACCCTTATGCATTTCCACACTTCAATTATATTAAAACAGAAAAATTGTTAATGATGGGTCACCAAAGGTGTAGTGGTTAGCATAGAAATCTACAATACTAAAGGTCGCGAGTTCGCCTCCTGTTGTGGCCCTAGGATTTTTTAATGGGAGTAAAATTTCCTTGTCTATGCCGTCCCGAGCCAGGTTCCGAGCCTGTGCGATGTAAGGTACTCGTTAAACATTCCTATCCTTATTATACCTGGATAGGCAAAATTTAGGACTCCTACTGTAGGTAGCATCGTCCGATTAGCCTTAGTGGCATAAAGTGACGTTAAACAATCAAACAAACAAACAACAATTGCTAAAGATTATAGATGTTATGACTTCATTCCCATTTTGTAAATACCCTAAGCGTTGTATCCTGTAAATCTTTTATTTATTTAACAATAGCGTTAATCTTTTGGTACCGCTGTTCCTCTATTATTCGACAGATTTTTTTTATTCTGCAAAAAATGCTTAATGCTTTCCGCTATTGAAGGGATCTTATTTTTAACTAGTGGGACATGAAGCGAGGAAGGAGCGTTCACCGAGCCGGAAAATCATTATCCTTCCTTTTTGGATGCGAGCCAAGATGGTGGTTAGGTTATCACGGCAGTTTTCGGGATAATATTCCATACCGGCCCTAGCATAATTCTGCAGAAAATTTTGCGTGAAATACACCGTTTAAATTTATTAAACGCTTTTATGTTTTACTCATAGATATTATCATATTGATTATAAAATATTTGTCATTTGATTACAGTTTGAAGAAATTTACATAAAGTGTGCTGCCTTAAGCTGAACGTCTTCATTTATTTACACTGCTTTCACAAAGGAGGGATCACTAATCCAGTGCATTTTATTTTATTTCCTCATCAAATTATTGAATATGAAGACTTAAGCCACGTCTCATTTAAGTAACTTTATATATAAGATGAAATAAATAAAAATTAGGCCAATATTCACCAAGATATATGAACAAGGGTAAATTAAGAGGTGTGTAATGCTCAACTGTTTCTGTCAACAGACCGAGTAATTTTTGTTTACGGTGTCGAATAAAGAAATTTCTACATTATCTATACAAATTGGAAAGCAAGTATTTTTTTTAAAGGTCTGTTTAAACTCCCTAGTTTTTGGAACTAAACATTAATTCGTAATGATAGTTTAAAAAGTTTTTTTTTTTTTTTTTTGTGTTCATATCTTGATTTGTGCCTGTCAACAACTTCGACAATCATCAAATTTGAGAGCTACACTATTTTAAAAAAGGGGATGTTAGGCATGGGGAAGGATGGCACCCAGCGGTACCTCTTGTCTGCCTTGTTTGAGTTAATCTGGTTTGTTAACGAAGGAGATCTCTCATCCAACGCCTTTTTAATCTCCTATTTATTGGTATATCAGTGGTATCATATTTATGTCTCTAATCAGTCGGTTGAAGTGGCCTTGTGAGTGAGTATGAAAACGTTTATAAAGTGTCTTTATATGTTGGTCTACTGTTTCTATTTGTAATTCAGTATGTAAGTTTTGCTAGTGATGTACCATGGTGCTTGAACTATGAATCTTAACATTTTTGATTGAAAGGTTTAAAGTCGGTGTAAGTGGGTCTTTTTAGCTGTTCCGTATATCTGTGAAGAGTATGTCCATATTGGTTTTATCAAGTATAAATATGTATTTAATTTTTGTCTTAGTCCCAGTTTTGTAGTTTTAGAGAAAAGTGAGTAGAGTAGGTTGAGTCGGTTGTTAAGGGTCTTACGTTTCACCTTAACATGCATCTTAACAAGGATGGCCCCAGGTCATCCTTCTGTCAAAGAACCTGCCCTCCAATTTATATAGAAAATTTCCAAATTTCACAAACTGACACTGTACACTATCTCGGTCTTACCTTTGACAGTTTAAAATGTTGATCATGAAATAATACCAAGTTCGTAATTCTCTTTCATTTTCTGGTTTAAAAATTAGAAGTACAATAACATAGGTATGCCATTCCATAGTAAAAACTTCCCCTTAGATTAGAATAGAATAAATAGGAAATACAAACAATACATGATAAAGTGGTTCATTATTTTTCGTATTGCACATTTTGCACTATTGCTGCAGATTAATGACTACAAATTTTTAGTTTACAGACATTTGTTTAGTGTATTTACCTGAAAGTCGGATCTGCATTAACAATCTAGGGTATAAATTCATAATGTGATCATAGGCCGTTCATTTTCATTTCTAAATATCATAAAATAAACACCTCACGACGGTCTCAAATATTCAATATATTTTTAAATGTAACAGGAGCTTTCGGTGCTCATAGCACCATATTCATCTGTATAAAATCAATTAACAATACTCATAGTCTTTGTATCACTCTCCCTTAAGGGAACGAGAAAAAAGGGTAAGAGATTGGGCATATGCAAGACGTAAAATTCAAAAAACCTATAAAAGAATAAATTTGAATCTTGCCCATTTCAAGCTGAAGTATTTATTGTGTCAGTTATTTTTCATTTATAAAACAAAGGATGTAAGATTGTACAGTTAGAGTCCTAAAATTAGGCTTTATACAATAATCAGAATACAGATCTTTAACGACTATCAGACATCGCACATGCTCAGGACCACCATTTTATGTCTCATCCGAGGTGCGTCATAGCCAAGGATTTTTTACTCCCATTAGAAAATTATTTAATCCCATTAAAAAAATATCTATTTTAATGTTCGAATATTTTTAATTGATAACTAATTTTTAATTGTTGAATTTTATCTAAATTTTTATCTAAATTTTGAAACGATCTAGAAGGGTCACGAAAAGCTTTGAAGATTATCTAACAGTTACGAACAAGTAATAGAACAGTTTGTTCCAACAAAATTCTAGAACTCTTTTCAATCATAAAAAACTTAAATGATCAACAAGGTTACAAAAAGTATCAACTGTTAACGATACATTGACACAGAAATAACCATATGAATCGAGCTTCAGAGCAAGACTAACTCTCCAGTCAATCCCTTCTTATATTTAGTCATTATTAGAACAATCTACAAAGTCCTGTTAAGCCTAATAGGTTCTCGAACAGTCAGGAACATGTACTGGAGCAATTTATTCCGTGTTGAAACAAAAAGTCTAGAACTCTTTTCAATCGTATGTTGCTGTTTTTTCTTTTTAAAGATACAATATTGTGGAGCCAAATTATTTACATCTGGCTATTTTTGGGAACGATTTTCGTTCATCTTGTAGCGACATTTCATCAATAATTGACTGCGATTTTCGAAATCGATCGAGCAGACAGTAATCGATCATGGGAATTGTGGCTCGAAAGGACAGTGCCTGCTCTGCCTTGTTACTAGCAGCTTAGTAATCCATTTTTTGCAGGTTATCCCAAGATACCAATTACCAACTACTTGCATGAATGTTGATAATCGGTGAGGTGTGCTGGTTGAAATCAATATATATTATAAAGCAAAGTGTACAATGTGCGTGCCGAAAAGGCTCAGAAACGACTCCACGTAGGATTAAGTTATGTCTTCGTTTAGCCATATGACCCCTTACGGAGAAGAAGGTTTCCGTTTTTCTCTTAAGAGTGTAAAATTGAAGAGAAAAGGACTGGAATTTTAAGGCTCTCGCACCATTTAATTAGCCTCTCTGAGATTGAGATAGGAGTTTATGAATGAAACATTTAGTTCGAGCTCCAGGCTACCAGGAAGCGCTAGGGTGCCTTTCACTCAATGTTTATTGTCCATTCATTCAGTATGTAATCGTTCTACATTTTTTCAGCTGTTATTTTTAAATTACTAAAAAAAAGAAAATAATTAGTTTGCGTTTCAAAATAAAATAAGTACTTTACATATCAGCAATCAATTAGAAAACCAACTGGATTCCTTAAAAAATTAGTTTTCTCATAAGAAGGCTAATATATGATCAGCACATTACATTTAATCTATTTATAATATATACTTAAGTAAATTTAATGCAATATGAGTGAACATTTCTTAGTAGTACAGTGAGCAAATAAAATTAGACATAAAAAAAAAGAGATGAATTGACTAAATATAAATCGAAAATAAAAAGTTTGAAATGTTCATATTGCATTTATGAAAAAGAAGTTGGTTTGGTTACTACGTATGATGAGCATTCCAGTTGACAAAACGACTAACTCCAATAACAGCATTCAAGATTTTATCATCCCTCATAGTTCAAGATAAAAAGAAATATGATGAAAAAATTGTGCCTTCAAGATATTTTGGTTTTCACTTTGTAATAGTAGTAAGATTCGAGATATGCAGAAACCGTTCAAATTACGGGGGGGGGGGGGGGGATATCTTAAGGGAGGTTGAAATGGAAGAAAGGTCTTAAAAAAAAGTTTCTATGAATCTTCGGTAGTTTCTATACTTCTGGATCAAATAGGACCATCATAGTAGTCAGTGATTATGTTTTACTCGAAATATAATTTTTTTAACTGAGATACCAGATTTTTCAACAATAATCTAATAACTTATTATCTTCTGACTACTTGGAATGGGCTTATACGATTCAGAATCACAGAAACCATCAAAACGATGCATAACTCGACAAAGTTGCAGCAAAATTAATTGTTCATTTACCATTTTCAACTCCCTGTAAATTATACAGGGTTCCTTATTTGGGCGGACTCTGCAGATCTCAAGTCTGCAGATTATTGATACCAAGTTAAAACCGAATTTTCAAGAAGGTGCTAATTTTTTTCTATATTTCCTTTAATTTTAAAGTTTTTCTGGTATTAAAACTACCACACAACTACCGAAGCGAAGCCGGGCATCCTAGCTAGTTTTTCATAAAGACAAGTATTCCAGACACTGTTATCATTATTACCACTTGCACTGCATGGATGGAGGTTATCATAACCAAGAAATTATTTTAGTGCTGCATGTAATTGGACCACTTTTGGGAGTTACGTAGTTTATTAAGTCATGATCAATGTGAGTTTATTTCCTTTTTTTTTCTTTTATTTTGTCCTCCTCTAATTATATAAATAAAAAACATTTATTTTACGAAAATAATTCATTTATTTAATTTCCTTTTTGAACACGCTTTAGTTTGTTAAGAACCTTCTATTTATTTATTTATTATTATTATACATCCTCCCTTGCCTTTGAGGCAATACGGATTTTGCAGCAATAAGATGAACCTTCTATTTTCTTATCAAAACATCTTTACAATCTCAAATCTTGGTTTTTGGTTTGGATTTTAACGGTACTACCGAGTACGCGTTCGGAACTCCCCTCCTTCCAACAGATTAACGACCGAAAACAAATCACCCTGATACCGGAAATGGATCGGTGTATCCAAGGAAGTGGGCATTGTCGTTAGGGGCGAGGGACGCTCTAATAATTGCAGGGAGTGTCTTCAATTTATCAAGCCCGAACATTCTATTAGCTACTCCTCGACGATAAATCATCAACAACATCTCCCCGCCATGTTTTACATCTGAAAGAGGCGCCCCCCCCCCCAGCGGGCCGAACCTCGCCTCGCCTTGGCATGGACTTCCATTGTTAGCCCGAGAGGAGTCGAAAAACAATAGTCCACCTTCCCCTTGTTGTTGTTTTAATTAGTCCTACCATCTCTAGCCCTCGGATCTACCTGCGCGCTCTAAATAGTTCATTCATACTTGAATTTGGTTATGTAGTTCTGTTGGTTAGACTTATAGAAATGGATGATAGGAGATATCCTAAAATATGTTTGTTTAACTTTATGCTACTTTGATCATATACACTGGATATCGTTTATAACGACATTGAAGGGACCGTCAAAACTTCGTCGTTACATCCGACATATCGCTTATAACGAAGCCGGTCGTTATATCAGATCTGGGCCATTTTTAACAGCTGATTGTAATGATAGCCTTCTTACAAATAATGATCTTTGTGTTAGGGATGGTGGGTAAAAAAATAATAGGAACGTTTTATGCGGAAAAAGCTATTTTTTGTTTTAATTTTTGTCTTAACAATTCGCCGCGTTCAACTCGTCCCCGAATGATGTTCCTATTTTTCCATATTGTTGAAATAGTTGAATGACTTACATTCAGTCCCTCCACAAGACTTCAGTTCGACTCCCCATTTTCCTCCCGACAGCAAATTCGCAGTTTTTCTTCAAACGAAAATGCCCTGCTCTATGACATGATATCACACCGCACAAGTATATGGAGAACAAACCGCAGTTAACAACCAGATATCACCACGCACAAGTGTCTTATTCGAGAACTAGGCCGCAACTGATTCGAATTTGTTTGAAGGAATAAAGACACAAACAATTTTCTTCCCGTTAACCGGACGTTATAACCGATTTTTTTGTTCCCTGGGGGTCGCTAAAGCCTGTCAGTAGCAATAGCCGAGTAAAAATTCATTAAAATATGACTGGGACTTAAGTTTCCGTCGCAACAATTCTAATAAAGATTGCTTGGTTCTAAAATTTTACTGTATAATATTATGTTTTAGGGGTGTGCGTTTTCGCGAATAAGTTGCGTCGAGGTGCCGGTAGGTAACGTCCGAAACGGTGCCGAGTGCAATGAAATGAAATAAAATAAGACACAAGGCAATCCATAATTATGAATTAGCAATTACCCTTGTACAACATGGTCCGGAAAAAATTGAAAACTAGAACACACATTATGAGAACAATAATTCCTACTCATTTTCACAAATCAAACAGGCCTTGGTTTGTATTCCTTCTTAAGTATCCACGTCTGTTGTATAATTCATACAAAATCTTTCAAATTCGAAGCATTCTATCCTTTGAATGATTAATTAATTAATAATCTTAGTTCGTCATGAATAGCCTTGGATGGTTTTCCGAATAATATATTAAGTAAGTACAAAAGGCATTTACAATTTGAATAGGAAGAAATATTCAAAAAGGTCACTGATAATAAATCGAAGAATTCAAACCTAAATAAATTTGAATGATGTAGGAAAATTAGTGTAGAAATTGGGACAAAAGAGGCTTTCATCAATTGGGTTTGCGAAGGATTCGGTGATTAAAGGTGGATACTAAAGGATAAAGGAGAGTTTACACGTAGAGCCTGGATTAGTGTCCTTTGAAGGAGTTGTTATCCAGAGGATTACAGGATGTTAGGTCTGCCCCTCTTTTTCACATGGTATCAGTGTCTCATGAGTACAAATAGTTAACCCTATAGCATTATAAATATTTAACAAAAAAGGTTTTATATATATACTCGTATATATATATATATATCATTCAACATTTCGGACGTTTTCAGATCTGAAATCTTTTGGAATATCTTCAGTGATACCTCTGGATTGATTTAATATCAACCAGAAGACGGAGGTCATTGAAAAAGACCAATAACCATATAACTTAAGACATGTCTCAAGAGATCACCCAATTCTCTTTTCCATCCACCATAAACTTTTTTTTCTTTGAAATCTAGGATTAAATACCTTTTTTTTCAGGATGTCTATATAAGATATTTTCGAAAAATTACGGCCTCGGACAAATTTGGGCTTCCTTAAGATCACTTCGAAATAGGACGTTAACAAAAGTGTTTTTGTGTCATTACTACATGATGCCAAAAACTAAATTGTTTTCAAAGGTTTGAATCGGCTGTGTTGGCTTACCTCACTTCGTCATAACATTAGTGTGTGTTTACCAACTTCAGTACGTTTTTACATTTCAAGCATTGTGAAGATTATTTTTGACGGAAAGGAATATAGTGCTAGTGAATTTAGTGAATTGGTTACAGACGAAGATAATGATCTGTTTAGTGACGCCGAAGGTTCAGAGGAAGAAGATTTTTGTGTTGAAGATGAGGTAGAAGATGATGTTATTTATTGCCCTTCAGAGAATGACGATGATTATCATCCTAATGAGGAAGATAAGGTTTTGAATGAGAGGGACAGTGAAGTATTTAAGTCACTGTCATTTGTGACATGACATATATTAGTAAATGGACCTGAAAATCCAACTTTAAAACGGAGATTGACTTCGAGCCGTCCTGACAGGAAAGACGATTCTACCTGGTTTTGTAGACATGGTGAGAACATTTTGGTTCCTCAAAAAAAGGGTGGCCTTTAGCCATTTTCTTTGGATTATTAAATGCAGCTGGAATTAACGCTTTAATAATATGGTCTTATGTAACCAATAGGAAAGTCAAACATCAACAGATTTAAATTTCTTCACTAAATTCGACTTGATTCATTAGTTCCACAACTGCAGCAAAGTGTCGCCATTCGGAATCTCCCCGTTGACCATTGATCAGATTGGAAACAATTCTTATATTCTAACACTACTCACACATCAACAAACACAAGACTTACTAGGTCCGAAACAAGGAAGATGTAAACTTTGTAAGAAAAGTGACAAGAAGTACTCAGTGAAGTGTAGTCTGTGCCAAAGTTTTGTATGTGGGAATCAAAGGGATATAACATGCAAAAAAAATGAAGGAACTATTATTCTTTTTCATAAATATAATGTTGTTTTGAAAAAAAAAAAAGATATACTTAATTGTTTTTCAATTAATTTCAAAAATTTCCCTTTTATCGATTAATTTTATTCTAATCAATTTAAATGTTAAATATTTTTTTTTCTTTAAATATTTAAATTTAAAAGGTACTATTTTTTTAAAACATAAAGTTAAAAAAAAAAAATCTGGTGCGTGCTCGCAACACACAACTTTCACTTACCAACTTACTTAGATTAGAAATTAATGCGTTTTGTTAATTGCCACTTCTCAAATGAACAGAACAGCTTTAATTATGAACAATGATCTGTCATTAAAGGGGTACTCAGCATGCGTGGGCTCCACGAGTTTTATGAGTTGACTGAATATTTTTCTTTTTTTCTCCTCTTTTCTTTATTTTTATCATATCTCATATTGAGCCATTTCTTATTATTAGGTGTAATAAGAGACAGTCAATTTTTCCATATAAACAAAAACAAGTGTACTTTACAGGAAAACAAAAAAGACCCATTCCCCATTTAAGCCCCCTCAAAACATTTTAATAACAATAAAGCTTACCTGATATTAAAGAACACCTTATTTTTATTAAACATGGCGAATTTGATCAAAATCATTAAAGACGTTTTTGAGATAGTTGAAAGAAATGTATAAATTGGAAAACAAGTTATAAAATAAAGTGCCCCCTCCGGTTGATCAATTTTGATGAAATGTTGGCTATCACATCTTTGGCATATACATACATCAAATACCCAGTTTGATCAAAATCGTTGAAACCGATTTTGAGTAAATATAAAAAACGCGTGAAAATGATATGAGATTTATCAAGTAAAGTCCCCCCTCCGGTTGATCAATTTTGATGAAATTTTTACAGTCATATCTCGGGCATACAGGTACATCAAATACCCAGTTTGATCAAAATCGTTAAAACCGTTTTTGAGTAAATAAAAAAAACACGTGAAAATGATACAAAATTTATTAAGTAAAGTCCCCCCTCCGGTTGATAAATTTTCATGAAATTTTAACTGTCATATCTTGGACATATAAATAGATCAAATACTCAGTTTAATCAAAATCGTTAGAGCCGTTTTTGAGAAAATCGAAAAAAACTTAAAAAGTTATTAAATAAAGTACCCCCTCCCTTTGAGCAATTTTGATGAAATTTTCGCTGTCACATCGCGGGCATATACATACACTAAATACCCAATTTCAGGTTGGCACGGTTTATAGTTTTTGAGCTAGTCTGTTCACACACACACACACACAGACACACACACACACACACACACACACACACACACACACACACACACACACACACACACAGAGACCATTTCGCGGGACTTGGTTATTTTGACTCAGGGGACCCCAAAACATGTATTTCCGTTGAAAACCGGAATTCGAAAATTTTCACGATCGCAATACTTCCACTTATATATATATATATATATATATATATATATATATATATATATATATATATATATATATATATCATATATAGGTAAGTGAAAGTAAAAGAAATCTACACAAAATTATAATTGGTTAAAAATATGGGTGAAAATTCACCCATGGTACCATTCACGTTGTAGAACGGTATCGTACCAGTTAAGGGTTAATGAAGATCAATAAAAAAAATTGGTATGGATCCTTGTTTTAGAGGTATTTAGGTTTCATAAAATATCTATAAAGTTCCGGTTGGAGCACTTTCATATTTTAGGGTTTTGTCCCAATCGGCACCACTGTGCGGCATAGCCAATTGTTCTTACTCCCATTAAAAATTCCTAGGGCCACAGGTGGCCCTTAGTTTTTTGAGTTGTAACCAAAGTCTTATAAATCGTATAAATAAACACATTCTATCTAATCAATCTTTATCAAATAAATGATTCAAATATCGAGGAACATATTTCTGGCTTCACAAGAATCCTCATTCTCGGGATAGTTAAGATCAGGTGCTTTAAGGTAAATTGGGTAGCGGCGGGGTACCAAAGGCTACAGGGACTCGCTAACCGGTCGCTGATCCAATTTGCTCCGACAAAGACTGGCCCCTGTTTGAGCAAACTAGCCTAATTACCAAAGCCAGGTTCAAAGGATCTTGGAATCCCAAGGCGTTCTGCCCTGTCCCTGAGAAGTTGCAGCTACTTCACTAACCTTCTTGAGTTCAAACGTTCAAGGGGGCCAGTTCAAACGCTGACTGGTCTCTGCGGTGCCTATTAGACTGTCTAAATGCATGACAGCACTCACCGTTTAAACCTTTAAATTAGCTATATCTGATATAGTTATACATTTTTATTTTCACTTATCTATATATGAAATATATAGTAAGTGGAAGTATTGCGATCGTGAAAAATTTCATTTCATTTCATTTCAACGGAAATACACGTTTTGGGGTCCCCTGAGTCGAAATAACCAAGTCCCGCGAAATGGTCTGTGTGTGTGTGTGAACAGACTAGCTCAAAAACTATAAACCGTGCGAACCTGAAATTAGGTATTTAGTGTACGTATATGCCCGCGATGTGACAGCAAAAATTTCATCGAAATTGCTCAAAGGGAGGGGGTACTTTAATTAATAACTTTTTACGTTTTTTTCGATTTTCTCAAAAACGGCTCAAACGATTTTGTTTAAACTCAGTATTTCATGTATCTATACGCCTGAGATATGACCGTAAAAATTTCATCAAAATTGATCAACCGGAGGGGGGACTTTACTTAATAAATATTGTATCATTTTCACGTGTTTTTCTTATTTACTCAAAAACGGCTTTCACAATTTTGATCAAACTGGGTATTTGATGTATGTATATGCCAAAGATGTGATAGCCAACATTTCATCAAAATTGGTCAAACGAAGGGGGCACTTCTTTTCCAATTTTTCGATTATCTCAAAAACGGCTTTAACGATTTTCATCATATTCGTCACGTTTGATGAAAATTAGGTGTTATTTAATATCAGGTAAGCGTTACCATTATTAAAATGTTCTGAGGGGATTATAGAGCAAATGAAAACGAAAATAAGAAATGAATGTGGAAAAATGTGTAACTTTGAGAAGTGGCATTAAGAAAACGCATTAATTTCTTATCTGAGTAAGTTGGTAAGTGAAAGTTGTGTGTTGCGCGCACCAGATTTTTAAAATTAGAGGTGAACTTCTCAACTTGAATTACAAACCATTCATTCTGGGGAAGATATAAGATTGTTTTATGTGTAATATTGGTAAGAAGGAAGACTTATTTTTTGTGTAATAATGTGGAGTAAAAATAAGGAAAAATCATAACCCTGACCTAAAATGATATTGTCAAATATCTAAATGGTGGAGACTGGGAAGTTCTTGTGAGTTACTTGAAGGAAGCATAATTCCTGCCCACAACGGAAAAACAAAACAAATATTTTATTTTTACTTTCACTTACCTATAATAAAACATATGGTCAATGTGAATAATACAACATTTGATTTAAAATATTTTGAGCAGTTGATTTGAAATGTTATTAATAAGCGCATACCTAAAAATAAACTTTTAATGACGTTTTTTTTTTTCTACAGTTAAGTGTTTAGGAAAATCTTTGAGGAATAATAAGTATATGTGTTTATTATTGATGATCAAAACTTCAAATATGATTTTCTAATTGGATTAGATTTGATAAAAAAAGTTTAAAGTAGTTAAAAATGAAGATTTAAAAATAACACAGAAACATTGCTTGATTAGTGAAAAATAAAAAATAAAAGAAGTATCAACAAATACAATAAAGAACTCTGAGTTAAATGGTACAGAAAATGAAAACAGTACAAATGGATGTACAATAAATTTTAATGAGCATGTCATAGAAGAAGATTTTGAATTAAAAATAGATCATTTAAATCAGGATCAAAAATCAAAAATAAATACTTTAATTTGTAAATATAACTCAGTTTTCGCAAAAGAAAAATACGATGTAGGTACTGTCAATGGCTATGAAGCGAGAATAGACTTACTGGTAGACAAATATTGTAGCAAGAGGCCTTACAGGTGCACTTCAGAAGATAAAAAAGAGATATGGTAGAAAAACAAATCGCAAAGCTACTACACTGTGCCTGCGACATTAGCTTTAAAAAAACAGGCAAACAAAAAAACTCGTTTAAGCATTGACTTCAGAGACTTGATTAAAATAGTAGCACCTCAGGCTCAACCATATCCACTCATTGAACACCTAATGGTTAAGACCAGAAATTGCAAATTTTTCAAAACACTATATATGTACTCTGCATTTTGGTCTATTCCTTTAAGAGTCGAGCTTTTCTACATAAAAAATATATAGAAAGGGAAAGTACTGCGTTCGTGAAAATTTTCGACTTCCGCTTTTCAAAGGTAATATGTACATGTATGAGTCCAAATAATGTTTTTGTAAACAGACTAGCTCAAAAAATATAAACCGCACGATCCTGAAATTGGGTATTTGATGTGTACTTATGCCCGCTATGTGTAAAAAATTTTTTTATCGAAATTTGTCAAACGGAGGGGGCACTTTTTAAAATGAATTCTTTCTCATTTTTACGTTCGATACGATTTTCTCAGAAAAGGCTGAAACTAATTTGATCAAACTTGTCATCAACTTGAGAATCAAGTATTCTATAATATTAGATAAGTTCTATAATCATAGAAATGTTTTTTTTTTCTATAAAGTCTATATGGAGAAATAATGAAAAAAAATTAAAGAAAAATACTATCTTAAACTCACTTAATGTTTTAAAAATTTTCTTATGGATTTCTGATAGTAAGTTTTTTGAAAAGAAAAGAAGTTTCGGGACATAGTAGATATAAACGTCATCGCTACCGATAGCTGTTTGTTCCACATAAGTATTGACTTGTTTACTTGATATCGATCCTTTAGAGTTTTCTTGATACTTTTATTTCAATTTATTATAAGTTTGAATTCCTCCGACCCTTAGGAGCCGCTTAAGTGAAAACATTCAAAGTTTCGCCATCAAAGTAATCTCGAAAGAAGAGAGCCCTTATCAAGGAAGGGAGCCAATTACCAACTCGATGTTTACAGAACATGTAGTCTTCCCCAACTTCCGGCATAGTTGCCCCAACATTAGATGTCAATCAAACTTGTTCCGGAATGTAGCTTGGATAAATACCCTCATAGAACTTTCTAAAGGGCAAGTATAACTTTTGTCTATAAGAGGCGAAACTAATTAATTATAGTAATTGATAAAGACACCCAAGTTCGGGATTCCGCAAAATAGGTTTACATCCCTTTAGTTTCGAAGCTTCTTAGAATTAATACGGTATTTAATTTAGACCGACATTGATAAACTATATTTAGTTTTGAATAGCATGTTAATTATTAATTTTATTATGGAGCTTACTGATTATGGAGCTTAGAATACAAGGGGTACCTGTGTTTTTTATTTTATTTTTTTATTTGGAGTAAATAAAAGCCAAAGTACGAAAAAATATTTGTATGTGGATTTGAGATTAAGGATGTGATATATGGCCACTAACGGCTACAAACTAGTCTCTTAGAGAACCTTAGTAATATCATCAAGCCAGGAAAACATTGTTTATTTCTTTTCCAAGCTAAACATATTTGCAGATTGAATATTTTTTTATCTATTTGCTTTTCCTAATCTAATATTTATGTTTCCTATTTCTAACTTGACCACTGTATTTTTCTGACGAGAATTAAGAAGAAATAAGAAAATAGAATTAAAGAAAAAAACCTGTTCATCTACAACCCATGAAGGGTCTTGGGTTCAGTACTGTGTAAGGAAGTACTGTATCTTAGTCAGATGATAATTTTATTTCATATTGAATATAAAAAAATCTGGTGCGTGCGCGCAACACACAACTTTCACTTACCAACTTACTTAGATTTGAAATTAATGCGTTTTGTTAATTGATACTTCTCAAATGAACAGAACGGCTTTAATTATGAACAATGGTCTGTCATTAAAGGCGTACTCCGCATGCGTGGGCTCAACGAGTTTTATGAGTTGACTGAATATTTTTCTTTTTTGTCCTCTTTATGTTTTCTTTATTTTTGTCATAACTCATATTTAGCCATTTCTTGTTTTTAGGCGTAACGAGAAACAGTTAATTTCTCCATATAAACAAAAACAAAGGTTTATAGACTTTATAGGAAACAAACAAATAAAAAAGGCCCCAAATCCATTTAAGCCCCCTCAGAACATTTTAAGAATGATAAAGCTTACCTGATATTAAAGAACATCAAATTTTCATTAAACATGACGAATTTGATGGAAATCATTAAAGCCGTTTGTGAGATAATCGAAAAAAGGTAAACATTGCAAAAAAAGTTATGAAATAAAGTCCTCCCTCCGGTTGATCAATTTTGATGTAATGTTGGCTATCGCATCTTTGGCATATACATTCATCAAACACCCAGTTTGATCAAAATCGTTAAAACTGTTTTTGAGTAAGTAAAAAAAACACGTGAAAATGTTACAAAATTTATTAAGTAAAGTCCCCCCTCTGGTTGATCAATTTTGATGAAATTTTTACAGTCATATGTCGCGCATATAAGTTGATCAAATACTCAGTTTAATCAAAATCGTTAGAGCCGTTTTTGAGAAAATCGAAAAAACTTAAAAAGTTATTAAATACATTACCCCCTCCCTTTGAGCAATTTTGATGAAATTTTCGCTGTCACATCGCGGGCACATACATACACTAAATACCTAATTTCAGGTTCGCACGGTTTATAGTTTTTGAGCTAGTCTGTTCACACACACACACACACACACACACACGCAGACCATTTCGCGGGACTTGGTTAATTGGACTCAGGGGACCCCAAAACGCGTATTTCTGTTGAAAACCGGAAGTCGAAATTTTTCACGATCGCAATACTTCCACTTACTATATATTTCATATATAGGTTAGTGAAAGTAAAAGAACTGCAACCCTGAGTCGCAATTCTCCGGATACGAGCGATTGGAATAACGAATCGGTTCCAATAATAATAACAACCTATGCGTGAGATATTGAAAATGAAGAAACGAAAGTAAAACAACCATGAAGGTTGAATGGTATTAGCTAGAGGACAGGATCGGAAGGATCTGATAACCTCCGAAGGGAACGGTGTCCTGACAAGATGTCCTTTGAGGAAATGACAACGCGGGTGTATAACGATAACCAATTTGCCAGGACCTGGTCCACACCCAGTTCCAATTTTCTTCGCCTCCTTTTTTGGCCTATCTATGAGATGGTAGCAGTTCTCTTTGCTTTACACATCTTGTCTTCAAATTCTCAGCATTTTCTTTTATCTCGCTATTCTTTGAGACATCTGTAACTAGTTTTAAACATTTCTAATTTAAAAGAATTATTTGTACTACATTAAGTTTATAAGTATCCATTCCTGATGTTGTAATTAGCTTTGAATCTATATCAAATCAAAGTTGGAATGAAAGAATAAATAAATGAAAATATATTCTGGGACTTTGAGTCCCCTAAGAATAAAAAAAATGTCTGACTAAAAATAGAACAATAGAATGATGTTACAGATTGGATAATAACATATTTTTTTTTCTTTTTTACGAGTTTAGGAAACGTTTGATATCTTACGTTATCTTTATTAAAATTTTAGTAAAAAATAAAAAAAAAAAATAATTTATTGCGATTGTATATTTCTTTTTATTTCTAGGATAGGCTGATAGAAAATCAAATTCTGCACATTATAAAAGTTAAATGAAAAAAAAATGAAACGTGAAAACCGGGTAGATTTGAAGATTTGGCAACGAATGGACTATAGTAAAGATTATTATATTTTGTTTTTATCGTAATCATCAATTTACAACATATCTGTAAATGATTATCTATAAATCGATTAAATCTAGACATCACTGAACCAGATATTAGGTGGTAAGCTGAAATAAAGTTGCCAAAATTAGGCGGTTCCTTTGACATGCAACTGCCTTCAATCGAGCAACCTTTCGCGGAACGTCTAAATCCGGATCAAAAGATTGTAGGTCATTGTAGCAGGTTGAATGGAACCCGTTTACTCCCTTGTGGCATGCAAAGGTATTGTAGTGTAACGCTTAAAGTTTGCCGTCAAATTTGTCATTATTTTATTTAAAATACCGTTATTTAAAATAATTTTTTGAGACAAATTTACGCACTTGAGTATTCACCAGTGAATCAGAATAAATTTGCAGGATGTATTACAGGTATAAACTGGGGCCGGGATGGCCGAGTGGACAAAGGCGCTAGCAATAGGTAATCAAAGTTAAGCAACGTCGAGCGTGTTTAGTACTTGGATGGGTGACCGCTCCATTCGGGCGACCACCCACCAAGGTACACCACGCGGTCCCAGCCTTCCCCCACCCCCGGGTATGTGAGGCCCGTCAGGCTACTGGAGGCGACTCGCACCGACCGGGCGTAGGAGTGATGTACCTTCCCCGTGTATCCCATCGAGAATCGTGGTGTGGTTTTTCAAGATATCAATCAGTAACCGCCCGGAGGCTTGGTACAAGGACGGTATGCTTCAGGAAAGAAATATAGGTCCTCGGGGCCTGCTGACTCGGGGCTACCATAATCCTTGGACCTAGAACATTTTGTCACTGCCCTTGAACCCGAGAGAGCTGACGCCATCGGTGGGAAGGACACTGCCAAATTGGCCCCAATGGGATTGGTATGGAGCTGTGGGCAGTCTGCCGCTGCAGCATGGTGACCATGGCTTGCAGCAACGTGAGGTTTGGGCTACCCCCTCCAAGCTGTCTATGCTCCCGCAAGCAACACAATTGCGCCAACCGAAAGAAAAAAAAAATTGTTGTGTGGCATTGTAAATTGTTATTTTCGTTTGATAAAAATTATTTAAACCCAAATAAGTGTTACAATATCTTTCTGTATCCATCTATATTTCTAAAGCCAATAATATGAATAACTTGTTTATTTATTTAGAGTAATGATTTTAAATGGTCACTTTTTACATGTTTCTGATGATCTGAGTATCTTAATGAAAGAAACTCATTATAAATCTATAAATGATTTTAAGAAAAAGAAAAAGGTATCTATAAAGATGTAGACGAGAGACACATGATACTCCAAGGATATCAGAAGATGGATGGATTCGGTAATCATGGAGGGAGATAAGGGATCGTAGAGCTAGCTAAGGTAGGCACTCCATCACACACAACAACATTAGCCAACCCACCATATCATCACAAGATGCACTAATTTATAAAAGAAAAATATACGAGGCACATTCCCCTATCTATTCGTTAATAATATACCACTATATTAAATATGTCAACAACATTATAGAAAATGAATATCCAATAATAATAATAATATATAAAATGAAAGCTCAAGGAAACCGAAGATTTGATGCCACAACTTGCTCCCAAAATGAATAGGAAATTGCTTTTGTAGTTCTCACAATATTGTGGAATATGAAAGACACCTTGATAGTCAAAAGTTAGTTTTCTAGACGCTTATTATTTATTGCTCGTTTCTGATAACATTATAGGCTAATCAACCTAATAATTAATACAGAAATCGCAGAATAATTCTTAAAATAAACGTACTAGCCTTGAATGAATCAGTAATGAGAAAGAACACTGTTCAGGGAACCCATTTGTCATTTTATATAATTGTTTAGTTTAATATTTAGTTCATAATTTTCAAAACAATTGTCATTTCATCATTTTATTATTTTATTTTCGTTAATGTATAATTAATATTTATTTAAATTAATTAAATAAGTCGTACTAATCTATATTAATCATCCAATCAGCATTCATTTAGTGTAATGTGCGTGGGCGTTTTTGATTGGTCGAAGCCGCTCGGAGACAAACAAAAGACGCTTTAAGTGAGTCAGCTGTGGATTCTCGCCAGCCGAGTAAGCATTACTCTCTCACGCTTAAACATTCATTAAAAACATCTTATGACATTATCGTACACCCAGGGTGTTCAGTTGTGTATTGTGCACATTTGCAGACATTATTTTAGAAGACGGAGCAAAGAGGAAGATTAAGTTCCAAACTACATGGACATTTAAAGTAAAATAACTCCAATATTATTTTTAATATAATGAGTGAACTTTAAATTTTGTTTAACCTACAACTTTAAATAACATTCTCTAAACATTGAACTTTGCCTTTTAATATTAAATCAAATTGCTGAATTCAGTTATTATATCTATCTATGTATTATAGTTATTAGTCGTTTGTTTATTACTTTACTCTTTAGTTCATCAATGGCCATTCGATAAAAGCATATTTTTGTCTATAATAGTTTATAAGTTGTGTTTCATTGTCATTCAATCATTTTAGTTTCATTCTTGTTTAATAAATTATTTGTATTTAATAAATTATAGTTTAAGCTTTAAATATCAGAGAATTTTCTTTTTTTTCCTTTCATTCATATTATTTTGTTCTCCTTTTTATTATGATATTATTTTCTAAATTACAAAGGTAAACTTTATGTTAAATATCTTCCATCTTATTCTTTTATTATATAAAACTTTTAATACATTAACCAACAAAACTAAGAGCATTGAGCATCGGCCATACTTTCTTCATCAGGGAAGCGAAAGGTTTTTATTATTAAAACCTAACTTGCCTGAACAAACACTGTTCCAAGTTCGAATCTATCTTGTTTTTAAACTTTTCCGGACAGTGGAGTTGCGAATTCATAATTATGGATGGCCTTGTGTCTTATTTCATTTTATTTCAATTTTAAAAATGGGTCTTATTAGGATTTCAGAAGTGCGTGAGGGAATAGTTGTATTGTCACAACACTAGAAATTTGATTATGAACTCATAAAAACATATAAAGTCGGTACAAGTACCTTCGACGTTTTAATCAAAAACTAAACTAAGTGGAAGCTTTATTAACCAAATAACAAGTGATGAGAATAATAATGAAGGCTTAAAGAACCCGAAGGTTCGATGCTGAAACAACAACTAGTTACCACTTTTATATTACCACTGTTATTAGTACTTTTTCATGACCTTGATCTGTTCTGTATCAACTTCCCCCGATGCAATCTGTTTTCACTAGATCCTTTGTGGTTCACCCATTGGGAGAAGTCTATGAAGTATCACACGCGTCACCGCTGGGAGGACGCGTCCTCCCCACCATTATTATGGCAGGATAGGACGCAATATAAAAAATCAGGTGCTTGCGCGCAACACACAACTTTCACTTACCAAATTACTCAGATTAGAAATTAATGCGTTGTGTTAATGCCACTTCTCAAAGTTACACATTTTTCCACATTCATTTCTTATTTTTGTTTCGTTCGCTCTATAAAAAACACTAATTTCTTTTATTATTAAATAAAAGTTTTTACTTGAGATAGTTCGGCAATGCAAGCATAATACTCCAAGTCGACTGATTTTATAATTCTCTATGTTGAAAATTTCATTTATTTACCATGAAACAAATAATTTCCATTAAATGAACAGAACAGCTTCATCTCATACCTCATATTTAGCCATTTCTTATTTTTACTATGTAGAAAACAAAAAAAAAAACAAACCGAAAAGGCCCCTTCCCCATTTAAGCCCCCCCAGAATATTTTAATAATGATAAAGCTTACCTCATATTAAAGAACCCCCAATTTTCATTAAACATGACGAATTTGATGAAAATCGTTAAAGCCGTTTTTGAGATAACCGAAAAAAAGGTAAAATTTGGGAAAAAAGTTATGAAATAAAGTGCCCCCTCGGTTTGACCAATTTTGATGAAATTTCGGCTATCGCATCTTTGGCATACGCATACTTCGAATACCTAGTTTGATCAAAATCGTTAAAGCCGTTTTTGAGTAAATAAAAAAAAAACGCGAAAATGATACAAAATTTCTTAAGTGAAGTCCCCCCTCCGGTTATTCAATTTTGATGAAATTTTTACAGTCATATCTCGGGCATATTAATATATCAATTACTTAGTTTAATCAAAATGGTTAGAGCCGTTTTTGAGAAAATCGAAAGAAACGTAAAAAGTTATTAACTAAAGTACCCCCTCACTTTGAACAATTTTGATGAAATTATTGCTGTCACATCGCGGGCATATACATACTCTAAATACCCAATTTCAGGTTCGCACGGTTAATAGTTTTTGAGCTAGTCTGTTCACACACACACACACACACAGACCATTTCGCGGGACTTGGTTATTTTGACTCAGGGGACCCCAAAACGTGTATTTCCGTTGAAAACCGGAAGTCGAAAATTTTCACGATCGCAATACTTCCACTTACTATATATTTCATATATAGGTAAGTGAAAGTAAAAAAAAGTAAAAATGCAATTTTACGAATTTATCCGAGTTTAACCGATAAAATCAATATATATTATAAAGCAAAGTGTACAATGTGCGTGCCGAAAAGGCTCAGAAACGACTACACATACGATTAAGAGATTTATGTCAGCGTGTAACTGTATGTCCCCTAACGGAGAAGAAGGTTTTCGTTTTTCTCTTAAGGGTGTGAAATTGAAGAGAAAAGGTCTGGAATTTTAAGCCTCTCACAACATTTAATTAGCCTACCTGAGAATGACATACGAGTTTATGAATGAAAAATTTAGTTCGAGCTGCAGACCACCAGGAAGCGCTAGGGTTTATTGTTCATTCATTCCGTTATATTTGTAAAGGTTATATATTTTGTCAGCTGTTCTTTTTAAATTACTAAAAAATCAAGCGAAAATAATTAGTTTCACCTTTTCTTTTAAAATAAATTAATGATTTTACATATCTGCAATCAATTAGAAAACCGACTGGATACTTTACAAAATTAATTTTCTCATAAGATGGTTGATTGATTAACACTTTACATTTAATCAATATCTAACATATATTTAAGTAAATTTAATGCAATATGAGTGAGCGAATAAAAACAGACATAAAACAAAAAAGAAGAGCTGAATAGACTGATTATAAACCGAAAATAACAAGTTTGAAGTGTTCTTATTGTATGTAGTTATGAAAAATGGTTTTATTACTATGTATGATGAGCATTTCAGTTGACAAAATGATGAATTGACTCCAATAATACAATTTTTTCAATAAGATTTTATCACCGCTCATAGTTCAGGATAAAAAGAAATATGATGAAAAAATTGTGCCCTCATGATATTTTGGTTTTCACTTAGTAACAGTAGTAAGATTGGAGAAGTGCAGAGTTCGGCCAAATTAGGGTGGGGAGGTTATATATTAAGGGAGGTTGAACTGGAAGAAAGGTATTACAAAAATGTTTCTATGAATCTTCGGTATTTTCTAAACTTCTGGATCTAATGGGACCATCACAGTAGTCGGCCCTTAAGTTGTACTCCAAATATAGTTTTTTAACTAATAATCTAATAACTTATTATCTGCTGACTGCTTGGTATGGGCTTATAGGATTCAGAATCACAGAAACCATCAAAAACGATGCATGACTCGACAAAGTTGCAGCAAAATTAATTGTTCATTCTCCATTGTTCATTCAACACCCTATAAAGTATATAGGGTTCCTTATTTGGGCAGACACTGCAGATCTCGAATCTTAATATTGATACAATGTTAAAATTTTCAAGAAAGTGCTAATTTTGTTCTATATTTCCTTTAATTTTAAAGTTTTTCTGTTATTGAAACTGCCATACAACTACCGGAGCGAAGCCGGGCACACTAGCTAGTATAAATATAAAATATTAGTTAATTACAGCACACTTAAATGTATAGTTAAATGCATAGTCAGGCATATTGTATATTTGATGAATTATATTTATATATTTAAGCTTGAACTTTTTTTTTTTTAAATGAATTCTGTAACAAAGTTGGATCTTCGGAATTGGTCTCCATTTTTTTTCCAACCAAGCAGCTTGATCCAACTTTCCATCAGTTCGATGAAGCTTAAAGAAATTGATGGAAAGCAATGAAAGTCAGGATCAGTAGGAGAACTAGGATAAAATTCAATCAAGAAATTTCGGCCCACATCCTTCAACATTAAGCCTTAACAACTCCCTACTTTATAACTGAGGCATAAATTGACAAGTTTTAAGAGACTATAAATACCTTTAAAATACACCGTTGGAGAATAAATTAAATGTCCCAACGAATTTATCCGAGTTTAACCGATAAAATATAAATATAAAATATTAGTTAATTACAGCACACTTAAATGTATAGTTAAGTGCATAGTCAGACGTATTGTATATTTGATGAATTATATTTATATATTTCAGCTTGAACTGAAATATATTTTATTCCAACATATATATCGTGGGTGTACTGCCAAAAGTGACCAAGTCAAAAATTGGTGAAAATGAGCTAATATGCCCAAGTCATTTATGACTGTCAACTCTATTATAAAAAAAATTGCCCAAGTCAAGATGTAAATTAGAAATAGTGTTTTAACACACCATTAAAAATGACCAAGTCCTCAGAAGCATGATCTGTACAGTTTAAAATGACTAAGTCATCTTGATCATTTTTGTATGATAACAGTCTTGTGGATTATTTTTTTTTTTTTTTTTTTTTTTTTTTTTTTTATTTCGGTTGGCGCATTAGGCCTAATGAGACCTTTGGCCGCGCAGTGTGGTCTTCTTACAGACATTTGTTTTGCTTGCGGGAGTACAGACAGCCTGGAGGGGGTAGCCCAAACCTCACGTTGCTGAAAGCCATGGTACAGCGGCAGACTGCCCATAGCTCCATAACCAATCCCATTGGGGACAATTTGGCAGTGTCCTTCCCACCGATGGCGTCAGCTCTCTCGGGTTCAAGGACAGTGACAAACTGGTCTAGGTCCAAGGATTATGGTAGCCCAGTCAGCAGGCCCCGAGGACCTATATTTCTTTCCCTGAAGCATACCGTCCCTTTTCCAAACCTCCGGGCGGTTACTGACATCCTGGATAACCACACCACGATTCTCGATGAGATACACGGGGAAGGTTCATCACTCCTACGCCCGGTCGGTGTGAGTCGCCTCCAGTAGGCTGACGGGTCTCACATACCCGGGGGTGGGGGTAGACTTGGACTGCGCGGCTTTTATTGGTGGGCGGTCACCCATCCAAGTACTGACCACGATGGACGTTGCTTAACTTTGATTATCTATTGCAAGCGCCCTTGTCCACACGGCCATCCCGGCCCCCACAGTCTTGTGGATTACCGAAGCAAAAAAAAAAAAAAAAAAGACCTTATTAGACTGTGCTCTACGGGTGTTATTCCCGAAGAATTTCACGGATGGTACAAGTCACTTCCAGTGGAAAAGAAAAAGAAGGACAGTGCTCCAGAACCAGCTATTGACTCGGACGATTCAGATGTTAGTTGAATGTGACTTTATAATTAACAAGTAATAATAATTCTTGATGTTATTGAGTGTATTTTTTTTACATTAAAACATTGCATAGTCTAACAATAATTCATTCTTGTAATTTTTTTTCAATATAAATATTTTAGTTAAATTTTTGTAGTTGTCTATTTAATACTTTTTATTCACTGGTAACCTTTTCTTATAGCAATAGTCTGCCATAATAGTAATCAACAAGTAAAATTAATTGGTAATAGACTGAAATTAAGTGACCAAGTCAAAAAAATAAAATAGCTTTAGTGACCAAGTCAAATGCCCCCCTCCCCTTTAATTCCAAACCCCCCACCTTGTGAAAGTGAATTATGTATAAAATTAAAAAAACTAACTCAGCAAAAGAAGAAAAACGTTGGAAAATGGAAAATTTATTAAATCATGATTTTACCTACTAATTAGAACATTTAACTGCGGTTTCTCAAAATCTAAGTTTTTTGACTTGGTCACTTTTGGCAGTACACCCACGATAACAATATATATAAGTATTCAACAACAAATATATAAGTTATTCCAACTGTTAGCCCCTCGAATTTCTACCTACCCTATCCAAGAAAATATTGAGCCCCCCCCCCCCCAATTATTTGGTTTGGTGACGCCCATGTTAAGAATGAACACTTATTTCAACAATTCATTAAGCTGAAAACTTTTGAAGGTTCAGTGTGATGCAAGAAACAATATTGCTTTACGGTATAGTAATGCTTTAACCTAAAACAGGAATTATTTTAATGAAACCTAACAGAAATAAAATTTTATTAAATATATTCCATAAGCAAAGTAATATTTGCTATACGCTCCAACTCATATTCATTTGGAGGCTGTAACAGCTATCCAATATTCCGTTACTCCATTTCCCTGCTAAAGGCAAATACACAAGTTTCCATTACTCTGATGAAGGGTTGAAAAGGAGTTTTTGCTTCTACTATATTAAAGTCTAAAATAATTTCTAGGTTGCAGAAATTCCAGGCGGAAATAGCTTCTGTAAGGTGAATGAATTGTACAAGGAAAACAAAAATGAAATATAAGTTTAAAAGAAGTATTAATTATTATATATTGTAGAGGTGAGAGATGGTCAACTGTTATTCAATTTCGATAGGTTAAATGATGGTCAGGATTTTCAGTTTACAATGATTTTATTATGGTAAGCCAACGTTTCGATCCAACTTGTGGATCTTCATCAGGGCTAAAAGAAAACAAATATATGAGTATCTATGCTAGAGGGTGACAATAAATGCTTCACAACCTCCGATCTCTACTTTCCAATACAGATCTATCCCATATATCCCCATTCTCTCAAACAAAATTAATAAATCCTTCTCATCGAGTTTCCCACACATGCGCCTAGTATTAAAAAATAACAATAAATTAAAAAATCTTTATACTAAACTCAAAGACCCAGTACCTTTCCTAGACAAGTGTAATGTAGTTTATCGTATCCAGTGCTCCACGCCTAATTGCAACAGTTGCTATATCAGTGAAACCAAAAATTATTTTTAAAAACGTATTTATCAACATAAATACAGTATTTCCACGCGTAATTCATCTACATCTAAATTAGCAGAACATGCCATTGCCTACAACCATTCCTTTGACTTTGAGAACCCCTCTATATTAGCTACTGTACCTAACCACGATAAACGACTCCTCTCAGAATCCATTTTCATCCATCTAGAAAAAAATAACCCGGTAAATCACAAAACAGATAATGAGATAATTTCATCCACTTATTCTAACATCTTCCGCATCCTCAAATCCTAGTTTTAATTTCAAAGGTACCTGCAATTATCTCTGTACCTCTTGTACTATTATTATTTTCTGTATTTTATGCTTCTTTCTGTATATTTTCCAAATTTTTATGCTTTGTTACATAATGTATTATCTCATTTTTATGTTATTATTGAGTCCAGACACAACTATTTGTATACAGTACCATCTATTCTGTTAGTTTTTAAATATTTTTGTTCACTCAGTTGTCATGTGCCTTCACTTCAAAAGCGTTGGATTTCCCCGCCATAAACCTTTGAAGTCGGCAAACTAACCCCCTACCACTACCTCTCACCTCATCTTTACCTTTAGTCTTAGTATCCACCTGGACTCAGTAGGTAAATAACAGATTCTATTTTATCTTGTTAACAAGCCTCTTATTTTAATATTCATGTATACACCATCTTTTATATTATTATCTGTTCTGTAATGTATCCATTTATTGTCACTCTCTAGCATCGATACTCATATATTTGTTTTCTTTTAGCCCTGGTGAAGATCCACAAGTTGGATCGAAACGTTGGCTTACCAACATAAAATCATTGTAAACTGAAAATCCTGACCATCATTTAACCTATCGATATTATATATTGTCTTTAAATATTATTCTGGTGATCGCGCAGTGCATAGGAATTAATCTGTGTAATTTTTCAGCCTCATGTATTTAGACTATTTATTACTTAGCATACGTTATTATGTTCATAGTTACATATGATTTAGTGATGGAATCAATTAGGACATGAGGATGTATTGAATTGTTATTTCTTTCGATATCATACCTGTACATTTTTAAGTATGAATCCACTGGACATACTAATAAAGTGTTGTTTTGTTGTTGTTTTTTTAAATAAAAGATAGGGTAAACCTGACAGTTATTGACTTTCAGTTATTGACCTGACACTCAATACAGTTATTGACACCCCACACTTTAACTTAAATACATAAGTAAACAAGTCCTAATTTTATTTAAAGATATACATGCATCTAATTTTTGAAGGGTCCTCTAGTCATCTATGAAGTAAGTGTTTAGCAAACTAACCATAAGGGAGATTTCACAATTAAATCCACAGGTTGTCTAATAACTAGTTTTTACACTTTTTACAATAAACATTTAAATATAAATATAGTTTCTTTTGGTCAAATGTTCAATAGTTTTACCATATGGCAATATTTATTGTAAAAGTGCTAAAACTAGTTGTTTGTTTAACGTCACTTTATGCCACTGATGCTAATCGGACGATGCTACAATCGGAGTCCTAAATTTTGCCCATCCAGGTATATTTAGGATAGGGATCTTTAACGAGTACCTGGCATCTTACAGGCTCGGGACCTCCATTTTACGTCCTATCCGAGGGACGACATGGTTAAGGGTTTTTTACTCCCATTAAAAAATCCTAGGGCCACCGCTGGGCGCGAACCTCAAAAACTAGTTATTAGACAACTTGTGGATTTAATTGTGAAATCTCCCCTATGGTTAATTTGCTAAATACTTACTTCATAGATGACTTAGAGGACCCTTCAAAAATTAGATGTATGTATATCTTGAAATAAAATTTGGACTTGTTTACTTATTTCCTTAAGTTAAAGTTTGGGGTGTCAATAACTGTCTGCTTTACCCCTACCTGTTATTAAAAAAGCACTTCATTACTGTGTCCAGTGAATTCATACTTAAAAATGAGTATGAATCCTCTGTGAATGAATTCAATGTTCAATTGCCATATGGTAAAACTATTGAACTTTTGATCCAAATAAACCTCTTGAGTCTTTATAAGGATAGATAAACAGGAGATATAGGAAGTTTCAATTTGATCCCTTCATAAAAAGTATTTTTTTTAATATCACCACAGAAATGTTACCTTAAGGGTGTCAATAACTGTCCGGTTTACCCTATAAAAGAAAATTCTCTCCTTTTGCTAATTTAAGTTATATGATTTAAATAACATATGTACAGCAAATTTACATGTAGCTTAATATCGTTAACACCTACGCGGGTTAAACAATTTTTATTCATTAATTTGCAATGCCACACAAATTATGTAAACGCAAATATTTAAATAGGTTACAAAAATTATCGCTTTGTAACAAAGAAATAACCATATGACTTGAGCTTCAGAACAAAAACTAACTCTCCAGTTCAACGCTCCTTATATATAGTCGTAAATAGAACAATCCATAACCTTCGAGGCCAGAGTAGATGGTACTCGAGCATCGTAGTCACAAACATGTACTATGACAGTTTATTTCCAACTGTTAATTCGTTCCAACAAGTCTAGAATTATTCTAAATCATATGTTTTGTTTCACGTTACACTATTAAGAGGTGGGGTAAACTGTGGTGTAGTGGTTAGCATAGAAACCTACAATACTGAACGTCGTGGGTTCGCGTCCCGAGGTGGCCCTAGGTTTTTTTAATGGGAGTAAAAAATTCCTTCTCTATGCCGTCCCTCGGATAGGAAGTAAAATGGAGGGCCCGAGCCTGTACGATGTCAGGAACTCGTTAAAGATCCCTATCCTAACTACACCTGGCAAAATTTAGGACTCCCATTATAGCATCGTCCGATTAGCATCAGTGGCATAAAGTGACGTTAACAACTAGATTTAGCACTTTTTACAATAAATATTGCCATATGGTAAAACTATTGAACATTTGACCAAAAGAAACTATATTTATATTTAAATGTTTATTGTAAAAAGTGCAAAAACTTGTTATTAGACAACCTGTGGATTTAATTGTGAAATCTCCCCTATGGTTAGTTTGCTAAACACTTACTTCATAGATGAATTAGAGGACCCTTCAAAAATTAGATGCATGTATATCTTTAAATAAAATTAGGACTTGTTTACTTATGTATTTAAGTTAAAGTGTGGAGTGTCAATAACTGTACTGCGTGTCAATAACTGTCTGCTTTACCCTATCTGTTATTAAAAAAAAAACACTTCATTCCTGTGTCCAGTGGATTCATACTTATAAATGAGACAACCTGTGGATTTAATTGTGAAATCTCCCCTATGGTTAGTTTGCTAAACACTTACTTCATAGATGACTTAGAGGACCCTTCAAAAATTAGATGTATGTATATCTTTAAATAAAATTAGGACTTGTTTACTTATGTATTTAAGTTAAAGTGTGGGGAGTCAATAAGTGTATTGAGTGTCAATAACTGTCAGGTTTACCCTATCTTTTATTAAAAAAAAAAACAACAACAAAACAACACTTTATTATTGTGTCCAGTGGATTCATACTTAAAAATGTACAGGTATGATATCGAAAGAAATAACAATTCAATACATTCTCATTTCCTAATTGATTTCATCACTAAATCATATGTAACTAAGAACATAATAACGTATGCTAAGTAATAAATAGTCTAAATACATGACCCACTAATCTACCCTGCTTTTATGAGATCGTTTTGTGGCTCACCCAGGGGAAAAAGTCCATTAAGTATGCTTCTTTCAAGCACGAAACAATATTTTTTTACAGTTTAGCAAAGCTTTAACCTAATGCTGTGTTGAAATTAGTTTAATGAAAAACATTATTTAAATAGAATTTGATTATATATCTTATAATAATACGTAGGGTAAACCGTACAGTTATTGACATCCTTAAAACTAAATTTCAGTGGTGGCATTAAAAAAAATACTTCTTATGAAGGGATCTAATTGAAACTTCCTATAACTCCTCTTTATCTTTCCTTATAAAGACTCGAGAGGTTTTTTTTGTGCCAAAAGTTCAATAGTTCTACAATATGGAAATATTTATTGTTAAAAGTGCCAAATCTAGTTATTGGCACTCTGTGGATTTAATTGTGAAATCTTCCCTATAGTTAGTTTTTAAAAGTCTTACTTCATAGATGACTTAGAGGACCCTTCAAAAATTAGACTCATGTATATCTTGTAATAAAATTAGGACTTTTTTACCTATTTCTTTAAGTTAAAGTTGGTGTGCCAATAAATGTACAATATGCTAATAACTGTATGGTTTACCCTAAAGTATTGAATATATAAATTATAGAAATAGAATTTGACACAAAAACTGACTCTGATTAAATAGCTTCTGAGATACACCTTTACCTATTACCTCACAAGACCTCCATTTTGTATTCCAATTCTTTATTATGGTAGGGATTTAGTTCATTATTTATTATCTATATATGATAATATGAGTTTTTTATTACTATCAGCCTGTTACTGCAAGTATATTTCATCTTTTACGCCTTTACTAATTACGGGTGAGGTCTAACTTCCCGCAAGGACCATGTCTAAATCAAAATTAAGTGCATTTTTATGATATTTAGAGGTTAAAATATATTGTATAGCCTTCAAATTGTATTTCTGTTATTCGTCTATTCGATTATCCGTCACATCCTTGGCCCCGACAGAGACGGTTAATCGAAGTTTTACTCTATAGCAACATAAAGCCGACTCGTAGGAAAACGGCTGGAAAATTCCAATTGGCTGTGTCCGCCATCTTTGAAGTAAGACAAAGCAGATTGGTTGTTAACCGAGGGAGGTGGGGGAAGAGGATACTTCATCTGCCATTTGAATCAAATTTAATTGCTAATCTAAGGGCGATGGAGGGGGGCGCTTTTCTTTCTCTGTTTTCTTCTTTTATCTCGGATTTCGTTCTTCTTTTTTTCCTCTATTTTTTTTTCTTTTTTGTTCTTTTTCTGGGATAATCTACTTAGCCTTTCTTCTCTCGGCGCGGCTTTATCAAGGAGTTGGTTATTCGGCCTCATTTCTTCATCGCCCGCAGGACGCTCCAATAACAGAGCCCTTTCTTTGTACCACCGCCCAATCTATTTAGAACAATTCAGATTAATGCTCTCCTTTTGAATATTATTTCTTTGCCAATAATTTGGAACACTCTACAAACTATGAAAGGAAAATAATTCAAAATAATTTCTTTATTTACATTTTTTTTTTTTTTTTGTATTTGATTATAATCTGAATACCCGCATAACTACCATCTACTAACTGAAGAAGAAAAAAAAAATTTACTAAAGAGTTGATATAATGAGAGGCAACACAAAATACAATTCGTCTCATAAAGATATGAGTGAACATAAAATTTTGGTGGCATTTGGATCTTAAATTTTATGGAATTTCAAACTTATCTTTTCTTATGTTTATGGTTTTAGTTGGCATGGTCATATGCTCCTTAGGAATGACGTGAGGTTTCACACACTTATGTTCATATTTTTCGAGATAATAATTTTCAGAGAGTAACGAAATAGATTATATGACATGATTATATGTATTTGTTTGTTTATATTAACGTGACATTATGCCGCTAAGGCTTATCGTATGATGCTACAGTGGGAGTCCTAAAGTTTGCCTCTCCAGGTATAATTAGGATAGGGATCTTTAACGAGTTACCTGACATCGTACAGGCTCGGGACCTCGATTTTACGTTCTGTCCGAGGGAAAGCATAGGCAAGGATTTTTTACTCCCATTAAAAAATCCTAGGGCCACCTCGGGACGCGAACCCGCGAACTTTAGCATAGCAAGTTTCTATGCTACAGGTGACCCATAGTATATGTATTTAAATATATGAAAAAAATAATACCCAAATTTTACAGCCTCCTAAAGTCAGTACCTTAAAGTCAGTCATGCGAAACAGAGTTTCTACTGTCTAACTTCGAGTAGATTGCGTATTTTTTTCCTTCCCGCGTAAGTTCCGGAACAGTTACTTTGAAAAAAAATCAATTTATATTTTATGTGATATTTATCTGAAAATGTTTAATTCATGTCTCTCCTCGATTCGCATTGTACCTCCCTAGCTAGATTCTAATTTCGTTTTTAGCTAGGGAGTGACAGGTCAGGGAGGGACAAATCAGCCCTTTTTCATCAATTTGGGCAAAATAAGTAGAAAAAACCTAAATCAAGATTTGACTGCGAAGAGATTCGAGAGTTCTACAAAACTGTAATGAACATAATAATGCACTATTTACTAGTTTTATGTTAATGAGGTACAGGGAGTGTCACTCCATGAAAATACTTAAAAGTTTTACACCTTCAACCAGGTCCTGCAAGGAACTGAAGTAATCTGGAGGAAAATGATATGGCTCAACGCATTGTCTGGCCTTAAAAGGTTTTCCTAAATGTGTGTTGTGTATGAATAGACTAGCTCAGTGTGTATTTCAGCAAATATTTGACGTTAAATAAACAAAAAATATGAATTTTTTTCAAAGCTTATGATTCATTTTGCTTAAGTCAATTGTTTTAGTAAGTGGGTCATTCCATGCCAATTTAACACAGGCTTGAGCTTCGCCATCTCAGATTTTCTTGAAGTTTGGTACATGTATCTACTAGAACAAATGTCAAATATTACTGAGATATGTCAGCCTGTTTTTGAATTATAGAACTCCAAAGCCCTCAAAAGTAGGTCCAGAAACAGAAAAAAACATGATTAAAAATAACTGTACATGTTTTCAAAATTTGACTAGGACTATGAGATTGGTGTCGTTTAACAGCGCATTCCCTTCCATCTGATATGGTATACAACAAGTACAAGTTGGTCGAGAAAATAATTTCATAAAACCAAATTTCAATTTTCAACCAAAGGGCATTTTAAAAAAATTTATATATTTTTTTTATAAAATATGCAGTATTATAACTAATCATACAACAAATTATAAAAGTGGGATGAAAATTGCTTCATTACTAAAAAAATTGAAAACCAGTGAAAAAAATTACACCAATCTCATAGTTCTAGAAAAATTTGGAAAACATCTATAGCTATTTTTAATCATGATTTTTTCTGTTTCTGGACATAATTTTGAGGGCTTTGTGGGTCCATAATTCAAAAACGGGTTGACATATCTGATTAATATTCGACAATTTTTTTAGTAGATAAAAGTAGTACATGTACCAAATTTCAAGAAAATCACACGAGTTGATTTGACGTGGAATGACCCAACAGTTTGTTACATTTTAGGTTAAAGAGTTATTCGTAAACAAGAGAACAATATCCTGGACAAAGCAAATATCCATCTGAGTTTAACTGTTAATGGGATTGTTGCCTCATCGTGACCAAATGCATATTGCCCGGATTCTAACCTAATTACCTCGTCTCAATCCTCTTTCGTCGCTAGCTTACGGCCAGAATTAGGGATGGGTGTTTACAACATCAATGAAGATTCCAGTCTCGAGTGCCTGTGTCTTTTCCACAACTTAGTGTTAATTTTTATTATTATCTCCATCGATCCACCAAAATATTGCTTATCTAAGTCTAATAATAATAATAGTTACCTCAGTCAGTTTTTAAAATAGTACCTACTCAGTCATATTTAACATGTACACGCCGGCGCACAGTGGTTGAAAATCGACTATTTTCGGAAAAAACCTCCTCAATCCTGATCTGTAAGCAGCAAAAAAATAAAGTTGATATTAAAATAACCACGGTTAAATTTCCTACAAAATGTATAGGTTGGTGCCCCGCTTGACCGGCTCTTCGGATTAACCGGCACTGTATGGAAAATAGAAAAAAAATGTATACATCGATTTTCGACTCGAGATCTGCTAGTTAAAACAATTTTGATGTTTTATGCTTACTATCCTTGATAGCACTTGCAATATAATTTTAGTTCATGAAAACACCCTAGTTAGGTAAAGCGGATAATGAAAATTATCATATATAGGAGATATCAATTATTTTTTTCGTATTATTTCAATTTTTAACTATTATATGTATTTTCAGGCTAAAATTTAAAATTTTAATAAGCAAATGGATTCACTAAATATCTTGACCTCGTGTTTAGAACGAAATCTGTACTCACCGAACACACACGATGTATCACACTCACCGAAATATACGACGATTTGAAAACTCCACTACCTCTATCTTATGATCCACCTCCGGTGTTTCACCCCAAAAAATCTCCACAAAGCAATCAAGAGACTTCCTAACAGAAAAGCATAGGGCTATGATTATATAATTCCTTTATCCTTCGTCACCTACCTCCAAAAGCTGTTTTGTTTCTTACACACATCTATAAATCTATCTTACACACACCCTATTATCCCTTTCTTTGGAATCTCTCCACACTCAAAATGATTCTGAATCCACAATTAATCCTTCATCTTACCGTCCTATCGCAAAGGGGAAAGTATTTGAAAAACTTTTCTTGAACCGAATTAAGCCTTCACTTGAAAGTAGTGAAGTAATACCGAGTCAACAGTTTGGTTCTGAGCAAGCCATTCTTCTTTTATTTTAATACATTTGTTTTTATTTCTATGAGCTTCCTGCCACTTACTGTTAAAACGAGGCAAGAAAATTTTCATGAGAAATCGGTTTATATCACCAAGTTATCCGAGGTCATGTTAATAAACTTATTATTAATAATTTTCAAATATATACTAAAATCACGATAGGTAAAAAGGTTTTTTTTATCATCGACCAAATAATGATTCAGAATGATTTTATTAATGATGCTACTGAGCTAGTAAATAAGGCATGATGTTTCACTTAACGATTAGTAATAACATAATTCGAAGCACAAGCTCCATAGCGAATAAACTGCATGAAATAGCACAGATAATTCAATAAAAAAAAAAATCACACATTTACATACGCAGGTGGACGCAGCTATAATAAGTTTTAATATTTCCTTAGAGGTATCTTCTTCTTAAAAAAATGGATTTTAAAAACTGCACTCGGCCGCGCTTGAAAAATATGGATTACCAAAAAAAAAAAATTGTCATATTTTTATTGCATTTATTCGGGATTTTATTTCTGGGTTAAAACATAGACAAAATAGCATAATTTTTATGGTCATGTAATATGTGAGGTCGCTTTTCACGATTATTTAGGAAAATCGCACCAAGAAACAAAAATGCGATTAGCAAAAATAATTTTAGTATTATAAATTTTTCGTTGAAAAATAAACATTTTCATTGATCGATTTTCAAAGGATCATAACAAGTGTAAAAATCGGAATATCTCCGAATAAATTGATGGAATGTGTCAGGTAACTATTCTATTTATTAATAATGAAAAGAAAAAGAATATTCCGATACCTTCAAAAAATAGGTTTTTTCCGCCTTTCAACCACTGTGCGGCGCGTACAACCGGTGTCCCACACTTGACTGCTGCATCGGACACTTCAGTCAATCTCAAAAATTGTTCACGGCTGTTGGGTTTCAGGTAGGATTGTATTGTTTATTTTATTATTGTTGGATTGAAAATACTGCTTTATGCCCTCATATAGCTCCCGTCCGTCAGTCCTTATAGTCCCCGTGTTAAAAAAAATAAAAGCGAACAGAATCATCAAACCAAAATATTTTTCTTTCGATCACCTCCTCATCAATAACTCTCTTAATTCTACGATTTTGGAAAACAATACTGTTTGCCTATTCATATAATCTGAAGACGCAGCGTAAAAAAAAATATAGTATTCGTATTGGTTTCTAGATAAACTGCCGACACTTAGCACATAATCTTGTTTATAAAAAAGCAAGTGTCGTATGTATTTTATTTACCTTAAAAGTCGAGAAGTAGCCGATGAAATCACTATTTACTTTAATTTAAATGTTTTAATTCAAATCAGACCTATTGGAGAATTATGCTTGCATTGCCGAATTATGAAAAGTATGACACCTTTTTTTAACAATAAAAAGTTTCATATACTTTAGAAATAAAGTAAAAACAAATAAATAAATATATGTAGAAAAATCTGTGAATTTGAGGAATGGAGTTTACATATTGGGGAGGGTGGGGCACAATGAAACACTCGGCGAACCAAAAGGTCTAGTGCAACCAAATTCAGACAGCAAGCGGAAGGGTGGCTCCAAACAAAGTCAGCTATTTGCCCCCTTTCGACTTATTTCGTGACAGAAACCACGTGCTGAAGTGCGGTTTTGCGTGGCAAAACTAAAAATTTTCGTCGAACGGATTTTCGTCTCTAGGTATGAGTAATTATTTTATTCAATCTGCTCTAACAACATTTCATTACGCATGTATCTGTTATGATTTTGTCTGACTTTGGCTTTTCTATCTCTTTAGGTTCATCGTAGAAAGTTAAAGACAATAAAAGGCTCGTATGAGGTTCCTTGAAACAAGGGTATTGGGGTCACAATGAAACGTTCCATGGAGTCCCACGAGTGTTTCATCGTGCCGCATGTGTTTCCCATGGCGCAATAAGCAGTCGGTTTTATTTTTCTTAGAGATTGGTGCGAAATCGAGAACGAAACATCAAAAAAACTGTATTAATTTATAACACCTTTCTTCCAAAGTCAAACTGTACATTGTACATGAACAGGTGCACAATAAAACAAAATTATTTTTTTGAAATATAGCTGCACGCGGTCAGAGATGATGCATAAAATAATGTTTAACGCATTTCTTACATAGATTAGATCCCAAGGTAACATGGAAAAAAAATAAAAAATTGAAAATAAAGTCTCAGGTTCGGTGCTTTGTAGGGTTGCCAGATTTTTTTCAGCCTATAAGGGGCAAATGCTTAAATAGGCAAAAAAAAATACGGGAATTTAGTTTTTTTCCCGGGACAAATAAAAAACAAAATTATATGGTGACATTCTTTATTTTTTAAAAATATATTTCTCAGTTTTAACATACAGTCAGTTTTAACATTTTTTTTATTGGTTTTAACATATTTATAAAAATCAATACAATTATAATCGTAATTAAAAACGGTCATCAACTCGCTTTTTATTAAATTAGGGGTACATTTATTTCTTACATCAGTCCACTTAAGTGCCATCTGTGAAAAAACCCTTTCCAAGAAACAGTTTGAGATATATATACTAAAAACGAAGAATAAAACTCGGAAAATGATGGGGATTTCGGTACTGGAAAACCCTTTGATGACTTTCTTCCAAGTTTCAATCGCTCCTATACTCTAGCAATCAGAAGTTGTGTTAACAATATTCAGGCTTTTTCTGATTATTTGGAACATAGTGCCTATGCTATCGATTATTTTTTTTAAATTATTAACAATTAAAGTGAATAATTAAACCATAAATTCTCTCGATCTTCCTTAATCCGAGTTAATGTGTATGCGAACGTTGCGTGCGTATTTTTGTCTAGCGTAGATCGATCGATTTAATAATAAAAAACGAAGAACGGTTCCAATACGGGACAGAGTCAGTCTCGCTGGGAAATTTTAAACTAAGCCTATAATACGGGACGTATGGCAACCCTAGTGCTTTGGGTAAACATAACTACTATAACAAAACACGTCAATTTCTAATCTAAGTAAATTGCTAAGTGAAAGATTTTGTTCTCTTAGGTTGAATTTTGCTGAAAGAACTAGTCTAAGCTGGAGTGAGTATGAGTAAAATTTAGTTTTGTTTTTATGGAACATTCTTTTAATCTGAAAAAATACACTTTAGCATTATAATAAAATAATTATGGATGGATATTATAATTTTGAATTATAATATTATAATCGTTGGAATGGTGGAATTTCACTGCAACGCTAACGACCAATTTCCCAGCATTTCAGTGCCCGGGAATTATAGATGACTGCCATTGAAGCAGTTTCCTCGAGCTTGAATATCCTGAATCCAACTATCTTGAACAACTTCAATACCTTCATAGCCCGTTCCTAGTTAATAGTTATGTCCATTTCGTTAACCAGTTCCGATTGTCGGGTCTCCAATATCGCTTAAGGGACTTTAAATACTTCGAAATGAGAGGATTCGAACTAATATTTCAACATGATTATTGGATAATTGATAATTATTTAAAAATATGGATCTTCTTTTGAATAATTATAATTGCATAATTATCCGGTTGTAAAAGTAATTTTATTTAAAATATTTTAAACTTTTCAATACTTTCTCATGCTCCCGAGTCTTTATAATGCCTTTAAACACAGTAAAATCCAAATTAAATAATTTAAGCATCACTTATTTACTATCTGAACTAAAATAAAAATTTTTATTGTTAAATAAAAGTTTTTATCATCAGAGATAATGCGGGATATGACTTTTTGGCTGTCACATCGCGGGCATATACACATATCAAATACCCAGTATGATCAATAGTTAGAGTCGTTTTTGAGAAAATCGAAAAAAACCTAAACATTAGACAAAATTCGTTAAATAAAGTAACCCCTCCGTTTGACCAATTTTGATGAAATTTCGGCAGTCGCATCGCGGGCATATAAATACATCAAATACCCAGTTTCATCAAAATAGTTAAAGCCGTTTTTGAGTAATTAAAAAAAACACCTGATAATGAAACAAAAGGACTGATAATGAAATGAGAGGATTCGAACTAATATTTCAACATGATTATTGGATAATTGGTAAGTATTTAAAAATGGATGGATCTTCGTTTGAATAATTATAACTGCATAATTATCCGGTTGTAAAAGTAATTCTATTTAAAATATTTTAAACTTGTCAATACTTTCTCAAGCCCGCAAGTCTTTATAATGCCTTTAAACACAGTAAAATCCAAATTAAATAATTTAAGCATCACTTATTTACTCTCTGAACTAAAATAAATTTTTTTATTGTTAAATAAAAGTTTTTATTTTCCTCAGAGATAATGCGGGATATGACATTTTGGCTTTCACACAGAGGGCATATATACACATCAAGTACCCAGTTTGATCAAAATAGTTAGAGCCGTTTTTGAGAAAATCGAAAAAAACCTAAACATTAGACAAAATTCGTTAATTAAAGTAACTCCTCCGATTAACCAATTTAGATGAAATTTCGGCAGTCGCATCGCGGGCATATAAATACATCAAATACCCAGTTTCATCAAAAAAGTTAAAGCCGTTTTTGAGTAATTAAAAAAAAAACACCTGATAATGAAACAAAATTTAATAAATAAAGTGCCTCCTCCGTTTGACTAATTTTTATGAAATTTCGGCATCGCATCGCGGGCTTATACATACAGCAAATACCCAGTTTGATCAAAATCGTTAAAGTCGTTTTTAAGCAAAAAAAAAAAAAAAAACACACGTGAAGATGAGACAAAATTATAAAGTAAAGTGCCCCCTCGAATTGATCAATTTAATGGAATTTCGAATGCCACATCGCTGGCATACACATAAACCAAATACCGAGTTTAATGAAAATCGTTAGAGCGATTTTTGAAAAAATCGAATATACGTAAAAATTAAACAAAATTCATTGAATAAAGTACCCCCTCCGTTTGACCAATTTTGATGAAATTTCTGCCGTCACATCGCAGGCATATACATACACGAAACACCCAATTTCAGGTTCGTATGGTTTATACCTACGATCTGTCTGTAAGTCTGCAATAAAATATAAAAAATCTGGTGCGATGCGCGAACACAAAACTTTCACTTACGAACCTACTTACACCGTATCATCGTATCATCATCGTATTTTGATAAATATGTAAACGCAATTCAGCAGCTTCACGCATTTTTTAACTTATTTTTGTTTTTCTCCATAAATTATAGAGTATTACAATTTGTATTGCTATACTTGAAAGTTCTCAGTACTTTTCGATTTATTATTGTTTATTTATTTTTTTTAAGGTTCTAAAAAAACCCTAAACTCATCTAGAGTCGAGTTTTTTCGTTTTTTTAATGCGAGTGATAATCGTGAAGGTGAATCGATAGAAGATGCATTTACGGCTCAAAGTAAATTAAACCAATTTAAAATGTTGGTATCTTATGCCTTTCTGGAAACCGAGAACAATTACTATTCCTCTAAAACCACTTTATATTGCTTTCTCGGAACATGGTTATTTGGCCGAAACGTGTAGGTATTTCTGCTGAAAACCAGAAGTCGAAATTGTTCACGATCGCAATACTTTCCCTTACTAAATATTTTATAATATTAGGTAAGTGAAAGCAAAAATTATTTTATAATAGAATATTTACGATGGTGCACCTATAATTCGATTCTCTTGAGCAATTTTTAAGCAATAATTTGTCATTCAATAAATAGTTAATTTTAAGAAAATATAAAAGTGTACAATTCTCCGTTTAATTGGTAATGGGAATAAGCATCAAATAAACACATTTTGTTGATATTATGTCTAGAACCACCTACCCGAGTTTCTCCAATTAACTTTGATTCAGACTCTATTTAATGAGAGAGTTCTCTCAAGAGTATTCGAGTAAATATTAATATAGCAACAATAAGAAAGGATATAATTAAAGTAACGTGGAGGAAAGGCGAAGAGGAAATAATAACTCAAGATGGAAGAAGTCGCCTTCGCGTGAGGTGTTAGCTTCTAATCAACATAATTAATTCATCCACGGCAACATGTGTTCAACCTCTCTCATAATTAGTTCTTAATTAACGCCCGTTTTAATTTTACATAAAACTTTTTTTTTTTACTTGTTTTAGTTTCGTTTTTGAGTTTTCGATCGGACGAGTTTGTAACTAGTTCACGACCACGCCAGCAGGGGCTAAGTTAGTTCGCAGTTGAAGGCTGCAGTATCGCGTGTTGGAACAAACTAGACCGAATCAGCCTGATTAATGCAATTCCTCTCAAGTGGTTCCTAAAGGAGATATTTATTGATTTTATTTATTTCTGTAAGTTTGCAGGGTGATACAAGTAGCAGAATGCAGTGCTCCTAAACTCCAAACCACATACATATTAACCCTTTGTACTCGGCCCTGTTTCCGACGTTACCTACCAATAAATCGACGCAACTTTTACGCGACATCGTACATCATGCATACGTAATACTATACTGTAAAATTTTAGGACCAAGTAAGGAATGCCAGCGAAATTTGGGTTATACGTACTTGGTTTATAAGGTTATAAAAAAAAAAGAAAAAAAAACAAAAAAAAAAAACAGGTTAACCCAAAACATTTGAAACAAATTAGTACTTGAATAAATAAAAATTCTTAATTGTATTATGTAAAAACCGCTTTAAGAAGAGATTTATTATCACTCAAATATATTGCTAAATTAAAAGCTTCAACACACCACCCTCCTACCGAACACTTATTCGAAGGGTTGCGAAATCGAGGTCTCAAAGAAATTGAGAAAAACGCCTATCAAAAGGACATATATGACGCGTTAACCAAGATTTGCATGACCCTGAGCAAAATTAAACCCGTTGTTAAACTAACATTACCAAGAGTGTTAGGCCAATAATCAATAGATCAATGACTGAGGTTACCAAACCTTACTTCAGTCATCCTTTTTAAAATTAGTGGAAAAATATAGCCATTTCAAGTTAGTTTATACCAATTCATAAAAAAAGGGCGATAGTGTTGGCAGCTCTGTGAGTCGTAAACACAATCAGCTCCTTTTTAATCAAACTACATTGAAATATGAGATGTAAAAAATAAAAACTTTAACTTCCCTATATTCTTTACCAAATACTTTTAAATGGTGTAATGCTCTATTCTCAATCATGTTGGATTTTGATTAGCTGAAAGGTTTTCGTCTTTATCAATGAATATTGGTTGTACTGTATTTGTTTAAAAATATTAGGATATAACTACTGAGCCACAGCAACGCGTGGCCGGGTCTGCTAGTAAGGTTATATGTATTTAGGTTATAAGTGGACAATGAAGAACACATACTTACAAAAAAATCAAAATTTAATTTACTACACATACTACAATATGGTAAAGTCTGAAGCAATTTTAAGATATCTAATTCTGCTTTAATATTTATTTTGTTAAATCTTTCAGTATAAATGTTTATCCACTATTTCTACATATTGCTCAACGAATTAGAGAAGAGTATATTCCGTGGTGAACGCACTTCGCACGTTCATTTTCAACATGTAAAACGGTTGATTTATTTATCATGCATCTTTGATTTGTTTTTTTTGTGCCATTTTAATAGAAAACTACAAAAAAACATGCGTTTCTTCAAAAATTGCGGTGGAACAAGTTAATTATCCGTAATTGCCTATTATATATTACATTGTTCAACAAAATTTTACTTACTTATTCTTTGCTTTTGAATGAAATGGGTAATTATTTATTTATTTGATAGTGCTAAGGGTCAAACATAATCCAGTACTATGAAAATTGATTTACAAGAGTGGGATGCTAATTGACAGACTGTGTAGTTGTTGATTATTTATTTAAAAGTTTTAATGGTCTATGGTAATTTTTAAATCATTCTGTCTGAAGAGAAAACCGGGATTCGAACAAGGGTATCTGCAACACCGTTGCAGTGCGTTAGCAAGCTAAGCTACCATGGTTTTAAATAGTTTTAAAATTATTTAAAAATTTAAAAAAAAAACATTAAATATTAATGGCGTATGTTACATAGTCATAAATAGTATGGCGCCTCCCGGGCGCCGTACGAGTTGCGGTAATAAATAGGATGGCGCCTGAGAGGCGCCGTTCGAGTGCAAAGGGTCCTGTTGTAGTGGATATATAATTAATACTAGCCCTCCACAATGTATAGGTATATACTTAGAGGTGAGTAAAAGTCAACTGTTTTTCTTTACGATAGGTTGATTGATAAACAGGATTTTCAGTTATATTTTTTTATTTTGGGAGGTCAACGTTTCGGTCCCTACATGTGGATCTTCATCAAGGCTAAAAAAAGACAATTATATATTAGTATCTATGCTAGAGGATGACAATTAAACATTTATCATATCATTATTAATTATAGATAGTAGCAACTAGGAGTAACAGAATAATGGAAACAGAATCTAACTGTCATGTTTACTTGACATGGGTACCTTAGAAAACTCCAAGATTATGTTATAAAAGATGATTATACATGAATATTTAAATAAGTAGCTGGTTAGCAATTTAGTATAGTATTTAGTATTTGTAAATACTACAACTAAATTTAATTTAGTATATGTAATTTTTTAAAAAGTTAAAATTTCTACTACTCGCTCTGACAATCATCCCCTGACACGGGATATGAAATGTTTTTAAAAAAGATTTGATATAATATTTTATGTGGGTACCCGCATTTGACTTTGATAACTTCTTCATGTATTCAATTACAAATATTCCTCTTTGGCGAGTCCTTCGAAATATTAATAAATATAGCATCTAAAAATAAAACTAAAAAGATATTGTTAAAAGTCATGGGGCACCATCAAACATTATATACATGTACACAAAAACACACACACACACATATCTATATATATATATATATATATATATATATATATATATATATATATATATATATATATATATATAAATTCTTCAAACGATATATTTTATACCTAGTAAATATTATTTTTCCTTATCGCTGAAAATGGAGGAAATAACTCTGTATGAGGCTTTCAGTTCAGTTCAGACGAATGACTCACTCGAATATTACCATTTTGCAGGAAAGCACTTCAAATAATACTCTTTGAAAAACCGCACTCTTTGGAAAAATAGTGCTTTTTTTTTTGTACTTTTTATCTATATTTTATTAAACGAATTTTACAAAGAGAAATATTAATAATATTGCTTTCCTGAATAATATTGAAATAGGAGGTAGTCATTCTGTCAGCTGAAAGGCTCATATTTCCTCATGATATGACTTTACACTATAGATGTGTAAGGTAGGTCGCGGGTTCGCGTCCTGCAGTGGCCATAGGATTTTTTAATGGGAGTAAAAATCCTTAGCTATGCCGTTCATCGGATAGGACGTTAAATGGAGGTCCCGAGCCTGTACGATGTCAGGTACTCGTTAAAGATCCCTATAGGCAAAATTTAGTACTCCTACAGTAGCATCGTCCGATTAGCCTTAGTGGCATAAGTGGACGTTAAACAAACAGACTAAAAGAAACTACATATGTGTATGGTCCTCAATACACTTCTGATTTGCTGATGCGAATGGGAAAAATGAAAATAAGAAGGATATTTTCCTCCTCCAGTAGAAAATATTGTCAATCAACATGTAGTTTGCACTATTTACATTTTAACGTGAAACACAAAACATATGAAGAGTCCACGGAAGAAAGGGGGAGAGTCAATTTTTTCCGAATTTTAGTAATGTACATATAATTGTTCGTCTAGATGAGTAGAATATGTTGGTGGAAAGAAATAGTCAGAAAAATGACAGTAGGTTGGTTACAAGGGATGGAAAGAATCACGTACTCGGAAGAAAGGGGGAATGTACACGCGGAAAAACCTAGAATGGGGTAGAGTCATGTTAGAAGTTATATGGGTTGTGTATTAATATCACCATTTCATCAATAAAACAGGGAAGAAAGGGGGAGCGTCCATGACTATCCCCCTTTCTGTTATGTTTAAATTGTTTTTTTTACTAAAACATTTTTTTTTTTTTAGAGCGTGATATGTCTGTTTCGGGCAAATTTATTATTTTGACACGCAAAACAAAAAGGAAAAGGACATATAAAAAAATTGAATAAAAATGATAAAAGATACTTAAGTAATTAAAGATCCAAACCTAAAAACTCGATTTTCTCGGAAATCACTCCAAATGACACCCCCCCTTTCTTCCGTGGACTCTTCATATGATTGTTTGAACAGTCAACAACTGTACCTCTTACTGATTGTTCGAGAATCTTCTACGTTTGTTGGGAACCTTATAGCTATTCTATTTCAGACTAAATATAAGGAACGATGGACTGGAGAGTTGGTCTTGCTCTGAAGATCGAATCATACGCTTAATTTTGTGTTACTGAGTCGTTACAAGGCTGTTATTTGGGTCGGTTTCAGAAGCCTACCTCCAGTTATTTTTGTCATGGTAACAGTTACTTATGATTATCATTGACTTAACCTTAAATGTTATTGAATTGTACCCATCAAAATAACTGGGTATTAATTGTTTTACTGAAACATATGTTAAATTAACCATTCTTTTTATTGATACTTAATATTATATTGTGAAAAAGTCATTATTAAAATGGGATTGTTAGATTTGGTTAGGAAGATTCTGCCGTATGATGAATGATGAATGATGAAGATTCTGCCGTAAAGTTTCTACAAGAAAAGGGTGTTCACTGTAAAGTAAAGCTCTCTTAACCTTAGCGAAACGACATAACAAAATTCAGTGTGGAACTAGCAGGAATCATTTGGATTCTTATTTATGTGAGTTTTTATGGCGTCAAAGATACGCAAATTGTGATTATTTTGCCCAAATATTAAGTGATATAATCAAGTTTATGCCCCCAGGAAATTAAAGTGACATATGTTTTTTTGTAAATAATTATTCAGTTAAATATAATGTTAATCAATTACTTTTGAGGTTATTTAAAAGAGTAATCAAATTGTTCTTAAAAAGTAACCGTTGCCATGGCAAAAATAACTGAAGGTAGGCTTCTGAAACAGACCCTGTTATTTTTTGGAACCTTATTAATTATTTGATCTTTATTGTGTCTAATATTAGGACCTATGATAGTGCTACAATGTGAAATATTAGAAAAATAAAAAATAAAGGTTAGCGAACCCTACACAGCTCCAGCCACCTCCCCCAGTCCAACCTGACCTCCACAAGATCAGCTCTCATCGAAACCTCCTACCTTCGCCTAGTCCTGCCCCTCGGACGTTTTCCAATCGGCGAAGCTTTTGTAATCTAGGCGTTCGCAACTAAGATTCGAAATTTTGCATCCCTACCTTAACCGACGAGCGGCTATAACTTCGATTACGTTTACTGGGTATAGTACTTATATACTTATACGCAGTATTTTAATTTCAAAGACCTTAAGTCATTGCCAATCTCTTACTGTAAGCGGCAATGTTTCACATCCGTAAAGAACCGTCCGAAGAATTATAGTTTTGTAAATCTATATAAATAAAGTTGAAATTCTGTTTGTTTGTTTGTTTATTTGTTCTTTATAGAAATCCATACCGTTGATCCTAAATTCTCCAAATTTCGCTCAGTGGTTCTTTCATACCAGGTGCGAACACCCGTCCATATTAAAATTGCATAGCTTCAGCCAATCTCTGGGTATATTCTTTATTGTTATAAAATTCGTCATGATCTCGCTTTACAATGGTTTTTTTACGAAATCGACCGTTTGAGTCGAAAAAACGGCCTTTTTATTCATTTTATAGATTTTGAAGAGGCAAACAAGGCCCGGTAAGACCGTCCTTTGGCAGGCGTCGAGTTCTGGGATTTTTAAACCATATGTTTTTTTTTTTTTAACATTACAATACGTTTATTCACATGTATGGAAATTCATTTTTTAAAAATGCCCCCTAAGAAGCGAGCTTCAATAGGAGTAGTGAGCTCAAAAGCTAATAAACAACGTCAAATACGAGCAGCTGAAATTGTCGACGAAAATCAAAATAGGATTGAACAACAGAGGCTTAGACAGGCAGAATCGCGGGAAAGTGAGTCTGCCCAGGAATACGAGGCCCGCCTTGCGCGACAGAGGCCAGCCGATTTGCGAGAAGCTGAAACTGCAGGGCAATATTACTGTTTGTTTGTTTGTTCTTTGTAGAAATCCATACCGTTTATCCTAAATTCTCCAAATGTCGCTCAGTGGTTCTTTCATACCAGGTGCGAACGCCTGTCCATATTAAAATTGGATAACTTCAGCCGATCTTCAGCTGATATTCTTTCTCCTGATAAAAATCGTAATGATCTCGATTTACCATGGTTTTTTCACGAAATCGACCGTTTCATTAGAAAAATTAAATTTCCCGGGTGAAACCGGGACATACAGCTAGTTTCTAATATTTATATATCGTGGCAGAAGGCATGACCTAAGTAATTTTCCTACCAAAAAATAATAATTTCCCGCATTTAGCCTAGCCTTAATTCCCTCTTTTTTATTTTTCTTAGTTTCCTAACTTTTTCTCCTAGGATTTTCTTTGTAAATCCTAACCCTTTAACGCCTGTAGACTGATATGTCAGTTCGAGCGTTGCAGTCCCTGTGGCCTGTAGACTGATATATTATCAGTTCCGCTAGCTTCAAGGTTAGAACAGTGAAACTGCGGACTTTATTTTAATTGATTTCTTAACTCTTTCCATTTTACTATTGTACTAGGATAAAACCCACAATAGATGTTTTTATGGCTTCTTTTAAAATTAAAATTGAAGTTTTACTCTTCGGTTTCGGATTTATCGTATCGTTATTTAGGAATGCAACATTCATAAATCGTAGGTAACAATTCGTAAAAAAAATAAAGTATATAATTTAACAATGTTATAAAATAAACAAATGTATAAAAACATTTAATATAACAGTCCTAAAAATTATATGTAAGTAGTCTACTTAGGTATGTTGCTAGACGTATTTTTTTCATTTCATGAATTTTAGAGGAGCATGGCAAGCAGACAAAATAGTCATAATTTTCTTATTCATATTCACGACGAGTGCAGGACATACGAAAATTATTTTTACATAATTGGCGTGCGCGTTACTCCGAACATGTTTCCAGCCCTTCCGGTATTTCCCAGTGACGAGGTATATGGTTTCCTCAAAACTTTCCGAGGGTTGTAAACTAATCGACATGGGGTTCTTTACGGGGTTTTCCAAATTAATTTTACCTGGACCTTATTGCTTAATCAAATAGGGTGAATTCTTTAGTCTGTTTTCTGGCTTTATAAAGTATTGAGGCCAGCGGGCACGGCAGCCGGTCTAAGGTCTCAGGGCCCGCAATACACTACCACTGCTCAGACGCTAAAGGGTTAACTATCTAAATTTCTCAACGGCTTCAAACATTTCCTCCTCTACTTCAATACAGCCAAATCGTCAGCTAACCCTATATTTTTTTCTTATCCTTATTTGTTTCTAGCCTTACTCCTTTAGTGGTCTTCATCAATGTTTTTATATTTATAATTTATTTTTGAAGAGAAAAGACTTGGCTCCGCCGGGAATCGAACCCGGGTCTTCCGCGCGACATGCGCGGCACGCTTATCCATTACACCACGGAAGACGAAAAATAGACGAAAGTCAAGAGATGCCCAAAAGTTGGACAAAAATTGTCCACCTCCTGTAAATATTCGCAAGATTTGCGAGATCGTGGGAGGGGGGTCGGTGAAGAGGAGGGATTTGGCACCGTTTGGAAGCGACTCCGTGGTGTAATGGATAAGCGTGCCGCGCATGTCGCGGGGAAGACCCGGGTTCGATTCCCGGGGGAGCCAAGTCTTTTCTCTTCAAAATAAATTATTTAAAATAATTTAAAAACAAGAGTGGTCATCCACGATAATGATTAAATTAATATAAAAAAAAGTTTTTATATTTAGTTCTACAGTCACCATGTCAGGGCCAAACAAAACCAAATCATCGGCATAATCAAGAATGGATATATGTATTCCACCCAGATTCAAACCCTTTCCTTATCACCTCACCAATGCGATGGAGATGGAGGATCCCCTAGTTTCAAACAAGAGCGAACCTCAAAACTCTCTTAAGAATAATTATCGATTCTACCCTTATTGAGAGCTCGGTCATGCATATCCTAACTAGAGTTACTAACTTCTAATTAATTTTGATTTTCTAAATTTACTAATCAAAATGTAATATAATAATAATACCCTTTATTTGCTCATCTTATTAAACATAATAAAAAAATTACAATAGCCTGATACATATGTAAAAAATGTGTACATTTAGTTGAGGTTTTGAGTTCGATTATTTCTAACACTCTTGCAACCACACTAAATAGTGCACCTGTCCCATCCGCTTCCACTCTTTCCTGTCCAAAGCTACTCGCTTCCAGGCTGCCCCTCCGCAACTCTTCTTCATCTCCTGGTCTCAATCTGTAGGTGGACGTCCTCTCTTCCTAGGGTGTTACCTTGGATACCAATCAATAAGCTGCCTGGTCCATGTTATAGCAGTTCTCCTAATGATATGTCCGGTCCAGGTCCACTTCCTCATGTGCACCATCTCCATAATATCCGGGAGCCGAGTTCTTGCTCTGATCCACGTATTTGGTTTACGTTTTCGCCTTGATATTCCGAGAAGGTATCGCTCAATCCCTCCGACTGTTACCCTCAGTTTGTGACTAGTCTTCCTGTCAATTACCCAGGTTTCGCAACCATAGGTCATGGCAGTAAGCACTGTGCTCATCCATAGTTTCCTCTTGACTTCTAGACTCACTCTTTACCTATATAGATCTTTAAACTTGAAGAGTGCACGCCATCCCTGGGTACATCGCCTGCTTATTTCTTCATCTTTCCCTTTAATGGAAATAAGATGCCCGAGATATAGAAAGTTTTTCGCTTTCTGTACATGGTGTTCACCAATTCTTAAATCTTCTTCACCGTGTACTGACACAAATTTACATTTTTTATAGTTTAATTTGAGCCCTATGTTTTCTCCTGCCACTATCAATTATTTCACCATCGTTAGGATTTCTTCTTTGCATTTACCTATCAGGACTTGGTCATCCGCAAGCTCTAAGTGATTAAGCCATTCTCCTTGGATTTTTATTCCTTTGTTCTGCCAATTCATAGACTGCATTAAATCATGAAGAACTGATATAAATATCTTTGGAGATAGAGTATCGCCTTGTCGTACGCCTTTGCAAATTTTTATTTTTACTTTTTTGTTACCTAATGTATATTCGGCGTTAGATCTTGAATACAAGCGGTGACACCGCTACACCGGTACAATGAAGCGGTTACACCGATTTTTAATATTATTCCCGCACCTACCCCCTATTTTTGGCCTCATCCAATTTCCATCACCGATAATTAGCCTCTACCCTTGGAGCCGAGGACTACGCTCGATTTTAATTTTTTTTTTTGTAAATTTTTTTAATATTTCGATTTAATTACTTCTTTTTACTATTTCGATTTAATTAGAAATTTTTATACTGCCTAACACTCCGCTCTCGTTCAATTTTCCTTAAAAATCTGCACCTACCCCCTATTTTTGGCCTCATCCAATTTCCATCACCGATAATTAGCTTCTACCCTTAGAGCCGTGGCTACACTCGATTTTTTTTTTTTTTTTTTATTATTAAGATTCAAGTAGTCCTTCATCCTCTTTCGATCTAATTGGCAATTTTTATACTGCCTACCACTCCGCTCTCGTTCAATTTGTATGCTTTCGAGGTATGATAACCCAAGCCATAAATTAGGGTTTAGGGGGTGGGGAAGAGCGGTTACACCGATTTTTAATATTATTCCTGCACCTACCCCCTATTTTTGGCCTCATCCAATTTCCATCACCGATATTTAGCCTCTACCTTGGAGACGAGGACTACGCTCGATTTTAATTTTTTTTTTTTTATATTTTATTAATATTTCGATTTAATTACTCCTTTTTACTATTTCGATTTAATTAGAAATTTTTATACTGCCTAAGACTCCGTTCCCGTGCAATTTGTATGCTTTCGAGGTACGAAATTGCTGTCTAGCCGAGGGGCGGAGGACGGTGGGTGGTGGGTGGGTCCTGCACCTACCCCCTATTTTTGGCCTTATCCAATTTCCATCACCGATAATTAGCTTCTACCCTTAGAGCCTTTGCTACGCTCGATTTTTTTTTTTTTTTTTTTTTTTTTATATTATTAAGATTCAAGTAGTCCTTCATCCTCTTTCGATCTAATTGGCAATTTTTATACTGCCTAACACTCCGCTCTCGTTCAATTTGTATGCTTTCGAGGTATGATAACCCAAGTCATAAATTAGGGTTAAGGGGGTGGGTAAGAGCGGTTACACCGATTTTTAATATTATTCCCGCAACTACCCCCCTATTTTTGGCCTCATCCAATTTCCATCACCGATAATTAGCTTCTACCCTTAGAGCCGTGGCTTTTTTTATTTTTTTTTTTTTTTATTATTAAGATTCAAGTAGTCCTTTTTACTCTTTCGATCTAATTGGCAATTTTTATACTGCCTAACACTCCGCTCTTCCATTATAATCAAAATGTAATATTAATAAAAAAAAAAAAATGATTTAAAAAATACCTTCCTGCTATTTTAAGAATGGATAATGTAGCCTTTTAAATAAGAAAAATGAGGCTAATCTATTAGATGTGAGATTGAAGTTGATCAATAGCATCAAAGGCACTCTCTCTGATTGATCCCGCGCTCGCGAAATAAAACTTAAGAAGCAATCCCTTTCTCGCTCCTCCAACTCGAACAAGATTAATGGAAGACATCTTACTCGAAGGGATGGGTTCTAATAATAAATAACTCATTATTGAAATTAAAATAACAATTATCATCTATTGAATATTAATAATTCAAATTAAATAGGAAATCAAGGCTTGTTTTTCAATCGCGAAACTACTTCACGCCTTTTGTCCGAGCTTCAAAGTCAGCATAAAAAAAAAAAAAAAATCTGGTGCGTGCTCGCAAAACACAACTTAATTGAAGAAATTAATGCGTTTTGTTAATTGTCACTTCTCAAATGAACAGAACGGCTTTAATTATGAACAATGGTCTGTCATTAAAGGCGTACTCCGCATGCGTGGGCTCAACGAGTTTTATGAGTTGACTGAATATTTTTCTTTTTTTCTCCTCTTTATGTTTTCTTTATTTTTATCATATCTCATATTTAGCCATTTCTTATTTTTAGGCGTAACGAGATACAGTTAATTTCTCCATGTAAACAAAAACAAAGGTACTTTATAAGAAAGAAACAAACAAACAAAAAAGCCCCTCCCCCCCAAAAAAGGCCCCTCAGAACATTTTAATAATGATAAAGCTTACCTGATATTAAAGAAAACCTAATTTTCATTATACATGACGAATTTGATAAAAATCGTTAAAGCCGTTTTTGAGATAATCGAAAAAAAGGTAAAAATTGGAAAAAAAGTCATGAAATAAAGTGCCCCCTCAGTTGGACCAATTTTGATGAAATGCCAAATTTACATATTTGGTATATAAATACATCAAATACCCAGTTTCTTCAAAATCGTTATAGCCGTTTTTGAGTAAATAAAAAATATGTACACGTGAAATTGGTACAAAATTTATTAAGTAAAGTCCCCCTCCGGTTGATCAATTTTGATGAAATTTTTACAGTCGTATCTCGGGCATATACATACATCATATACCCAGTTTGATCAAAATCGTTAAAGCCGTTTTAAAGTAAATAAAGAAAACACGTGAAAATGATACAAAATTTATTAAGTAAAGTCCCCCCTCCGGTTAATCAATTTTGATGAAATTTTTACGGTCATATCTCGGGCACATAAATAGATCAAATACTCAGTTTAATCAAAATCGTTAGAGCCGTTTTTGAGAAAATCGAAAAAAACCTAAAAATTTATTAAGTAAAGTACCCCCTCCCTTTAAGTAATTTTGATGAAATTTATGCTGTCACATCGCGGGCATATACCTACACTAAATACCCAATTTCAGGATCGCACGGTTTATAGTTTTTGAGCTAGTCTGTTCACACAGACACACACACACACACACACACACACACACACACACACACACACACACACACACACACACACACACACACACTCACAGACCATTTCGCGGGACTTGGTTATTTCGACTCAGGGGGTCCCAAAACGTGTATTTCCGTTGAAAACCGAAAGTCGAAATTTTTCACGATCGCAATACTTCCACTTACTATATATTTCATATATAGGTAAGTGAAAGTAATACTATTAGTCTTCCTATGTCCTTTAAGGGGGTGAAACGTGGCCGGTAACATTAAGGGATGAGCGAATGCAGTGGGTATTCGGAAAGAAGGTATTGCGTAGAATATGTGGACCGAACAGGGTCGAATCAACCGGATAGAATCTCTACATGAATATTGAGCATGGGGCCGACTGCTAAACGTCCGAGGCGGAGGTGGGAGGATTGCATAAAGGCAGATATGTCGAAGTTGGGTCGGTATATAAAAATGAAATTTCTTGTGTGGTCACCTGCGGTGTAGTGATTAGCATAGAAACTTACTATACTAAAGGTCAGGGTTTACGTCACGAGGTGGCTCTAGGATTTTTTAATGGGAGTAAGAAAACCTTATCTATGCCGTCCCTCGGATAGGACGTAAACTGGAGGTCCCGAGCCTGTACAATGTAAGGTACTCGTTAAAGATCCCTATCCTAATTATACCTGGATAGGCAACATTTAGGACTCCTACTGTAGCATCGCCCGATTAGCCTTAGTGGCATAAAGTGACGTTAAATAAACAAACAAATGAAATTTCTTGTTAAATATAAATTTGTAATTTTTTTTTCTCTTCATACATTGATTCGCACCTGTCAGAGATCTGCGAGAATCAGCGTAAAATTTGTAAATTTAATAAATAAAAGATGGCTTAAAACAAGAAATAAAACAATGAAATGTATGTATATTCCTTCAATTGTTTTTCTTTTCATGATAACATGAAAATTCTTAATATTATTTTAATATATTTTTTATAAGAAGAGAAAAGATAGGCTTTAGGGGGTATTCGAACCCGGATTTCCTTGTCATTATTAATGCGCTCTTGCCACTCGAACCATTATGCACATATCCCGGTAGGGAAGTCAATCCCTTGTCTTCACTGACCTCTTTACCGCAGATATCGCAATATTTGCGAATTATGTATGGGAAAGTTGTCAAATATGTGAGATCTATTGACCATTGACAATCTTTTTAAATATGAATTTAATTCTTTTTCTTGTCACGATAACACCAAAGTTTTAAAATATTTTTGGTAAGAGAAAAGAGGTTGGCCTTGCCAGTTGAGCCACCAAACACATATCCCGGTCAAATCAATCCATTCTCTTCTTTGATTCCTCCCCTGCAACCGATTTCGCAAATTATGTAATATTTGTCTTGCCATGTTGACTTAAAAATTATTATTATAATTTTTAAATATCCATGCATATAATATTAAGAACAGGTATAATTAAAACACAAATAATTAGGCAAGTTCTATCTAGCAGCAGGCCACGTTTAGAAGAAATACATATACTTGTTGGCCCTTGAGAATACTTCGCATAGCACATTAATCAATGACCTTGTTAAGATGTTTTGCTGAGAAACAAGGAAGGATCATAACAAACTAAAGCGTGTTCACAAAAGAAATTAAAATAAATAAATTGTTTTCGTAAAATAAATGTTTTCTTTATTTATATGATTAAATGAGAACACAACAAAAGAAAAAGGAAAAAAACTCACGTGGGTTATGGCTTAGTAAACTGTGTAACTGACGAAAGTTTATTTAACTTTAGGCAGCAAAAAAATGATTTTTGGTTATGATAACCTTTTTCAAAAAAACAGCTAATAGTCTGTTTGGAATACTAATCTTTACGAAAAGTTTCAACCAGCACATCTCACCGATTATCAATATTCGTGCAAGCCAGTAGCGGGTATCTTGAGATAACCTGAAAAAAATCTATTACCAAGCTGCTGGTAACAAGGCAGAACACTGTTCGTTCGAGCCATATTCTCTTGATCGATTACTGGCTGGTCGATCGATCTCGAAAATCACAATCGAGTATCGATGAACTGTTATGCCGCTACAACCTTATAACCTCAATTTGAGACTAACTAAACACACCGTTATACATATAATTAAATTATAGTCTGTAGTTATCATATGATTTGGAAGCTAGATTAAGACAAGCTTACATGATATTTAAGCTCATACCTTAAATTAAGATTTCCATAATAATTATTCGATTTGAGCGTGAGCTTCCTTCAAACCCTTACATCGATTAAATACCCCAGACATTCGCTCGATGTCGATAGTATATTGAGTTAAGCCTAGATTGGTGGTAGTCCCGAACGAGCGTTCAACACGAGCAGATTGAATCAGTAAAGTTGGTCCACTGTTGGAAGGAGAATGCGCTAATAGCACAACTTCTTCCCCCTCCACAACAACGGCTCCCCAATTTACCCCCCCCCCCCCATCCCAACATCCCCCTTTAGCCCCCCAAACATCCCCCCATAACCCCCTCTCAACCTCTGGTAGCAATAATCAACTAATACTAGTTCCCGGGCTCAACCTCGATATTAGCTCATATCGGAAACTACTTTGTTTACTATTACCCACTAATCGAATACATGGTTAATCAAGAGACTTGATTATACCTTCATTTCACATTAGTAGTCTTCTATCTCTAGATTGCTTCCGACTAACATGGAACCCACATACTCTTACTTATAAGACAAGAACTCAATCGAAGATTTGGACAATTATATAGACTATTAAACAAAACATCTCAACTTTCAACTGACAACAAATTATTAATTTACAAGACCATATTAAAATAAAATCCTTCTGGACCTACGGCATCGAACTGTGAGGAACGGCAAAACCTTCGAACATCAAGGTTAAATAACAAATTCTCCAAATTTCATCAGAACCTTTACTTTCATCCTAATCCTTCAGGTCAATCCCTATCATGCCCCAACCGCCCCTACAATCCTCCCAGGAGGTTAAAACGGCAGTGGCCAAGATCTTGTAAAATACTATTGGAGTCCTTGCCAAGTCCTGCTTCTCCACTCAAGTCATGCTTGATTGAAGCTGAGTGCTCTCACTCAGTCTCCACTGGTTTATAATCACAGTGATGCGGCTGGGAGAGAAGCACTGGGATCCTCCAGAGTCTTGCTTTGCCTTCCAAAAGTGGGCTGCAAAGCATGAATCGGAGTTTCCCAGGCTGTAAATGTATATATTGTATATAGGTATGAATGTATGTTATTTAATTTAGATGTTTGTTATTTTATTTCTTATTCATCTTTATTTATATAGATTATTATTATTATTTTTCTTTGTTTTCTTTTTCCTAGTTCGAGATTTACATTTTATTTATTATTATTACTTTCTCCTTTTTTTTATGTACATATGTATATAGTTATTGATTGAATGTGTCCATACAGCCCTAATATTAATGCTCTTGATTGTGGCAGAATGTATTAATTCTTTCAATAAAAAAAAAAAAAAAAAAAAATACTAAATAAATAAAAAAGATTGCTTCCATTGAAAACTTTAGGTTTCTGAATTTCGTGTATCGATAGAGCCGACTGGGAATACCAGTCTGATAAGCGTTTTATAAAGCTGGATATAAAAATATAATACAAAAATTAAATGTGTGAAAAGATATGTTGAGAGGATTGCTTCTCAACATATCTGGTATTACTCAAATATTAACTCTAAGTTGTCCTTCTTCTTTTTAGACACCACTTAAGGCTATCAGAAGAGGTAGAACCATGGATGGGTTTGGATCAGCCGTTTATTGTGAAAGGATTGGTATACAGCTCGTGCGAAATCGGAAATATATGGAACATTAATTTCTCTATAGATTAAATTTATTTGGAAAAAAAAGAGTATTAAGGATTAGATGGGAATGGAATTCAGTGGTTGTAACAGAATTTAAAAACAAAATCAACAAACCAATGACAAAATTCTATAATAAATAAATAGCTGGGTCCTCAAGAGTTTTATAGCAAAATATGCTCTTGCTAGCACATTATTCTATTATCTAGTCCGATTCTTATCTTTTTTAATATTACAGATTGAATTGTTATTTAAATCGTTTACATACATTCCTCCATTTGATAACAGTCAACAGGCAAGTAACGACGCTTTGCTAAAGATTTTGTATTATTTGAACAGACATCGAACAGTGTAATAAAAATGTGGCTGACACATGCCAGGATACGAGAAGACTTAAAAGACATCCATCATGAGAGATCTGCACTCATAGTCGATAGTCACTCATAGAAGAATTTTAACTAATTTAATTAATTTGATTAACCTTCCAATAATTTAAAACTTGCAGCATTATAAAGTATGTCCATGTTTAGAATGATAATGAAGAGATAAAATCTTCAGAAAAGGAAAATAACGAAATACTCATCTTCAAGACATGATCAGTAGATTTTAAATAATTTAATAAAATTTAATTACTTCGATAAATTGAATAATTGCTTGTCCAACCCGTCATCAATATGTTGCATCAATGCTATATAGGAAAATAACCTTTAGCTCTTGGAATTCCGAGTTAAATTTCATAAGAACTCGAACCTGGGCAGACACAGATAAGCGAAATTCCGATAGTTTGAGGATAATTAAGACGTAGGTATCGATAGTGTCGACACTATGGACAGTGACTACCGATATATTGATAGTTACTATCGACTATCGCGGTACCCTAGGAAGAGGGTACTTTAAGCTTATACTTTAAGCTTATACTTAAGCTGCTGGGTACTTTCTCTCCTCCAGCCTGAAATGTCATTATTTTCTCATTCAGCCATCCCTTTCGATGATAGTAAGAATATTACTGTAATTTAATGTAATTATAAAAGTAAAAAAATGTATCATTTATTAGGATACTAATATTACAAAAATATGCTACTCACCTTGGTCGGTACCTCTGTAGTAATTTACCTGTAAAATGCTGGAATTTGGTTTTTGAGATTCGGTATTAAGTTACTCATAAATTTAAACAAATCGTTTATTTATTATCGTTAAGGTTACAAGCCATAGCTTTCTGTAACTGACTATTCCATATATAGGTAGTGAGCTCCAATTTCCCGTTGCAATAAATTTTTCTCTTTCACCATCCTTTGATCGACCCTCTCCTGTAACCTGTGGGTACTCTTTGATTAATTGATGAAGGGGGAACGATTCCACCTGGTTGAGCCAACTCTTTGTTACTTCTTTTTGTTTAGTGCATACGGGCGCCCTCACACAAAATTCATGGACCCGCTACTGTGTACAAACATTGTCATTTCAGGTTACATTTGTCTCTTGAAAAGATAGAGGGGAATCACTACTAGATAGATAGACAGTTTCTTGGCTAATCCATGCATCGCTTTAGCCAAGAAGTCTGGCCCATTCGGTGTTAGTGTTATTAGGATTAATTTTGTTTGTTTGTTTAAAGTCCCTTTATTCTACTAAAGCTAATCGGATGATACTAAAGTGGTACTCTTAAATTTAACTTGTCCAGGTATAATTAGGATAGAGTTCTTTAACAACTACCTGTCATCGTACAGGCTCGGGACCTCCATTTTATGTCCTATCCAAGGGATGGCATAGCCAAGGATATTTTACTCCCTTTAAAAAACCCTAGGGCCATCGCGAGATGCGAACCCAAGACCTTTAGTATTGTAGGTTGCTATGCTAACCACTACACCACAGGTGACCCCTTAGGATGAAGTTATATAATCTAAATATTGTAACGTAAAACTAAATCATATGATTTTGTCTGTCACATTAGAAAGTTTTCTGGGCTTTTTGTCGGAACAGTCACCAAACTATTTTAGTATAGACTTTTCGAGAATAATCTGCGTCCTTCTAAAATGTCCCATTTCCTACTAAATATAAGAAGTAATGGAATGGAGTGTTACTTAGTCTTTCTCTGTTCATCGAAGCATATTGTAACACTTACGTGGGTTAAACAATTTTTATTCATAGAAAAACAACAATTTTCAATACCATACAAATTATGAAACACAAATATCTGAACAGGTAACAAGAATTATCATTTTGAAACACAGGAATAGCCCTATGAACGCTTGAGCTTCAGAACGAGCTTAACTCTCCAGTCAATCGCTCAATATTTAGTCGTAAGAAGTCGGGCCTCGCACCTTCTGGGGCCGCGTGGATGGTACATGTGGTATGATAGTTTGTTCCAACTGCCAGTTCCAACAACAAGTCTATAACCTTCTGTAATAGAATAGAATTGATTTAACTATGTTCATAACCACAGAATCCCACCCTCATCGAATCCGTGAAGTCTGGAATTCTTCGCAAAATCCTTAATGCTCTTTTTTTATTATTATTTTTTTTCTTTTTTATCCCAAATAAAGGCATATATGGATACCTTAATTGAAACTACTGACTTTAATTTTCCGAATAATAGTGAAAAATTAAAGATGAATAGTATTGATTCGAAAATGATACTTATCGAAATAATATATACCTAATAATAATTATCGAAAATAATACTTTTTGTAACGTTGTTAATTTATTTATTTATAACAAAATGGGCATTTCAACCACTTGGGTCATTTTAGCACCCATACAACATTCGAAAAAGAAAAGAAAAGAGTACAATTATAAATACAATAGTAACATAAAAATTATGGGTGACAATAAGGAATGAAAATAATAAAGAAGGTAGTAACGACACAAGAATTTAAGTGTTGTTTGGGAAGTGAATAAAGGATAATATTATAAATGAATAAGTTGGGAAGAGAATAAAGGATAATATTATACATGAATTATAGTGAAAAACAAAAGGACAATGAAAGATAATAAAGAAAAAAAATACATTAAAGTTTGACATAAAGATTAATTTTTCGTAAGAACATGAACAGTTTTTCGGCCATCTTCGAGGTGTTACTGAGTATCTAGCCTAAGTCGGTTCCAAGTCCCAGTTCTCTCCGCTCTATTTCGTACACTCTAACACTCTGTGAGGATATGCGACACCGCCAGAGGCACACCGCGGGTGATGCATTGAGGCGGGGATTTCCTTGCCATGAGGTACTCGTGGGTGATCCTGGTGTGCCCTCCTATCCTTAGAAGTACTTCCTCTCTTTTGTTTAGCTGCAGTTCATTTCGATTTGGAACTACGTTGGGTTCTACCACTCTTTATTTGTTGTCTCTCAGTCTGAACCAATTGCCTTGCCATTTCTCTCGCGCCTTTTGTGCGTAACGTTGTTAATAATTTGGGTTTCTAATGTTTGTAAGAAATTGTGAATCATAATTTTCTAATAATAACAATATATTAAATCCGCATTAGTGTTAAAATATATAAGAAACCACAAGCAGTGAAATATAAATTCCCTCCTCTCATAGCTTCTATCTATAATAAGTTCGTCATAGGCGACACAATAGGGTATGTAATGCGGGGAGGGTCAAAGCAGGATATTAGCGAACTGTATTAGCGAGTGGTATTAAGAGGGGACAATGGGAAGGAAGAGACCGGCCAATAAAGCTAGAGATATTAAAACAGGGCGGGCATTAAAGTCGGCGAGCTTAATTGTCCGCGTCGGGGAATTCTTTATCTCCCTGGTCATTGTGCGTTTGTGTGTCGGTGGTTTCCTTGAAGGGAGGTGAGCAGTAGACAGTTATTATGGCCGTAAACGGGAGATGGTTGGGTGTTAGGAGAGGCAGAAGCCAGAGCGAAGCCCGGCATTGATTTTGAATGAAACATTTGTCTATAAACTATTAGCATTAAAAAAAGTAGAACTATAGAAAATCAGTTTCTGGCCGTATATTAAGCGGATCTCAGCTGAAAAGGAAAGTTAAAGTGTTTATCTATCCCTCAAAAGCGAGCGAAACGAGATGGTGGTCAAGAGTTTGGATTAAATGATGCTAATAGTGGTCTTTTTGTATTTAATAAAGATTTAATTTAATAAAGAATGAGATGAATAGGTCACGCCCGGTAATAATTTTTTCATCTGGGATTTAATTTTAAGAAGCAAATCCGTTCTCATTCGGTTACGGGTTATATTGGGTTGTAAAAAAAGTTCGTAACGTTTTTCATTATTTTAATTTAATCCTTTCTGTGTTTGTTAATCCTGTTTAAATGGTCAATAATGTTTAAATATCCTAAAAAGGGATTAGATAACGTTCTTTTATGCATCAGTTTCAACCGGGATCTTCTATTGTTCAAGCGCATTGTGTTAGTCAAAAATGCAGGAGGAAAAAATTCATTTTCGCCATTTAATGCTATTTTATTTCCGAAAAGGAAAATCCGCTGCACAGACGGTCAACAAAATTTGCAGCGTGTATGGAGATGACACCGTAGGGGAAAGCACCGTCCGTAAGTGGTTTGCTCGGTTCAGAACCGGAAATTTTGAGTTGGAAGACGCCAAGGTCGTCCTTCAACTGTTGATGACAAACAAATTCAACAATTAGTGACTGATAACCCTCACTATACGACCCGGGATATCATAAAAACACTTGGCATATCACATAAAGGTGTTTCAAATCATTTGGGAGCTGCGGGATATGTTTCTCGAAGCGATGAATGGGTTCCTCACATTTTGACGGAAAAGAATTTATTGTAGGAATTTGGCTGGGATGTGATAACCCACCCACCCTATTCACCAGATCTTGCCCCAACAGATTACCACTTATTCCGTTCTCTCCAAAACTCCCTCAACGGGAAACAATATAACTCGCTCGAGGACTGTAAAAAGCACATAGACGAGTTCATCGCGCAGAAAACTGAACAGTTCTGGGAGGACGGAATTACAAAATTACCTGAAAGATGGAAACAAGTTATAGATCAAAATGGGTCACATATCATTGATTAAAAATATTTACATGTATCTGAAATTTTTAATTAAATATATTCTTAAAAAACGCTACGAACTTTTTTTACAACCCAATATTAGCGAATCTTTCAGCCTCCAAGGGTAGAAATAGTTGTGATGCGAGGCATGGATTCGTGATTGATTATAATGTTTTTTACTCCAGGCTAATTAGGAAAAAAAGGGGCTATGATTTATAAATATTTGAAACTTTTGGAAAATATTCATAACAGGTGTAGTATTAAGAACCAGAGAAGTTCCCATCATTAGGAGGATGCTCCCCCGTTTTCACTCCCTGTGGTCCCGTTTTTAATTACTAATATACATTAATGAAAATATAATAAAATAAGCATTTATAATCTATTTTATATTAAAAGAGGCAACTTGTAGTAATACTCTTTTACTTTCTAGGATATTAATTTCGTATTATATTATATCTAAACTAGCTAGGGTGTCCGGCTTCGCTCCGGTAGCTCTGTGCTAGTTTTAATAACAGAAACGCTTTAAAGTTAGAGGAAATAGAGAAACAAATTAGCACCTTCTTGAAACTTCGGTTTTAACTTGGTATCAATATTAAGATTCGAGATCTGCAGAGTCAGCCAAAATAAGAAACCCTATAAGGGGTTGAAAATGGTAAATGAACAATTAATTTTGCAGCAACTTTGTGGAGTTATGCATCGTTTTTGGTGGTTTCTGTGATTCTGAATACTATAAGCCCATTCCAAACAGTCAGCAGATAATAAGTTATTAGATTATAGTTGAAAAATCTGATATCTCAGTTAAGTAAATTATATTTCGAATAAAACTTTAGTGCCGACTGCTGTGATGGTCCTATTAGATCCAGAAGTATAAAAACTACCGAAGATTCATAGAAACTTTTAATTTGAGCATTTTCTGCAGTTCTCGAATCTTACTACTAATTCAAAGTGAAAACACAAATTTCATAAAGGCACAATTTTTCACCATATTTCTTTTTATCCTGAACTATGAGGGATGATAAAATCTTATTGAAAAAATGCTGTCATTGGAGTTAGTCATTTTGTCAACTGGAATGCTCATCATACATAGTAATCAAACCAACTTCTTTTTCATAACTAAAATAAGTACACTTCAAACTTTTTATTTTCGATTTATATTCAGTCAATTTATCTATTTTTTTTAAGTCGTAATTTTATTCGCTCACTGTACTACTGAGAAATGTTCACTCATATTGCATTAAATTTACATAAGTATATTTTATATATTGATTAAATGTAATTAACAAATCGATTAGCCTTCTTATGAGAAAATTAATTTTTTAAAGAATCCAGTTGGTTTTCTAATAGATTGAAGAGGTGTAAAATCATTATTTTATTTTAAAAGCAAAGGAAAAACTAATTAATTTCGCTTAGTTTTTTAGTAATTTAAAAAGTACAGCTGAAAAATATATAACCTTTACAAACTGAACTGGATGAATAAACAATAAACATTGAGTGAAACGCACCCTAGCGCTTCCTGGTAGTCTGGAGCTCGAACCAAATTTTTCATTCATAAACTCGTATCTTAATCTCAGGTAGGCTAATTACATGGTGCGAGAGACTTAAAATTCCAGTCCTTTTCTCTTCAATTTTACACCCTTAAGAGAAAAACAGAAACCTTCTTCTCCGATAGTGGTTATATGGCTACACGACGACATAACTTTCTTGATCGTAGGTGGAGTCGTTTTTGAGCCTTATCGGCACGCACATTGTACACTTTGCCTTATAATATATATTGATTATAAATGAAATATAATTAATTGTTTTAATATACTAAAGTATGAGCAGTATGATATAAAGTATTGTTCTTTACATGTATCTAAAGTGGGTTTGCGGTGCTGGGTCAAATTTCCGAGCTCGGCTATAAGGATTATTACAAAAAGTCTAGAACTATGTATTTTAAATCATATGTTTTTTTTTTTGTTTTTTTCACGTTATAATATCATTTAACATTCGTTAAATATTCAATATTCATTAATCCATTAATATTACTTACAGGATATACGAGAGTATCTTCCTACGAGAAAGACATCGAAAATCTCTAGGGGCTGAACATGTTGGGGTTTTATTTTGATGAAAAATTTCCTTTAATATTATTTTTTTTTTCATGGGATGTATGAACATCTTGGGGACGAGACAAGGACCATCGATAAAGCGGAAAGCCGAGGGGCTTTATTGTAGAGAAAATAATATGGCTGCGAGACCATTAATCAGCCTGGCTCGCCCCACAGCCTCTTCCTTCCCTGCCATACCACACACAACCCCAGAGCCGGGGCCTTTATAAAATTTGCAGCCACTGATACAGCCCTTGTGAATATATAATAACAACCCTGCGGCGCAATTTATATTTTAATTCAATAATGGAACCTCTCATTAGGGAACCAGTCTCCTTCATCATGGCCAATCTGGGGACGTTTGAAAATATGTTCAAAGAAAAAAATTATACATTTTATACACACTCATATAATATATACATATATATCGGATATGTTTTCTTGGCTGTTGATATTAAATGGTATAATAGGATTCTTGAGGTACATTAAATAAAAACGAACTATATTATGGTGACGTATGGGGACTAAATTATTCTCTTACTCATGCCCTACAATGAACAAATAGGCTAGGAGCACATTGAGACACTCGCGACGCAGAGCAGTTTTTGTAATACGTGCGGTAGATAGGAAACTGCGTCGCGAGTGTCTCAATGTGCGCCTAGCAATAGGTTGGAATACAAGTACCATAAATGAGTTACATAGGTAAATTTACACTAAAGGTAACAGTTAGAAAGTTAAATATATAAAATATATAGGTTGTATGATCCCACATATATTATTTCACAAAGCGTAAAAATCGGTTTTTCATCAATTATAAGGTCCTACCGTGCTCAAATGCCACGAATGTGGTATCGTTGGATTCAGAATTTCACGGAGCTTTTGCGAATTGCTTTCTTAGTGTCCATTTTTTGGTCCAAAATAAAATATCGACCTAAACGTACTGACTCAAAGGATCGAAACGAATAAAATTGGGTTTTATGGATTGCGATACGAGCATTAAGACCCAGTTTAGTTCATATGAACTAAACTGGGGTTTGCGTTTTAAAGCCATAAAACCTACCATTTTTGAGATAACGCCTGGGTTAGGCCCCTCCGCCGCACGTGGTCAACTACTTATTGTATTACGTTACAGCAAATGCTAGGACCTGTCGTGTTTAGGTTCTAAAAATGTTTTTTGTCTGATTTAGACTTAATTGTAGCGTTGGAAAATTGCACTCTCACATTTAGCAATTACAGTATACTCCCAGTTTGCCGGTTCCCGTTTAACCGACTCTTCGGATAAACCGATGGACGCTGTAAAAGATAAAAATTCTTTTTAAAATCCTTAAAAACATTTATAATTTTGTCATATTCTCAATAAAAAATTTTGTTAACATTTTTATCATGTTGCGGCTCGATAGATCTTAAATAAATTAAAATGTAGGCAAAAAGTCTTTTGTTTTATACTTTCACTTACCTACATATGAAATATATAGTAAGGGGAAGTATTGCGATCGTGAAAAATTACCACTTCCGGGTTTCAACGGAAATACACGTTTTGGGGTCCCCTGAGTCCAAATAACCAAGTCCCGCGAAATGGACTGTGTGTGTGTGTGTGTGTGCGAGCGCGTGCGCGTCCGCGTCCGCGTGCATGTGCGTGTGTGTGTGAACAGACTAGCTCAAAAACTATAAACCGTGCGAACCTGAAATTAGGCATTTATTATACGTATATGCCCGCGATGTGACAGCAAAAATTTCACCAAAATTGCCTAGAGGGAGGGGGTACTTTATTTAATAACTTTTTACATTTTTTTCGATTTTCTCAAAAACGGCTCCAACAATTTTGATTAAACGGAGTATTTGATGTATTGATAGGTCCGAGATATGACTAAAAATTTCATCAAAATTGATCAACCGGAGGGGGGACTTTAATTAATAAATTTTGTATCATTTTCACCTGTTTTTTTTATTTACTCAAAAACGGCTTCAACGATTTTAATCAAACTGGGTATTTGATGTATATATATGCCAGAGATGTGATAGCCAACATTTCATCAAAATTGGTCAAACGGAGGGGGGACTTTACTTAGTAAATTTTGTATCATTTTCACGTGTTTTTTTTATTTACTCAAAAACGGCTTCAACGATTTTAATCAAACTGGGTATTTGATGTATATAAATGCCAAAGATGTGATACCCAACATTTTAGAGGAGAATAAAAGAAAAATATTCAGTCAACTCATAAAAAACGTTGAGCCCATGCATGCGTAGTACGCCTTTAATGACAGATCATTGTTCATAATCAAAGCCGTTCTGTTCATTTCATGGAAATTATTTGTTTCATGGTAACTAAATGAAATTTTCATCATGTACAGAGAGAATTATAAAATCAGACGACTTGGAGTATCATGCTTGCATTGCCGAATTATCACAAGTATAAACTTTTATTAATTAATTAAATAAATTAGTGTTTTTTATAGAGCAAATAAAAACAAAAATAAGAAATGAATGTGGAAAAATGTGTAACTTTGAGAAGTGGCATTAATAAAACGCATTAATTTCTATTCTAAGTAAGTTGGTAAGTGAAAGTTGTGTGTTGCGCGCTCGCACCAGATTATTTTATTTTTTACCGAACTCCAGTAAAACAAATCTCTTCGAAGTAAAATTGATCTTGAAACAAAATCCGTATCCTCCATTCATTTCATTAAAAAAGAAATAGCTTCCTATATTTTGACAAGAAATTTCGTCAGTTGACATTAAGGTGCGTATAAACGAAAAAAATAAAAGATTTTTGAAAACTGAATAGATTGATAGTGTAAATTTTCTTAAATTGCTAAATAAAATTGGCCCAAAAAAGGTTTCTTTAATTAATAACTATATAGCCTTTGTAAAATAGGTTGTGTGTTGCATTTGGGTTTTATCGAAATATAGAAGTTATAATCATATATTTTGCTGGTTTTTTATACACTTTTCCGGATTGACCGGCTCATTCACTTAAACGGCAATGTATCCGTTCCGACGAGGAGGGATAAGCAGGAGTCTACTTTAGTCATTGGCGGATCTGAGGGGAGGGGGGTGCTATGGGGGCTGGAGCCCCTCCCTTTGGAAAATTTTTACGTCATTTAAAGATAGAATTTGATTTTCCTTAAAGTAAGGAAGCAAGTTAAAGAACAAAAATGCGCAGAACAGGTAGAATTTCAGCTGTGGGAAGGTGTAAAAGCTGATCGGCAGATCCAAATGAAGGGCTGTGGGGCTGCAGCCTCCCCCATTAGGATGCAGCCCCCCCCTTTACAATCGGTTGGATCCGCCCACTGTAATCCAAAATATATATAAAATAAATAAAATCTATTTATGGTGATTCATAGTAACATAGTGATTCATTAGAACTTTGGTTTTATCAACTTATCTTTTTTATAACGGGAATTTCAGAAAACTAAAGTATCGAAATAAGAAAAATGAATTTCAATGGTTTCTACGCGGGCTTTATGACACATACACGTTCCACGTTTTTGGGCCAGGCGTCTTACACCTCTAAAACTTTGGTTTTGGTGGGTTAGGCCCCTCAGCTTCACGAGGCTACCTATTGTTTTGTTGCCTCTCCATGGATAGAAACCTATTTGATGTCGTTCTTACCACTTAGAAGACTATCTTCCTCTCCATTGTCAGAAAAATAAGCGTAAAAAGCATCTTATGAACTGTTTTTGAAAAAACAAAATCAGTAGGGAAGTTAAAATCAGAATGTAGAAAGATTAATTTCCAAGACTATGCACCATTCTTAGTGGTTTCATAAATTCCAGGAAGATTACAGGAAACTTTTGTAGAGAAAAACGTCAGAAAAAGAAGTTCTTCCTTAACTATTAAACAGAAAAATAATTTATTCTTCCTTGCTGTAGAAAAGTTTCACCTTAAGGCCCGAATGGTTGGGGGAGAGGGGGGGGGTGGTACGAACAGGCAAAAAAAAAAAGTTCATTTCATAGTTATGTTAAACCTAGAAGTAAAATGTGATACAAATCTTCGTGGGAAGTGCTTCGCACGGGTCCACCTAGTTGTATATAATTCAAATGATAAAAGTGCATGAATAATACTCGTACTTACAATTTCGCTGATAGATATTGCTATGGATACTACATAGATGTGAGGAAAACTCAATTATCTTTTACCGATTACTTTATCTATTCCCTTAATAGGGGTCGCCTGTGGTGTAGTGGTTAGCACAGAAACCTACAATACAAAAGGTCGCGAGTTCGCGTCCCGAGGTGGCCCTAGGATTTTTTAATGGGAGTAAAAGTTTCTTGCCGTCCCTAAAAAAAAAAAAAAAAAAAAAAAAAAAAATATGCCGTCCCTCGGATAGGACCGAGCCAAATGGAGGTCCCGAGCCAATACAATGACAGATACTCGTTACAGACCCCCCTATCCTAATTATACCTGGATAGGAAAAATTTAAGACTCCCACTGTAGCATCGTCCGATTAGCCTTAGTGGCATAAAGTGATGTTAAAACAAACAATATATAAAGAAATTAAATTGGTAGTTTAAAAAAAAAACTTCTGTTTATTACCCTTGGAGAAAAATCCTTTATACATTAACATTAATATTTTTAGTACAATTATTATTATTCATTACATTAAACCCTTTGTTTGACATTGCCTTATGATAATTGCATGGTATTTTGCCCTCCAAGCATTCCTCACCGTACAACTACAAGTTCAGATGTTTATTAATATTTATTAGAATTAGGTGAGGTTAGCGCACCCAAAAGATTTTTCAGGCCTAGGACCGAAAAGTACCACTTTATGGACTCAAACACACGTTATTGAACGTCACACGGCCTTGTCTATGCCGACCCTCGGATAAGAGGTAAAATGGAAGTCACGAGGCTGTACGATGTCAGGTACTCGTTAAAGATCCCTATCCTAATTATACCTGGATAGGCAAAATTTAGGACTCCCACTGTAGCATCGTCCGATTAGCCTTAGTAGCATAAATAGACGTTAAAACAAACATATTCCCTTAGTATCTTTTACTTGGTGTTGTACATTAGAGTAATATTGTAATTTAGTATATAGTAAGTATATATCTATTTGGTTTATATAGTAATATCCATCAGCAGCATTGGCATGTCATGATTACATACACACTCACACATACACATATATATATATTTTTTTCTTTTAATTGTAAACTACATTCTTTATTAATGAAAGGACCATTAATAAATAATATATATAGGAATAATAATGGGATACTGCTCTGGTTGCCATAGTAACCAGTTATAATTTTCTCAGTTTTTAATTTCAAAAAATCTCTATAAGTCTACTACTAGCGAATAAACGAAAAAAAAAATCGTAGCTAACTATTTAAAGAATGTTTTGGAAGATACCGGTTTTGGCTTAAATACTTCTGCATTTTATTTACTAAAACTTATTTTTTTTTGTTTTGTTTTTTAATTCTAAAGAATATATTTTATTAAAAAAAGGACGGTTGGAAAATCTTTGTTCCAAAAAAAAAAAAAAAAAAAAAAAAAAAAGCGAATGACCTCTTACGTTGCAGAGCAGAAAGTATCTTCTACCCATCTTGGGCTAACAAAAGGTAATGGTAACGATCTTTTGTTGTAGGGGGGAATTTTGTGAAATGGGGGGGGGGGGTCGTTGTCATGACTCGATGTTAGCGGTAGGCACATAAGAGCTCAATGAGGTATTCAGCAGCCAATGTTCGAGGTATGTGTGTGCGTGCAGGGAGGAGATTCAATGGTCTTCGGCTATTTCTTTGAGAGGAAAAGTAAAGGAAAATTTTGAACTTAGGATTACAAGGGGGGCCTCCTGGAGCATATTAATATTTCTCTCTCTATTTAGCCTTGGTTTATAAAGTAACAGCTAAGCAAATTTTTTTTTTTTTGTTTTTCATAATTCAAATAAGAATTTTTCATAGTTGACACCGATATCTTAGATTATGTTCGTGATGTTTTAACCCTAGGATTACCAAGTTCTTGGAGCCCATTATTATTTGTCCATCCTAATTTAAACCCCTTAGGATGAAGTTATATAAACTAAATATTGTAACGTAAAACTAAATCATATGATTTTGTCTGTCACATTAGAAAGTGTTCTGGACTTTTAGTCGGAACAGTCACCTAACTATTTTAGTATATGTTCTAGACTTTTCGAGAATAATCTACGTCCTTCTAGAATGTTCCATTTCCTACTAAATATAAGAAGCAATGGAATGGAGTGTTACTTAGTCTTTCACTGTTCATCGAAGCATATTGTTACACTTACGTGGGTTAAACAATTTTTATTCATAGAAAAACAACAATTTTCAATACCATACAAATTATGGAACACAAATATCTGAACAGGTAACAAGAATAATCATTTTGAAACACTAAGAATTTTTCATAGTTGACACTGATATCTTAGATTATGTTCGTGATGTTTTAACCCTAGGATTACCAAGTTCTTGGAGCCCATTATTATTTGTCCATCCTAATTTAAACCTAAATTATTAAATAAAAAATCTAAAAAAAAAAACTTGTTATCAGAAAAACATTCAAGTTTAAAGTATACGTGAATTAAAAGTTTCTGTAACATTTTCTATCCAGAAGAAATATTTGAGTGAAAAAAAAAGGTTGGGAGATCGCGGATATAATTTAAAATTATTAAACTATAATTATATAAAGGCATTGGTAATCAATTTAAAAATTTTGTTTTGTTTTTTCTTTCATGTACCTAAAAATATAATTTTTGAAGGTGTAAATTGGATAAATATCTTATATATCATCAGTGACGAATTTTATAAAACATGGAAATGACTTTTCAAATTACCTAGAAAAATGACTTTCATTTCCTTCTATAATCTTTTTTTTTATTATTACTAATTTAAGATAAAGAAGATTGATAATATTGATAAGGATATAAATATTGATAAGGATTTTCAGTCCAAATTTTTTTTTATTTGGAGAGCCAACGTTTCGATCGAAACAGGTGGCCCTTCGTCAGGGCTTAAAATAAGACAAAAATTTGAGCAACGTGTAAAGTATGTAGACTAGAAGATGAGATAAATTAATAGTAACAAATAATTTTTTTTTAACTTAACAGTTTTATTTGCACCCGTAAAATTACAATAAGCAAATGTGCTAGAATAAGGTACATGTGGCATTGATAGGCATGAGGGAGATAGCATCCAGTGGTGCATCCTCCTGGCATTCAAAAGATTTATTCTGTCAGACTAGGAGGTCCCTCATCCAACTCCTCTTCAACCTTCGCCAAGGTTTGTCAGGAATATAACGTCTTTCCATACCTCGTATAAACTTATTCTAGCAATTTGTCGTAAAAATGTTAGTGATTCATACGCATGTAATGTGTCACAGTCGAAATGCTTAAGTCATTGTGAAGTGTCGCACAGTGGGAAAATTTTGTCATTTAGTGACCAAAAATCTATAACTCCTGACCAAATGAAGATAATCGAATAATTCTTTTTACATGAAAAAGCATGGGATTTTCTTTATCAGTGAGAATAAAAACAATAAAAATGCCATCACTCAAATAATTTTTATATGAATCCATTCTTCATTTTAATTTAAATAAAATAGTTTATTACGAACAGGGTTATACACAGAGAATAAAATGAGTCAGTATTATTATCTGTTGAGCTTTCTGCTTATATACATGCCATTTTTAGGCACTTGCTCTATTTGTAAGATTTTTAATTAATTATTGTCTAAAGAAGAAAATATCCAAAACAATTAATTTAAAATTAAAGAGAAACAAATTTTTTAGGACTTTTAACAGAAAAAAATATTTTCAAATAATTTAAGTAAAAATATATTTAATGATTTAGTCTAATTCGAGGCCGAAAATATATTGAAAGTTCAAATATAGGTATTATATCTTAAAATCGAAAGATCGCTGGTCAATCGAATTTGTTCGGTCAAATTCTATTATGGTATTTTAGCACCCTTCATCCTCTATCACTGTGAAAAAAATTAGAACCAACTATTGCCAACAAAAGAATTTAAATACTTTATTTTAAGATATTAAATAGTCATAGTGGATGAAATCAAAACGCATTTTTATCCAATAATTTTACAGCTATTCTGCTTTTTTATAACATTTGTTTGTTGCATGAATTAAAAAAGTAAAGCTCAAAAGCAAAAAAAATTAAATTTATTTTAAGCAAAATCTATGCTCATCTGTCTGATATTATTTTTTTCGATTATCAAAAAAAAAAAAAAAAAAAAAAAGACTTTCTGAAAAAAGAATTATTTGATTATCGTCATTCGATCAGGAGTTATAGTTTTTTGGCCACAAAATAACAAAATTATACCACTTTGGGTTTGAAATGTAGGGTGCTGATTTTTTAATTAATCGTATGTATTAAACTTGCTAGATTAATATTTTTTAATATGTGTCTTTCTTGCAAGTTTGTAAAGTTGGGCATTGGACCACATAAGTTTTAGTAAATAGAAATAGAGTTGGAAATTTAGCGTTTTGTGTTTCATCTTGATATGTTAGCCTTTTGTCAAGAGTAAGTCACATTAATAAGATAATGGAAGCAAAATCCGACTGATGGTTAGTTTATATTATGATTTTAGCCCCGACCATGACCCACATCTTTGTATCGAACAGTAGGCTCTCAAAAAAAAAAAAAAAATTGGCTGAAAACCCTGATCAAAAGTTGATCAATACAAACCTCTAATTTCAGTTCAATAATACGGTGGTATGATTATTGTCATTTCATTAATGTAGAGCCAATGGTAAGAGCCAATAAAGCCAATGGTACCTACCACAAAAAAAAAGTCAAATATTCGTTTAATTTAAAGCCTCAAATCCCGGTAGCAAGTTGTCAGTTAAAAAATAATATTGATAAGCGATAAACTCCGGAAATAACAAGTCAATTAGTAGCTGGGGATCTGAGGGGAGCAAAGTTGGGAATAACTGGTAGGAGGCTTTCCCGGATGTGAAGATACCTTACGTTATATTAATTAAGGAAGTTACCTGTCGCAGGTATAATTAGTTATTCCTTAACCACGGCACGTCCTCAATGGATGAGGTTTATCTCCTATTGAGGATTAGCCCCAAGGGGTGAGGTTAAACGATGCAATATCAACAGAGCTTATTCTCAATTATATTAGCCAGGTAAAATAATTTTTTAACCCAAAGAAAATTAGGTAACAATAGATTTTGTTAATTTTAAATCATAATAATGATATTTTTTTAGAAAAATTTGATCTACTGTAACCTTTTAAAGGGTCCTTTGGATGGGACCTATAATGGAGGTCCCGAGCCTGTTCTATGCCAAGTTTAAGATCCCTATCCTAATTATACCTGGAAACGCAAAATTTAGGATACCTATTGTAGTATCGTCCGATCAGCCGTAGCCTAAAGGAACGTTAAAAAGCAAACAAACAATCAAAAAAGATTTCAATTTTCAATTTTACAATATTGATTTGTAGATAGTAAACTTTCAACAAGTAGAATAGTATTGCTGATATGATTCTGCTAAATGCCTTGTAAAAAATTTACTATATTTTATATAAGCGCATAAATCGCAAAAACTAAAATTTTGAGTAATATCTCTTATAGTAATAATATTTTTATTACAAGAAAAAAGTTTGGCCTCGCCCGGAAATCGAATGAATCCCCCTATCGAAGATCCTTATCCTAATTAAACCTAGGTAGGCAAAATTTGGGACTTATGCACTGTAGTATTTTCCGATTAGCCTTAGTAGCATTAAGCGACGATAAACAAAAAAAATCTGGTGCGTGCTCGCAACACACAACTTTCACTTACCAACTCACTTAGATTAGAAATTGACGTGTTTTGCTAAATATCATTTCCCAAAGTCATACATTTATCTACATTCATATCTTATTTTTGTCTTATTTAAGCCGTTTTTGAGTAAATAAAAAAACCCGGTGAAAATGATACAAAATTTATTAAGTAAAGTCCCCCCTCCCGTGGATCAATTTTTATGAAATTTTTACAGTCATATCTCGGGCATATAAATACATCAAATACAAAGTTTGATCAAAATCGATAAAACCGTTTTTGAGTAAATAAAAAAAACACGTAATAATGATACCAAATTTATTAAGTAAAGTCCCCCCTCCGGTTGATTAATTGTGATGAAATATTGGTTATCACATCTTTGGTATATAAATACATCAAATACTAAGTTTGATCAAAATCGTTAAAACCGTTTTTGAGTAAAAAAAAAAAAAAAAATGTGAAAATGATACAAAATTTATTAAGTAAAGTCCCTCCTCTGGTTGATCAATTTTGATGAAATTTTTACAGTCATATCTCGGGCATATTAATACATCAAATACTCAGTTTAATCAAAATCGATAGAGCCGTTTTTGAGAAAATCGAAAAAAACTTAAAAAGTTATTGAATAAAGTACCCCCTCCCTTTGAGCAAATTTGATGAAATTTATGCTGTCACATCGCGGGCTTATACATACTCTAAATACCCAATTTCAGGTTCGCACGGTTTATAGTTTTTGAGCTAGTCTGTTCACACACACACACACACACACACACACACACACACACACACACACACACACACACACACACACACACACACACACACACACACACACACACACACACACACACACACACACACACACACACACACACACACACACACACAGACACACAGACACAGACCATTTCACGGGACTTGGTTATTTTGACTCAGGGGACCCCAAAACGCGTATTTCCGTTGAAAACCGGAAGTCGAAAATTTTCACGATCGCAATACTTCCACTTACTATATATTTCATATGTAGGTAAGTGAAAGTAAAAAAAGAGTGTGACAAGTATAAAATTCCTATTAATTAATAATAAAATTCCTATGAATTAATAATATTATAAAATTCCTATTCATTAATAAATTCCTATTCATTAATAATTCCTATTCCTCGTCAGATCTGCATTAACGCAATCCTCCCACTTCCGTCTCGGCCTACCACTTAAACTTTTCCCATTATATAACGTCGATCTAAGTTTAAATTTAAATTTCGAGAAAAACAATAATTATAATATAGTTACCATTTAGTACTAAATAATAATAATAATAATAATAATGGCTTAAATCCAAAGGTTCGATGCCGACACTACTGGTCGCTTCCTGCACACCTCTATCCACCGTCCGCCGTCCAGACCCAAATTCGACAGATTTGCATTCAAAAAATCCTCCCACTTACGTATTGGCGTGTACCCCTCGGACTTTTCCCAGTATTTAATCTTTTAGTGAATATTCACTTCTATTTTATTCGCGCCGCTTCTATAAACTCTACAGGTTACAGTTCACTCAGGCCGGCGTTGTGTCAACGTCTAAATTATCCGTCTCTGTTCGGTCCAAATGTTGTACCAGAACTTTATTTTCGAAAATAAAGTCTGCCGTCGCTCATAATACTTATTTTCAAATATTATTTCTCAAAAATAAATTACCTGTGAAGACTATTCGCACGAGCTAATTAGCGTAATTGATTCCAAGTAACATATTTCTTAAAGTAACTAATTAGAAGAAAATAAATTAAACATGAGTTTTCTGTAGTTCAGTTCTAAGTAACTCTTAGTGAGAATTCTTATTAATTCTAAGACTAGCTGTGAAGAGTTAGAAATAAATTAATGGGGGGAGGGGGCTTAGAACGGTCGTCGTTAATAAATAATTAATTAAAAGCCGGTTCTAAATTAAACAAGAGAGCCAAGACAGATGGAAATGAATTAGCTTGCTGGAATATAGGCGGCGCTAGTGTTCATCCCCGAGGCCTCCTCAGCACCCCGCCAGGGAGCGCAATAAGGAAAGAGTAAAAAATTGCTCGGCCATCAGCGACACGCTGCGAAACTGATTCGACTCCTTGAAAATGGCTGAAGAAGGGAAGGGGAAGAAGACGAGGAGGAAATTTCTAATTAAATCGGAAGTTGATGAATACACACGACGGAGACAAGGCGAAGATTGCTCTGATCAATAAGGCCGTGGCGTATGGACTCGCGGCAATTAGCCGTATTAATCAAGGAGGTTAATGTGTCCTCTCTAATTAGGAAGGCAGACAGATAGGCAGGCCTCGTGGATGGGGAAAATTACCCGCCAGAAATATTTCCGGCCAAGATAATCAACTTGACGCGTCTCTACCTTTTTGGCGCCCAAACATACCACATAACTACCAAACACCGCTAATTTTATATTGGTTAGGGTAAATATCTACAGGAATGAAGTGATAACAGAATTTATTTACTGAAATCAAAAATGATATATTGTGTAGGTAGTGTTTAAATAAGATGATTAAAGTCAGGATTTTCAGTTAAACGTTTTAGAAAAGCCAACGTTTCAATCCTTATATGTGCATATTCATAAGGGCTAAAAAGAAGACCAATATATATATATATTCGATAGTATTAGGTAATTAAGGGGGAGGGGTAAAATAGTTGTATTCTTCATTTGGAACAACAATAATTGTTTTTAATTGTACTTCTTTTTTTCTTTAAATTACGGAATTTGATAAAAATTACAGTAAATTGTGAATGGGTTCCATTATAGACAGAGTTAATTTTTTCAATATCAAGTTCTATAAAAAATCATAACTTTATCAAAAGTCGAGGAAAATGGATTTACATGAAGATAATACCATCCCTCTTTAAGTAACCACTCGCCCGGTTAAAGAAACTACCTGTTAAAGAAACTAGTTTTTTTTCTGAACTTGCAATTTAATGATTCTCACGATAATTATTATAATGTTCTTAGATAAGTAGCTGTGTAGATAATTCGATGAGACGCCTCTTGAATAAAATAGAAGCACCTAAAAAAATTAAAAGATACAACGACCTAAAAAATGGAATTACTGGAGAGAAAACTTTCCACAAATTATGAATACATTAAAATTAAAACTGAGGCCGAGGAAATAAAAAGAAGACCTTAATGGAATGGGCTTATCTAAGCAGAGTAATAGCGAGTGTAGTGACCTCTGGTGGTGTAGGGAGGAACCACTCCGGTGTGGACGAGGGGTGAGGGGGGGGGGGAGTTAAGATGGCAATTTGGAGATAGTGCTGCGAGGTCCGGACACTATCACCGACTAACTGTCTCAAAATTGCTTTCACTGGATTTATGTTTCCTATGTCTTAGGGGATTATTTAGTACTTATTCGCCCACATTAAAGTTATCGTAGTCTATCTTAAGCCAAAATTTTATTAACATTCTAAGTTAGATTTTTAATATCTCTGATATCTATTACACAGCCCTACTGAAAAAAAATTTTCTTTTTGGTGACCGGAATCTTATAGATGATTTTGACTATGTTTGGGGCGCTGAATCCAGTAATTATAAGAAACATTCAAGAATGTAACGCAAAAAGAGGTATAATAAACATTCAAGAATGTGACACAAAAGAAGCTTCCGAAGTGTGAAACAGAGTCTCTTCGAAATAGAATTGGTTTCTCTTAAAAAAAAAAAAAAAAGACTAATATTAACTTTAGTTCCAAATATGTATTAACCTGCATAAGTACATATTCGAGTAATTATGTTTTAAGAGGTGAGTCACGCCATTTATATATCTCAACAACTAGAGCTGATAGAGGAAAACTTATGCCAAATTTGGATTCAGCGCAGCAACGGGATCAGCTTTGAAACTCTCGAAACCAAGACCACTGTAGGCCTGTGTTATTTAGTTTTTCTTCTATGTAAACAAATTTAATGGGAAAATTTATGAAATATATTTTATTTTTGAAGAGAAAATATTGTCCTCGGCCGGGATTCGAAACCGGGTCTCCCGCGTAACATACATGGTACGCTATCCACTGCCCCACCGTGTTCTCTTCCAAGCCGAGCCAACCTCTCCCCTAACTGATCCCTATCCCCGTGTTACTCGGGAAAACCGGGTCTCCCGCGTAACATACATGGTACGCTATCCACTGCCCCACCGTGTTCTCTTCCAAGCCGAGCCAACCTCTCCCCTAACTGATCCCTATCCCCGTGTTACTCGGGAAAACCGGGTCTCCCGCGTAACATACATGGTACGCTATCCACTGCACCACCGAGTTCTCTTCCAAGCCGAGCCAACCTCTCCCCTAACTGATCCCTATCCCCGTGTTACTCGGGAAAACCGGGTCTCCCGCGTAACATACATGGTACGCTATCCACTGCCCCACCGTGTTCTCTTCCAAGCCGAGCCAACCTCTCCCCTAACTGATCCCTATCCCCGTGTTACTCGGGAAAACCGGGTCTCCCGCGTAACATACATGGTACGCTATCCACTGCACCACCGAGTTCTCTTCCAAGCCGAGCCAACCTCTCCCCTAACTGATCCCTATCCCCGTGTTACTCGGGAAACCCGGGTTCAATCCCTGGCCGAGGCCAATCTTTTCTCATCAAAAATAAAATATTTAAAATTAATTTAAATTTATAATGAGTGGTTACTCGAAAGAAATGATTAAATAAATATACTACGTAAGTTCTTATTTACTTCCTATTATTGCTCAAAAATAAAATTATTTATTATTTCCACTAAACTTGCCAGAAGAAATCGAAAATAGTTTAACACTGTTTAATATTAATAATTGAATTATATTTGAAAAAAAACTTTTCGAGTTCGAAAACTAGGATCCACTAAAAATATATGCACTAAAAAGAATGCAATAAAAACCTTCTGATTTTTATGAATATACAGCAAAATTCGAAATGATATAAAACGCAAACAATGCAATAAAACGAATAATTTGTACGAATACATACTAACTGTTAATATAAAGAATTAAATCAAAATATTAACCCTCTAATGGTAAGGTAAGGGTCGGATGTGACCCACGACATAATTTTTCCGTTGTTACTCCCTCCATGATTGAGGTGGAGGGGCGAGACTTCAGGAGTTCTTTGTCCCAGTCTTCCTCCAACTGTGGTATAGCTCACATGTCTCAGGTAAGTGAAATATCCCCTCCACACTTTCCCAACTTTTTTTTTGTCTGTTGGCTGGGTCAGATGCGACCACCTTACTGCTAATGTCGCTACAAATTTAATTTTTATTTTGTACTCTTTTTTACCAGCTCACTCCGAAATGGCAGGCAAAAGGATTTTTAAAGTTGTGGCAGAATTACAGCGAAAACTAGAGGTAGATTGACTCCGAAAGTGCTAATTTTGATGAAGAAATTTCTGAGACAGAGGACAAAATTTGGCCTAACAATGATGATGTAGACAATGATTTTGACGTCGAGCAAGATCTTGGCTCAATGTCAGATACAGAGGAGGAAAGAGAGTTTGAAGTAGGAAGAGATGAAGACACCATTTCGTCAAAGACTCCATTTCGTTTTAAGTTTGCCAAAACACCAGCTTTTAACATTGTCACCCACAACCTCGACGGAAAGGAAATGCTTTAGGAATTAGGAACAGATGAATTCAAGTTATTTTCCCTTCTTATCACTGATAATTATTGATGATATGGTGCAGTATACTAATCAACAGATCTTGAAATCACAAAATAATTATAAGTCAGATCAGTGGTTTATATCAACTATTGATCCTTAAGAGCTTAAAGCACTAATAGGATTATTGTTCATGTCTGGAGTTTTGAAAAACTGCAACCTAAACACTGACGATTTTTTTTCTCCCGTATTCGGGCCATCATTATTCCTAGTAACAATGACCAAAAAGAGATTTGATTTCCTTTTATCAAGTTTGAGATTTGATGACAAGGAAACCCGGGACAAGGTCGGCTGTGATAATGGTAACTGAAACCAAGGTTATTAACTATATTAGACTGAAAACAAAGTGTTTAGAAACAATTAATAAAGAACTAAAAATTTATTCTGGTGTCATTTATTATCATTTTATACATTGCAACCATTTTAGGTCTCCAAAAAAGCATAAAATAGCATCGGGTCGTATCCGAACAAACCTCACCTTGTAAGTACCAAGATTTCACCTTACCATTAGAGGGTTAAAGACAATGTTCAATACAACACACTCTTTTCGGAGGTCTCATAATAGAAAATTTCCAAATGACATGTTACTGATTACGAATTTATTAGAAAAGGACAGATATTGAAATCGATAGATGGGAAGGGAAGATATAATTAGAAGATTTTAAGATTTTCATAATTTCTACTGTTAAAAATTTTAAATGTTGCGCCGCCTCCGAAATTGTTGTTTGGAATTGAACATGGTATTTAATATTTTAAATTAATGGTTTATATTAATACAGCGTGCATTCGTATAAATCTATATAAAAGTATTTGTATTATTGCATTTTTTTCAATTTTTATACCATTTTGAGTTTGGCCATGTATACATAAAAATCAGAAGGTAATTATTTAATACAGTAAACCCTCGATATATCGAACTGGTAGGGGGTTTTATATTCATAGTTCGCTATAACGAGATTCATTATAACCGAGGATTCTTTTTTTTTATATTTTTTTTAGCCAACGGCCGCACTAATTTGATCATATTTAGAAGGAAATTCATTCATCAGAACTAGTTAAATTAAAACGCATGTATGTAATTTATTTTTAGATAAATTACATATTAATTAAACAATGAGATTCATTAATTAACCTGCAAAGTTCACTTGAGAGTTCTGTAGCCTTAGCTTTAGTAAGAGGGTCTGATATTGGTATTTGGGATCTCATTTGTTTAAAGCAATTTATCAATTTTTTTTCCAAATATTCATGAGCCGCAGAGCGCAGTCGTTTATTTTATGCTGAAGTTAATCCTTAGGCTGCGGTCGAATCTATTTTATCTTTTTTTTTATAATGGTTGACAATGTTGATTTTGGAATTCCATATTTTTCTGCGATGTTTTCTTACTTAGAATTCCCGATTCAATATCCTGGAGAATTTTCAATTTTTCCTCAATTAATAAGGATTTACATTTCTGACACATGTTTAGCAACGAACTCATTTTGTATTAAAGAAAAACAGTATAAGCGACTACAGAAAACTGATTCGAATAATATAGAGGTCGAAACAGAACTGAGCTAGTTTTGAGAAAAAAATCAATGGAATCAGAGAGAGAGAGAGATCATAAGGAAATCGGATTAGTTAAGAGTAAAAAAACACCCCAGTTCTAGAAACTGGAGCTACTTCGTCTTCCCGCGCTCATTCTACGTAATACAGTAAAAAAAATAATAAAAATTCTAGCAGTTCGTTATAACAGAATATAATAATTCAGGCATCAAATTTAGTTCCTAGTTCGCTCTAGCCGTGGGATTTCGCTGTAACGAGGGGTTCAGCAGAAATGTAATGGTAATTTTGTGAGGATAGTATTTTGGTTCGCTATATAGAGGTGTTCGTTATATCCGAGTTCGTAATAATGAGGGTTTACTGTAGTTTTTAGTGCATTTATTTTGGTGACATTTATTTATTTTTGATTACCTTTATCACGTTCTGCTTTATTTGTTTCTCCGCTAGTCGGGAAACTTCTAGACTGGTCTAATCCAGACTAAATATAAGGAGCGATTGACTGGAGAGTTACTCTTGCTCTGAAGCTCGAACCAATATCGTTATTTCTGTGTTACTGCATCGTTACAAGTTGATACTTTTTGTAAAGTTATTAGTTATTTGAGTTTAATAAAAAATACTAATAAACTCACATAGGTGTTACAACATTTTTTAAGCATTAAATAAAGAAATATTTAAATATCAATCTATTTATTTGATAAATCAATAAAGCCTTACAAAGTCAAATTCTGCGACACCTTACCCAGGCATAAGAATCTAACCCGCCTTCCCCTTGAATTAATTTGTAATCCATGCTCATGCATTTTGACACTTACAGTTTTTGTTATGGGCTCCTGAAATGAATGTTGTTATTTTTGTATATAACATTATTCCTACTTATAACAGCTTACAGTATTGCTTTAAATTTTCTCTCTCACAAGATTTTTAAGGATTTGAAAAGAATTTAATAATAAAGACACGTGCTTGTTCAACAACTCAACCTTGGAAGTTTAAACTTCCATCTTTCTTTTGTATTCGTTTCATCGGGTGTATCGTTGAAGAACTGAGAAGCTTTTGGTATTGACTTTCTGAATCGAACTTCAATACTATATTTTATAAAACTTGATTTCATAAGAATACTTTTCAAAATACTCTATTTTAGGTTCTGTGATTTTTCATCTGTAGAATTCGCAACGCCTAACTATACAACTCAAATTATTAACCGCTTTACAAAAAATAACAATACAGTAACACAAAAGTAAATATATAGTTCAACTGCTAGGATCTTTTTCCTCACTTAGAGGAGAAGAGTGCTGTAATTTGTAGGATTTTCTTTAATGAAGGAGCTCTTCCGTGTTTAATGTTTTTTTATTATTTTTTTCCCGACGTTTCGAGCTTGTGACAATTTGATGAGCCACAAGCTCGAAACGTCGGGAAAAAAATAATAAAAAAACATTAAACACGGAAGAGCTCCTTCATTAAAGAAAATCCTACATATAGTTCAACGTTCAAGGATGGACTAAGACTTCAGTCCATTGCTTCTTATATTTAGACCGAAATCGAACATTCAAGAAGGGTCTAGAAGATTCTCGTAAGATCCACAATTTATAATTAAACAATTATGTAATTGTTCCAGAACAAAGTGTCTAGAACACTTTTTAATTAACAGACATAATCATATGATTATGTTTCACGTTACTACAGTACCAGTCAAAAGTTTAGACTCACCCTTAGATTTTGTAAAATAAATAACCAACAACATTTTATTTATTGGAGAACGTAACAACTATAATTTTATTTTTAATTTATTTATAACTAGCTGTATATCATGGTTTCACCCAGGGAACTTGGAAAATAATGAGAAGAGCCTTGCGTCAAGAAAAGTTCGTTAGGACATAAAGGACATAAATTTTTTCGACTCCAACGGTTGATTTCGTAAAAATCTTATGTAAAGCGAGATCATAACGATTTTTATAACAATAAAGATTATACCTAGAGATTGGCTGAGGTTGAATTTTAATATGGACAGGTGTTCGCACCTGGTATAAAAGAAACACTAAGCGAAATTTGGAGAATTTGGGACAAACGGTACGGATTCTATAAAGAAAAAAAAAAAAAAATTCATCTTTATTTATATAGATTGTATTCGAAACAATCATATAATTTTTGAAATGTTATCTCTTGAGTTATAATTATTTTTTTAAACTTGAAGATTGTGAATTAAATACAAGTGAGTCTAAACTTTTGACTGGTACTGTATATATTACTATATTTAATTTTTTTTTTTTCTCTTCCCCTTCCTCGCCATTCAAGCTATACGGGGTTTCCCGGGCTAGGGGTAGAGGGTGGGGGATTAATGCCTAGCAATTATATAGGGATTAATCCCCTGGCTAACTTCAGTTTATAAATCATATTTTGGTTTTCAAGAGAAAGCGTGTTTCCCTTGATAGATGACTATTTTCCCTTTTCGCTATTAGTAGGTACGTAGTAAAATTTAAAATACAGTTTAAACTTATTACAGGGTTATCGAAAAAAAAAAAAAAACAGTCAATCCTTCCTCTTCACTGATATCTTTCCCACCGATCTCGCAATTTTCGCAATATCTATAATATATATTTACCTACAAGTATATATACCTACCTAATTCTAGCTTTTAAACAGTACATAAGGACACATTTACCATCAGTTACTGTTATACAAGAGGCAATCCTCTTCGGAAAATGCTGCAGAGGAATGGACTGTTGTCCCTTCATTAAAATCGCATTAGGGCCGACTAACAAAAGCTCTCGGAGGTCCTCAAGGCTGCCAGCGAGGCCTAATCTCACCTTGAATAAGCAATTCCCTCCTAATTAGATCTTTGCAAACCACAGGTAAACCAAGGTGTCGCTTATTATTATCTATTATTTAAATATTGTAACACTCACGTTGGTTAAACAATTTTTATCCAAATAAAAATAACAATTTTCATTGCCACACAAATTATGAAAACACAAATATTTGAACAGGTTACAAAAATTATCACTTTGTAACTCATGAATAATCATATGACTTGCGCTTCAGAACAAGTATAACTCTCCAGTGCATCGCTCCTTATATATAGGGTCGTAAGGAGAGCAGTCTAGAACCTTCTGAGCAGGCATAGATGGTACTCGAACATCAAAGTCACAAACATGTGCCATATCAGTTTGTTCCAACTGTTATTTCGGTCTACAACGATTCCAAACCATAAGTTTTTGTCTTCTGTTACACTTTCTAATATTTATTATTTTTTTAGCTAAACCGAATCATAAAGGGGTTTCCCTAAAAAGATGAAAATCACCTCCAATATTCTATTGGATAATTTACCATAATATAATATTATAGTACTATTATTTATTAAAATTTAAACAAATATGCTCTGTGTTCATTGAAAACTGGCGTAGTAAATTTTTTTACAGTTGACAATTATAGCTACTTGACTCCTCTTACACTCCTGTAATGAACAGGAAGGAACATTGTGTATTCCATTGGAATTCACTTTTTTCATTGGGAATATTAATGGAAATAACGGTACAAAAACATGGGATCGAAAATAAAATAGGTATTAAATGCGTTGGTAATTTTCCTATTTCGTGATTTCTGTTTCATTTTGAAGCTAATAAAGGACCATTTTCGCTGAGAATTGCAGTTTTTCGCTTACAACTCGCAAATGATGGGGTTAATCGAAAAAATGTTTATATCCGAAAATGTTTAGATGAAAATCACCTCCAATATTCTATTGGATAATTTACCATATATATGCCGCTCTACAAGACGTGGTAAGTTTCCTGAGTTTCCTGAAAAACGTGTTCCTGTTGAACGAACGAGTTTTGCACCTCACCTTCTCATTTATAGTTTTACGGTATACAGATGCTAGATAAAATAAAAAAATAAAAAAATTCTAAAACAGGGCAGATTTCTTATAAGAAGAAGTCAGGAAGATTGGTCTGGGGCGTGTTGGCGTAATTCCAAACTGGCTGAGCATTGACTTGAATGGCAGACATCCATTAAGAAGACTAAAGCTATTGTCTAGAAGGTAGGACCAAGTGCCAGGGCTAGGGGACAATGCTTTCCGGCCGAACAGGATGTGGAGAGGTGCGATGAAATCTTAGCTTTATCCAGGAATTATAAAAATTCAAAATACGTTTCACCGTAAGAGGTGTGAGGTACAGAGTTCTTGTGGACGACACGACGGAGTACTAATATCTATAAGGATAGGGTCTACGACATAAGCAAATTTTTGAAAGAGATAAGTTGCTAAATAGTCGAGCAACGAGAGTAACACTAAAATCCTAATATGTATTTGAAACCTTAATTCATCTCGTACATTATATAAACGTAGGGGAGAGCGGGGTTGGTTGGCAACAGTTTTCACTTTTTTGATTGTTGAGTCGTTCCTGTTAATATAATCCCAATGGGGCTGATACCAATGTAAACTCCAAGTATTAGAGTACTTCAAGTATTTTTTTCACAAAATAATATTTAATACTAAGATGATAGAAAATTGTATAATTCGTCAATCCAGAGTATGCCAACTAACCCACTATGTGGGGCAGGTTGGCCTAGAAGGTGGGGTTGTTTAGCTATCTCATTCAAGTACTGCCTCACATATATTATTGTTATTAAAAGCTGCACTATAATGGTATAATAATTTTGAATCGGTTTTTAACAGCTTTTAAGGGAAAATAGAATGACAATAGAAGAAGATAGAAGTTTAGAAAGTCGTCACTTTTTGCATAAAAAAAAATTGCTATAATTCAATTTATCGCTGGAACTAAACACAATTGGTAGTTTTACCTTTGATTATGTTTACCTTGCTTTTGTGAATTGCTATTGCGCCAAAAAAAAAAAGTTGAAGAGAGCCAACTAACTCCACAGGAGAGATCATATGAAAGATGACTGCCAGGACAGTGGAGAACAATCAAACAAGAAACTGGTTAGTCGAAAGGTTAGGTTATTCAAAGGAGTTTGGGGCTATGTGAACAGAATCGGAGTCAAATGTTTTTCCATGTCTTTAAACCAACTTTACTGAAAATATAAAAATTTACTTACATGTTGTAAAATCAATCAATGAAGCACACTCTTATCTACACTATCAGCATCGGATTGAAAACTCAAGAAAAGACTCCCGAGGTCGAGCGGGTCACATGGTACAATGGTGGGGCCTTCACAACAGGTGTGACGGAAACTATAAGCCAATGGCCAACCTACCCCCTATGCCAACCTACCCCGCTCTCCCCTACACATTTAATTATACGGTTTTACTTATCAAATTTCATGAATGAGGTATCATTTTAAAGCTTTCCTTAACCCTTACACCGGAAAAATACACAAATATCTCATTACCATTTCATATAGCGAGTAATAAGCGCAAAACCTAGGTTCGAGAAAGCCGATATGGTCCTAGAGGTTCTAAATAATATCAATCTTTTCAGGGTTTCAAGGAGAACATTTTCGGGCATATACATTTTTTTTATTAAACCCTTTTTTTTGCGAATCACAAGGAAAAAACGTGCATTTCAAACTATCATATCATATCATATTCCTCAAAGCTTTTTTTTTTCGGCACGCCATCCTTAATATAACAAATTTCATATTGAGGCATCATTCTAAAGCTTTCATCACCGGAAAAATGTACGAATCACTCATTTCGCCTTTAATTGCGAGTCATAGGCGCAAAAACCGCGCTTTTTGCGAGAAAATCAAAATGTTAGTGGTCTCAATCTTTTCATGTTTTCAAGGAGAACATTTCGGTCATATACATTTTTTCGATTAACCCTTTCGTTTGCGAGTTAAGTGATAAATTGGAATTCTCAGCGAAAATGGTCGCAGGGCTTTTTGGAAGAGGTCATTTTTATTCAGTTTGCCGAGACAAATATTTTTGGTTATATACACTTTTCCGATTATCGCTGTTGTTTGCGAGTTACAAACTACAATTTACACACATCAAAATAAATAATCTACAATTTAAACACATCTATTCTTTACTTAAAAACTCATCTATGCCCATGACGTATTATTCGCTACTCAGTATCAGTTTGTTTGTTTGTTTGTTCAACGTCCATTTTTATGCTACTAAGCCTAATCGGACGATGCTACAGTGGGAGTCCTAAATATTGCCTATCCAGGTATAATTAGGATAGGGATCTTTAACGAGTACCTGACATCGTACAGGCTCGGGATCTCCATTTTACGTCCTATCCGAGGGACGGCATAGCTAAGGATTTTTTACTCCCATTAAAAAATCCTAGGGCCACCGCTGGAATTGAACCCGCGATCTTTTGTATTGTAGGTTGCCATGCTAACCACAACACCACAGGTGACCCCGCATGGGTTAGTTATCAGTATCAGTAAATATACTGATGTACTTTAATTAAGTTGGATTTAAGTAGGTTAGAGAGCAAAATCTTCGCTAGTAATATCTACAGCTAATAATATCTACAGCTAATAATATCTACAGCTAATAATATCTACAGCTAGTAATCTCATATTTTTCTTTTATTTTATAATAATTTATTTCCGCTGTAGCTTCGTCCGACTGGCCTTAGTGGTAGCCTTAGTAACAGTTTCATGTACAATAAAAACATCGCTAATAAGGGGTGACCTGTGGTATAGTGGTTACCAAAGAAACTTGCATTACTATAGGTCGCGGGTTCGCTTCCAACGGTGGCTCTAGGATTTTTCAATGGGAGTAAAAAATCCTTGTCTATGCCGTCCCTTAGATAGGACGTAAAATGGAGGTCCCGAGCATAAGCAAAGAACTGAAATAAAATAATATCAAAAAATTCAATAAAAATATTCTGCATCAACTTACATACCCGAAACGTTTCAAAAAATAATAGCGTGTTCTATTTTAATCACTCAGATATATCATGTTGAACGAGAACACAAAGCTCTTATCGATTTTATTGATTAATTGTATTTTAATTTGTACTTTACATTTCCTGAATTTTGTGTTCTGTTACTGAATCATTAGGCCACCTCAAGTGTCTCACAATATTTAATACTACTTTCAGGGCGTGGCAAATATGCCTTGTAGGGTGACCATAATATTAATTGAAAAGCAATTGGGTATTTATTTCTCCTTAAGAGTAGTCAGAAGCAAGGTTCTAATAGAGTTCAATAAAGAATCCTTAGCCATGCCGTCCCTCGGAACCGTTTAATTTAATTTAAAACCGTCTATTTTTGAGAAAGTTGAAAAAAATTGTAAAAATGGGGAAAAAGTAATGAAATAAAGCGCCCCCTCCGTTTGATCAATTTTGATGAAATTTTCGCTGTCATGCGTTGAGAAAATAAAAAAAAAACGTAAAAATGGGCAAAAATTTATGAAATAAAGTACCCCCTCCGTCCGACCAATTTTGATTATTTGAAAACGTGTATTTCCGTTAAAAACACAAATTTTCTTACGATCGCAATACTTTCCCTTACTATAATAGGTAAGAGAAAGTAAAAAAAAAAAAAAAAAAAATGGGAAAAGCAGGGTTTTAAATCGATAATTATTTTTTCCAAAATATCATCTTATAATTATTATTTCTGAATTTTAATTTAAAAATCATTCTTGATATTTATTAATTGAATTAAAAATAGTGATCACTCGCTGAGTGATAGGATATTAAAGAAATAACAATGATTAAATTGCGATAAAAAAAATATTTATCAGAAAATAAAAATCACCTTTTAAAAGCAAATTAATGTATTATAAGTAATATGTGGATTCCAAATCTGGTGCTATTTTCCTTCTAACTTCAATAATGACCGCATTTTGGCCCCTCAAATCAGGTAATTGGCTATGAATCAAAATGGCGGATCACGATAAAGAGGTACAAGGATTGTCCCCGGATGAGCTTCGACTTTTGTGCAAAATTGTATTAAAATTGGCAAAGTAGTTTTAAATCGGGGTACAGCGGACGGACAAAATTTTTTTATTCAATTTTTTTATTTCAATTTTTATCAGGTTATGATTTTCTTTCACTTTTGATCAAAAATAAAAATCACTCTCAATAAAAATCATCAAATGATTTTTTAAACTTCCAGATAAAAATTTTGACCGGATTTGATTTTTATTTGTATTTTAATAATTATCGATTTCAAGACCTGCTTAAAAGTGCTACTTACTAAAATCAAAGGTCAAAGGTACTAATTAAAATCTGTAGATATCTTAAGTTCGAAAAATCTAGAAAACAAATTTCAGACCAAGGCACAAAATAGCACCATGGAAAAACATATTATTTACAACTATTGATTAAATATTGAGAAAAATCTTCCGAAAGTTGTAGAATTCGAAGACAAGCAAAGAACTGAAATAATATAATATCAAAAAATAAAAAATTCAATAAAAATATTCTGCCCGTACTTACATACGCCAAAAGATTAAAAAAATAATAGCGTGTTCTTTTTTTAATCACTCAGATATATCATGTTAAACGAGAGCACAAAATTCTTATCGATTTCATTGATTATTGTATTTTAATTTGTACTTTTCCTAAATTTTGTACTGTGTTCTTGAATCAAAATTCCATCTCAAGTTTCTCACAGTTTAATATTTTCAATATCAACTGAAAAGCAACCGTTTCGGGATATATCAATCCTTTAGAGTAACCGAAAGCAGGGTTCTAATTAAGCCCAAAATGCTTTTAATTGAGAAAGGACACTTTGGGGATTTGACGTAACTTATTTTTACATAAACTATTGAAATAAGCCACGTCCTGGAGTAATATAACAGAAGCGTAACCCTCGATATTTTATGGATCATGTTATTACAAAACACTTTAATTTTTCACTATTGTCAAGCCTTGATGAATCCCTTACAGTATAGGCTGGGAAATTTAATGAGAAACTTTATTTTCAAAGACCTTTAGACGTTGTTCATCCCTTCACTCATCATCAGCGGCCATGTTTTACACACGTTAGTATTTTGAAAGTTTGGAAGTATTATAGTTTTGTAAATTTTAGTTTTTAATTTTCGAAACATAAGCCGCGAGCTATTCTATTTTAAAAACAAGAATTTTCTGACTTTAATCTAGGTACCTCTTCGATTCGTTTGTTACCTTTTGTCATAGAACCTAAATATCTAAATTTATCTATGGCTTCAAATATTTCCCTTTAACCTCAATATCGGCAAAATCGTCCCCGCTCCTACTGCTTACCACATTTTGTCTTGAGGCAACTATAAAGTAAGTGCATTTATACTAGAAACATGTTAAACCAAAAATAACGATTAATATCTTCAAAATCGAAAAGTTAAAAATTCATTTCTAAAAATCTTCAAATCAGCTTTATGAGCCTTAACCAAAAATAATGAAATATAAAATCACTCAACAAAACTTATAACGATACATATTTATTTTACTTAGAATTTTTTGCCTTTAAGCCCAAAAAAAACAAAAAACAGACTTTAGTTAAACTCTTATCTGATCCTGAATTGAAGCATCAATTTACATTATTGCTTTAATGTAAGGAAGCATATTGCATCAAAGCATATGCTTTCAGCAATAATGTACTACAACTAAGGCTTCAATAAAGAATTTATTGAAAACTTATAATATTCATAGGAAAAACGAGAAATATTTTAAAACATTTTCATATTGAGAAACATGTTAATAAACACGGACTTAATATACACTCTTTAAAAAAGAAGCACTTATATTAAAAAATATATAATTATTAATTAAACCCAAATTAGGATGCTTCATTGTCTGTAATTATCTGAGTATAAAAAGAAAATTAAAAAAAAAAAAAATATATATATATATATATATATATATATATATATAGATATAAAACAAAAACTAATATCTTTAATGTAGCAGGCTGGATCTAAAATATGTTTAACAGCGGGAAAATTGGTTACGAGATAAAAAAAAAAATCAGATAAAAAGTAGCATACAAAAAAAAAAAAAAAATGAAAACACCACAAAGCCGAGACCGCATTTTTTTTCCTTTTTCGGCGGGAAGCAATTACCGATCGGGCGCCAAAAGGTAATTCGTTTCCCGCCAATTATTCAGGAGGCTAGACAATAATTCAGGAGGCCTTGGCTCCCCCGCGAGATCAGTCTTCATTACTTCACTTCCTGCCTCATGGCGGAAACTTTCATTTTTCATTTCTTATCAGGAGTTTAATATTATTCTACTTCCTTGTTAGCGGTTCTACTCAACGCCACACCATAATTACATTACACTTTCATTTTATGTTCTCTATTTCTCTCTCCCTTCTTTCGTCATCAAAATCTGGGTCACTGAACTAATAAGAAATTTATGAAAAATAGAATATACAGGGTGTTTCGGAATTGCACGGCACTATTTTAGGTACGTGTTCTCTAACAAAAAATAAACAAAAAAGTTCATATTAACATATATCTCAAACTCATTTATTAAACAGATATCAAAGGTTAAAGATTTATTATTTATTTACTGCATTAAGACTGACTGTACAACGTTTAACGTGTTTAATACTAAATAAAAGGTTTTAATTACCTGATAAACAAATGAACGATAAGTAATGACAGTAGTTCCTCATCTGTTTGTCTAGTTCTGTGTGTTTTAGTGTGAGTGAATCTTGTGACACAGTTCAATTTATGATTATCATGGGAGATACCACAAATTTATTCACTTTTGATGAACAAACAGACATGCTTTTAACTTATGGCGAGGTACATACAAACGGTGCTGCTGCTGTTCGAAGATATCGTGAAAATTTTCCTAACCGAAGAATACCAAATCGTAAAACGTTTGAGGCCATTGAAAGACGTCTTAGGGATAATGGTACGCTAAAACCTATACGAGTGAACGCCGGTCGACAACGATTTCGACGAACTGCAAACGTAGAAGAAGAAATACTCGATGCTGTTCAGTTATCTCCTAATACTAGTACCAGAAGATTTTCACGTCGTTTCGATGTTTCCTCTACCAGCGTATGGCGAACTTTACGCGAACAACAATTATATCCATTTCACGTATCAAGTAGGCAAGATTTGTTACCACAAGATTATAACAAGCGCAGAAATTTCTCCCAGTGGTTAATTCGACAATGCACACGAGATCCTAACTTCCTGAACTGCATTTTGGTTACTGATGAATCTTGCTTTACAAGAAACGGGATTCTTAATTTCCGAAATACCCATACTTGGGCCGAAGAAAACCCTCATACGACTGCTGTTGGACATTACCAACATACATTCTCTTTAAATGTCTGGTGTGGTCTTCTAAGCGACAAAATCATCGGCCCCTTCTTTTTGCCACCTAGGCTGTCAGGTATATCTTACTTGCATTTTTTGCAAAATAATCTGCATGATATTCTAGAAGATATTCCGCTAGGCATTAGGCAAAGGCTGTGGTTTATGCATGACGGTGCTCCAGCTCACTTTTCTCATAGTGTCACTGATTATTTAAATGCAACTTATGGAGACTGATGGGTTGGTCGAAACGGACCTGTTAAATGGCCACCACGATCTCCGGATTTAACGCCATTAGATTAATTTGTGTGGGGCTGGATGAAGTCTATGGTTTATTCTGCGGCAGTTGACACGCAAGAAGAGCTAAGAAATCGGATCGTGGAAGCCGCAGTAACTATCAACCACCATCCTGATGCTATACGAAGAGCCAGAGAAGCATGGATTCGTCGTGCTGAATGTTGCATTCAACAAAACGGAGGCGCCTTTGAACATTTACTCTAAATGTTGTAATAATAATAAATAAATAGTAATAATAAATCTTTAACCTTTGATATCTGTTTAATAAATGAGTTTGAGATACATGTTAATATGAACTTTTTTGTTTATTTTGTGTTAGAGAACAAGTACCTAAAATAGTGCCGTGCAATTCCGAAACACCCTGTATAATGTTTCCCTAGATATAGGCAATTATTTTGATTCATTATCAAGTCTAACACGTTAAGTTTACCAAAATATAGAAAGAACTCCATATTGCTCAACCTTTTTAACATCATATGTAGCGGAGTTTAAAATCGATAATTAAGTATCTTTTCCTAAAAATCATATTATAATCACTACATGGCATGTAGTCGAAGATGGTTACAACTAGTTTTATCTATTTTTTTTTTCATTCTAAATTTTACTATGTACCTACGAACAGCGAAGGAAAAAAAAGTCTTTGATCTTGTTTTGTGTTGGTGAGAGATGAGATCATGTCCATGAGATATGTCCAAATTTGTTATTCCAATTTTTTTTTTTTTTTTTTTTTACTTTCTCTTAACTATTATAGTAAGGGAAAGTATTGCGATCGTAAAAAAATTCGTCTTCCGGTTTTTAACGGAAATACACGTTTTCAAATCATCAAAATTGGTCAGACGGAGGGGGTACTTTATTTTATAAATTTTTGCCCATTTTTACGTTTTTTTTTATTTTCTCAACGCATGACAACGAAAATTTCATCAAAATTGATCAAACGGAGGGGGCACTTTATTTCATTGCTTTTTCCCCATTTTTACAATTTTTTCGATTTTCACAAAAATAGCTTAAACGGTTTTGATTAAACTCGTCATGTTTAATGAAAATCAAGTATTCTTTAATATCAGGCAAGCTTTATCATTATTAAGATGTTCTAAGGGGGCTTAAATGGGGAAAGGGCCTTTTATGTTTTCCTATAAAGTACCTTTGTTTTTGTTTATATGAAAAATTATCTGTCTCCTGTTTTGCTTGAAAAAAATAAATGGCTAAATATGAAATATGAAAAAAATCAAGTAAATATATAAAGGAGAAAAAAGAAAGAAAAATATTCCGTCAACTCATAAACAAGTTGAGCCCACGCATGCGCAGTACGCCTTTGATGACAGACCATTGTTCATAATTAGGGATATTCTGTTCATTTAATGGAAATTCTTTGTTTCATGGTAGTTATATGAAGTTTCCAACAACTTCATAGAGAATTATATAGTCAGACGACTTGGGGTATTATGCTGGCATTGCCGAATTATCGCAAGTAAAAACTTGTATTTAATGTAAAAAAAAAAAATTAGTATACTTTATAGAGCGAATACAAACAAAAATAAGTAAATGAATGTGGCAAAATGTGTGCCTTTGAGAAATGGCATTTAACAAAACACGTCAATTTCTAATCAAAGTAAGTTGGTAAGGGAAAGTTGTGTGTTGGTGAGCATCGCACCAGATTTTTTTCTTTCGTTTGTACTACCTTAATGACGGTACTGGGTTTTAGTTTGGTTTTTAATAAATGTGGTGGTGTATAATCCCTACCTAAAGATTCTAAGATTATGCTTTCTCAAATTGCTTATAGCTTTCCCCTTTCAGCACCAATTTTCTGTAAACATATTTTATTTTTGTCTAAAGTTTTTATAATTTTGTTTTGGTTTTTATACTGAGAATATCGCAGAATATATAATTTGGAAAGAATAGAGATATAAAAATGACAAGCCCTGGAGGAGAACTTAATCCTGGTACAGAAGAAGCCAGGATGTCTTCACCGACGGCCCTCAGGATCCTGTGAAAGGGTTGCAGTGTGGGTGAGGAGGGAGGGGGAAAGGATATAAATTCTCATCGGGGAAGGACCCGGCCGGCTAAGTGAAATAGAGGGGCCGAATAAAGCAGGCCTGCCAACCTCTCCAGGACCAAATTGAAAAGGACGGTAACCTCTAAATAAGTCCTCTTCTCCGGAAGTCGACCGCTATTGGTGGATTAGGTACCATCGCTCTTAGCGCGGAGGGAGATCTAGAGAACAATATCCTCCCATCAGGGGCTTTGTTTATTATCCAAGTTAAATCTTCATTAGTAAGTTAGGCTGAGAAGTGGCTTCAAGGCAAATAGAACTTAATGAACCTTAAAAAGAAAAAAAAAATAGAGTTGCTTAGTGGTCAACTGATTTCTTTAACATTAGCATGATTGATAATCAGAATTTTCAGGCAAATTTTCTTTATTCGGAGAGCCTAGGTTCCGATCCGTATCTTACATTACCGTATCTAGTAATACTCTCGACTCTACCAGTCCTGATGAAGACCCACATCTGAATCAAAACTGTCCAAATAAAGAAAAGTTTTGACTGAAAATCCTAATTATCAGTCATCCTAATCTAAAAAGAAAAAAAAAAAAAAAACTTGAGCTACAGCTACCATGTGCGGGTCTCATTACCGCGTACAGGAAACGTCCGATGGTTAGCTTAGAGCTGGTAGAAATTCCTAGGAGGTTCCTCCCGGCTAAGCCCGATGGACTATGCGTGCGGTCCCCCAGTCTTGCTGCATGGTGTCATGTAGTTTCGGAAGCCCAACTTATATTTTATTCACCCGAACTCCACAAATAGTCTGAGAAGTTTGAGAAGTGGTTTAAGGTGTACGTTTAAAGTTTACGTAATTAATATGGAAAACCTTAAGATAAGAACCAAAAGATTTATATATTTGGATCGAAACGTAGGCTGTACAAATAAAAAAAAAGTTTTGACCGAAAATCTTGATCACCAATCATCTTGAGTCCAATTCTACAGAATTCTATTATACTCACAAATGTTTTTTTTATCCAAAGACCAAAAATAGACAAAGATCTCCCTGTAAAGTAATATTATAGGACTATACTAAGTTATATAGGACTATAGTCCCCAGTTCGGGTCTCCGAGGGGAATGCCTTATGGGATTCATGGAACAATTTGAAAAATACAGATTCAAGTATAGGGAACGTTGAACGTGAGGAGTTTGAATACAGCTGGTAGGTTAAAATCGGTCGCGAATGAGGGCTCGTAAGGGAAGGTAAGTACAATAGAGGTCTTATGTTAAGGAGGGCTAAGCGAACCCGAAGGTTCGATGCCGACCCTACAACTCGCTCCTCTATCGAGACCCAACCTCGACAGATCTGCTTTCAAGCAATCCTCCGTTTCGGCCTACCCCTCGGACGTTCACCAATAGGGCTCGTGCTTATTAATCATTTAGGCACTCAAAACCGAGTTTAGCAATTGTACTCGCCGCGTTGCGATCACCTCTATAATTTATTTATCGGGTACAGCCCACTCAGTTCGGCTTTGTGTAAATGTCTAAAGTCTCCGGTTAATTCGTCCCTCATCGGTCCAAATATTCTGAAGGAGAGCATTTAAACTAATATAAATTATCTTTATGCTGAGCTATCACTTTAATTAGGCGACAAATAAAATATTGACAACAATTTTATGTGTATAACCATTTCAAAGGTATTATTTTAGATTAAATGCCTTATTTAGTCAGGAATGGACATTTTTTTTGCTGTGAAAACTTAAAAAATACAAAAAGGCGATTCCTCAACGGAGTTTTTGTTAATAAGATGTTATGGCTTCAAGTAGAATCAAATTGTACATACAATTATGTAATTACGTGAAAATTTGTATAGTTGGACTTACTATCGCCCGATTCTGAGGTATTTAATATACTGAGATAACAACCAACTATACTTTACATTTCATACAGTTCCTTAACCTCTACTCACAGTTAATAATTGGCTCTTCAATAGCTTATTAAAATATAAAAGGTGTAGTGGAAGAAATTATTAGAAGAAGGGTCTGCGAGGTTGAACGGAGTAGGAGAGCAGAGGGGGTAAGCCTTAATAATGCATCCAGCCCAGAAGAAAATTTCATCTGCTCCAACTTGTTAACAAGAGCTAAGCAAATAGTTTTAACTTAAAAAAAGTCAGTTCTCCTCCTCGTGGAAAATGGAATTATCCGACCTGAATTGAACTCTCTTACAAGTAGTTATTATATATGGAAAAAAAACAAAGATCACAATCAAATTGCTAATAAAAGAATAATATCCACTCTCTTCTCAAGTTATAATAATTGTAAAAAAACAGCCAATAACTTACACCTCACAGATTACTCCCAGTAAAAAATCCTAGGGCCACAGCGGGACGCGAACCCGAGACCTTTAATATTGTAGGTTACCATGGTGAACATTACACTAAGGTGCCCCCCTAAATATTTTGTTTAAATCTATCTCTAAAAAGAAATGTTTTTTTTTTTTTTTCCTAGTATATGTATTGCACTTCATCATAATATAAATCCCAATAAAAAATAATAAACGATAACCATCATTGTTAAGCACTAAAGAGTGGCCGAGAAGAAAGATGGAGAAGAAGGCGGTTATTAACCAGATTGGAAGATAATAGAGGTATCATTAAGCCACACTCCTTAGAGCGGCTAAATCATTTATAATGGCTCCCAGTGACACAGTGCCTTATATATTGTACGCCTCTATATGAATACCAAGCCATTCCGCTGCCATATATATTAACATAACAGCTGTTCTCAAGAATAAACTGTGACTAAATAGCTCTTTTTCAAAATAAATTCCCTCTGTAACTAATGAGGGTTTAAATAATTTCTATTAACCAAAAATTATAACTCACAATGTCAAACAAATACCCAGACATACGCAAGAGTGTACATGTAGACATACATATAATAAATAGAATACGTACAATAAGATAAAACAATATATACATAAACATAAACGTAGACATAGCAAAAAACGTATTCATACAAACAATGAACATAATTAAGGGTACATAGTATGTAACAAAGTATATTATACTTGTATCTGTGTCTATGGATTTTCTTGTTTTCATTTATCACTAAATAATCTGGCTATATACTTAAAAGAAATAATTTATTGTTAAAATTACCACACAATTCTGATTGGTAAAACTATTCCTTTTAACCATCACTATGATTATTACATTCTATTACTATTCTATTTAGTATTCATGCACTTACTTTTTCTTATTTTTAAATTCTGTTTACTTTCTTTATCTTTTATTAGATATAATTTTTCATTCTCATATCTGTGTATCTATGAAAAAGGTATGTATATGTTTTTTATGTATTGTTTTTTTTGTCTTGTGTGTGTTTATGTAACATACAGGTTTGTATGTTATATGTTATACATCTAGTTCTATATATGTAGGCTATATGGCAAGCTGTTATGTTAATCGATTATGTATATATGTAATTAAATACGTCTCATGCCGTAAGAAATAAAGTTACTATTTTTATTGAGAAAACAAGTAAAAAAATCTGGTGCGTGCGCGCAACACACAACTTTCACTTACCAACTTACTTAGATAAAAAATTGACGTGTTTTGTTAGATATCATTTCCCAAAATCACACATTTTTCTACATTCATATCTTATTTTTATTAATCGTTAAAGCCGTTTTTGAGTAAATAAAAAACCCCGCGAAAATGATAAAAAATTTATTAAGTAAAGTCCCCCCTTCGGTTGATCAATTTTGATGAAATGTTGGCTATCACATATTTGGCATATACATACATCAAATACCCAGTTTGGTCACAATCGTGAAAGCCGTTTTTGAGTAAATAAAAAAAAACACGTAAAAATGACACAATAATTTATTAAGTAAAGTGCCCCCTGCGGTTGATCAATTTTGATGAAATTTTTCAGACATATCTCGGGCATATAAGTAGATCAAATACTAAGTTTAATCAAAATCGTTAGAGCCGTTTTTGAGAAAATCAAAAAACACGTGAAAATGTTACAAAATTTATTAAGTAAAGTCCCCCCTCCGGTTAATCAATTTTGATGAAATTTTTACAGTCATATCTCGGGCATATAAATACATCAAATACCCAGTTTGATCAAAATCGTTAAAGCCGATTTAGAGTAAATAAAAAAAACACGTGAAAATGTTACAAAATTTATTAAGTAAAGTCCCCCCTCCGGTGAATCAATTTTGATGAAATTTTTACAGTCATATTTCGGGCATATAAATAGATGAAATACTCAGTTTAATCAAAATCGTTAGAACCGTTTTTGAGAAAATCGAAAAAAACCTAAAAAGTTATTAAATAAAGTACCCCCTCCCTTTGAGCAATTTTGATGAAATTTTTGCTGTCACATCGCGGGCATATACCTACACTAAATACCTAATTTCAGGTTCGCACGGTTTAAAGTTCTTGAGCTAGTCTGTTCACATACACACACACAGACACACACAGACACACACACACAGACCATTTCACGGGACTTGGTCATTTCGACTCAGGGGACCCCAAAACGTGTATTTCCGTTGAAAACCGGAAGTCGAAATTTTTCACGATCGCAATACTTCCACTTACTATATATTTCATATATAGGTAAGTGAAAGTAAAAATGTCAGACAATCGATAATTAACAAGTTTACAAAAAATATCAACTTGTAACGATACAGTAACACAAAAATAACCATATGATTCTAGCTTCAGAACAACACTAACTCTCCCTTCCATCGCTTCTTATATTCAGCCTGAATCAGAACAGTCTAGAAGATTCCAGACAAGCGTAGATTATTCTGGAACAGTCAAGGACCTGTACCATTTAAAGTCTCACTCTTTTCAATCGTATGTCTTAGCTTTTTCACGTTACATCTTAAAAAAATATTAGAACTTAGCAGATCCAAGCATGGTAAAGCTCATATACAGAAGTTTATTGATAATGTGCATATGTCGATCGCACCTATATATAACACGATCTCAGTTATGGCAAAAAAAAAAGATTCATTTCTAAACTAACGGAAAAGATTTCGTGTGATTGCAATATGGTACTTGGTTATTTATTGGTCGTTATGCTGTGGCAAGGGAATAGAAAATGGTAAAATGCTAGAAAGAATATTTCAATTTACATTATAGTAGTAGTAGTAGTAGTAGTAGTATTAGGGGTTTTAGGGCGATAAATTTCAAGAATATTACGCCCAATTTTGTGTTATATCATTTCATGAATGCTTTTTACAAACAAATCTCTAGCCTACCTTATCTATTTATATGATGTTTTTTTGCTATTATGTATACAATTATACCTTTATTGTATAATGAAGTTTTTTCATTAAACCTATATAAAAAGAAAAAAAAAATACAACACATAGCCCTGTATGTTGAAATATATTCTCTATTAAACAAAATAGATAATGTGAAACATCACCTAATAATTTTTATATCTATTATAAAATTAAATCTATAATACAGAGCACCAAATTTTTTTTCAAGACGCTTAAATGTATTGAAAACCATTTTAAAACTTGAAGCTTCGACAAAGTTTCTTTGTTTTAACAAACTCATAAAGATAAAGATTCTAAGAAAGAATAATACCAACAATTTTGGAGGAGACTTAATAAAGAAAGCGCATTAAGGGGCTTATAGGATCTGAGAAGCCTTGAGGGAACAAAAGGGCTTGAATCCGCTGCCTTCTTGACCAACGCAGAAATTTCCCCCGAAAATTAAACATGGGTCCAGGGATAACCGAATCTTAGGCTTTGTAGCGGAAAATAAAAGGAAAACATTTTCCAGGCAAAGGTATAATGTTCAGAGCCTCCTAAAAAAATCCCCAGCAACCATTCCCTCGGGTTATTTCACCATTGTATTTTATTTTTCAGGACAGTTCAATGCTCTTTTTTTGGAATTTTTTTCATCTATTTTTCTGGGGCTAATATTTATCCAAGGTTCAGAGTGTTTCGGGCTCAACAGTTAGGGTTTGATTTTTTGAAATGGCTATACAGTCACTGTATCAAAAGAAATTTTTCAAACATTTATGATAGTTTGATTAATAGCCAGAATTTTCAGTTTGATAATTTTTTTTTTTTTCGATAGCCAACGTTTCGATCCCTACACGTGGATCTTCATTAGGGCTAAAACGAGACAAATGTATGATAATTTATGCTAGAAGAAATTATTTTTATAATGTTTATCGTGTAATTATTAATTAGGTACAGATAGTAAAAATAAGAAGTAACAGAATAAAGGAAAACGAATCCAACTGATGGTAAGTTTACATGCCTTGAATACTTTACAAAACTGGTGATGATATAAAAGATAGTAAAATTATACATGAATATTTAAATAAGTTTCTAGTTACCATGATAAATTAAAATCTGATTTTTACTTACTGAGGGTAAAAATTAGGTGTGAGGTGGTATGGTTCTGTTACTCCTCGTTGTTACTATCTATAATTAATAATTACCTGATAATCATTTAAACTAGCATACAGTACCGGTCAAAAGTTTAGACTCACTTGTATTTAATTCACAATCTTCAAGTTTAAAAATATAATTGTAAATCAAGAGATAACATTTCAAAAATTATATGATTGTTTCGAAATACAATCTATATTAATAAAGATGAAATTCTGTCAGTTTTTTTTTTTTTGTTTGTTCTTTATAGAAATACATACCGAACACCTGTCCATATTAAAATTCCATAACAGCCAATCTCTGGGTATATTCTTTATTGTTATAAAAATCGTTATGATCTCGCTTTACATTAGATTTTTACGAAATCAACTGGAGTAAAAAAAAAACGAACTTTTCTGGACCCACGGCTTTTCTCATTGTTTTCAAAATTCCATGGGTGAAACCGGGATATTAAAGCTAGTTATAAATAAATTAAAAATAAAATTATAGTTGTTACGTTGTCCAATAAATAAAATGTTGTTACTTATTTATTTTACAAAATCTAAGGGTGAGTCTAAACTTTTGACTGGTACTGTAGATACTCATATGTTTTTCTTCTTTTAGCCCTGATGAATGATGTGGATTATGCAGGGATCAAAAATTGGCTTTCCAAAATAAAAGAGATCGAACTGAAAATCCTTAATTTTTGACTTAATGATTATAGTAAAGGAAAAGAATTGACTATTACACACCTCAAAAGGTTACAAACCTTTTTTCTTTTTTTTTGTTTAAATGTTACATGGGTCATTCTCCCAATAATACAAATTTATGTCCCAATGAGATTATATTATTTGTTTGAAATTGCTTATAATTCAATTGCATCCACTGGTTAATAGAAAACCTCAGCGTGTTGTTCAAGAATTTTTATCTCAGTAACAATTTCTTTATAGGCCTAAATTAAACTTCAAATGTCAATATCTATCTCCCTCACCTGTCCCAAAGCTCAAGTTGCTGATTTCGATGGCGAAAAAAAGATATATATTATTTTATTTATGACCTAGTTTTTTTTTTTCATACTTTTTAGAAGGTCTTAATTATTTGGTTTTACGGTATATTGCTATTCTCGTATTATAGGAAAAAATGTATGATCCATAATCTACCTGTCACATAGATGCAACCTATCTCCCTCACATTGTTTTGAAATCGGGCCTCAAAACTTTGGAAACCTTTATTTCATTAAAATTAATTGCTGGCAACATTGTGACAGATTCCCGTCTGAACAAGGATAAACTTTTTCACAGGAGTTCTGCTCTCGTTTTCTCGTGAGGGTGTTTTTATCGGTTAAAACAGTGAGTGTCGTTTCATCTTTAATCTCCCTCACCCACTGATATTTCCTAAAAGGTGAGTTTGATTCACGTTATATTACGGTTAATTTGTAGGTTTACAAGGGGATTCCAATAACCCATAAATGTTATTCATAAGAGACTGACATGGAATGGTCTACTTTAAAATAACCCCAAAAACCTATCTCCCTCACATCTATCTCCCTCACTCGTGTGGAATGAGGGAGATAGACTTTGAGTGAGGGAAATAGGAACAAGTGATGTTTGAGTTTAATAAAACCTGAACTCTAACTTATTTAAATAATTAAGTGAAATTGATTTTCAGGTTTGTTTTGAGCACCTTTGAATTTGTTTTGTTTGTTTGTTTAACGTCCCTTTATGCAACTTAGGCTAGCCGGACGATGCTACAGTGGGAGTCCTAAATTTTACATATCTAGGTATAATTAGGATAGGGATCTTTAACGAGTACCGGACATCGCACAGGGTCGGGTCCTATATTTTTCGTCCTATCCGAAGGACGCTTTCCGCTTACAATTCGCAAACGAAGAGATTAATCTTAAAAATGTACATGACCGAAAATTTTCTCCTTGAAAACCTGAAAAGATGGACAACATTTAGAAATCACTAAGACTATTTTGTTCGCAAAAACCGCGGTTTTGCGCTTATAACTCGCAATCGAAGGCGAAATGAGTGATTTGTATATTTTTCCGGTGTAGCGGTTAAGGAAAGCTTTAAAATAATGCCTTATTCATGAAATTTGATATGTTATTGCGTACCGACAAAAAAAAAAGGCCTTGAGAAATAATACATATATGTTTCTATGAAGGCATTTTTTGTAAACACCATTAGCAGCCTACCTTCTAACAATTATCATTGGAAAATGTAATTTTTTCGCATTGAAATTAGAATGAAATGGGAGAATGACCCACATACAAATATTTAAGCTATCATTTATCATTGGCTTCATTGATGTTGAGTCCTGCCATTTTTGAAGCCTGCTCATATTCCTCGAAAGCTCCTAGCAAAGATGCACGTGTGCGACCAGTAATGACAACTTCATCTGCAAAAGCAAGGTGCTGTGACATTCGTTGTAGATCGTCCGCCCACGATTAGTCCTAATGGCCCTCATTAGCAATTCCAAAAAAATGTTGAATAGGACAGGGGCTATCCTTGCCTTAATCCTTTCTTGATAGGGAAGCAATTTGACTTGGTACTTTGGATTTTGGGCAGACAACATAAAAAGAGAGCTATCGACAAGCGAGTACGTCTAACCTCGACCAGTGATGCAATACAGTAACTTTTTAATCACTGTTACATTTAACCGATTTCATATTTTTTTCCTTGACATTTGCGTAATTTTACGTCAATAAATGTTATTTAAGCCCGCCTTAGTGTCATACTATTTTAGTCCAAGAGAATACGAAATCAATTGATAAAGTTATAAAATTTAAATAAAATAATACTTTAAAGGAACCCTAGATAAAATTAAAGTTAGGGGCTTTGGATAAGGGACAGGAGAAAGAGAGCGAGAGAGAGTGAGAGAGAGAGAGAGAGAGTGTGGGGGGGGGGGGTCGGGTGTAATCAAATGAGAGAACTAGGAATTCCCATCCTGTCCCAGCTATTTAATTATTTTCCCTGCCTCCCCACCGCAGTCTAGCGGCTGGAAATAGAACGAGAAAAAAGCGAAGAAGCTAACACCCTGCAGAGGGTTGGCAGATTTTATTTTTTGTGAGCATTAGATAAAATTTAAATATATTTCGAAATTGAAATAGACACAATAAAAGTTGAATTTTCCACCTTTAATATATATTTTCTTTTAGTATTCGAATTGGTTAGGTAAAGTGTGTGTTGTATTTTACTAAAGGATTTTTATTTTTTTTAAAGAACGAAATTAAAACCAGATTAAGGTTAAAGGAATTCGACATTGTATAATTACAAAAATCCTTCGTGCCATATACCATATCGGTATAAATATTTTACAAAAAATCTATTTTAAAAACTTTCATACGTCGCTCAGCCCATGTTTTAAGCGTATTAAATATGAATTTCCTAATATCGGGTACTACCATAAAATATTGTAACGTGAACAAAAAAACATATGATTTAAAGCAGGTCTAGACATGTCCGTGAACCTTCTATGCCTTTCGAAAACATTCTGGACTGTTCTGATTCAGGCTAAATATAAGAAGCGAAAGACTGGAGAGTTAGTCTTGCTGTGAAGGTCAAATAATACGGTTATATTTGTGTTACAGTGTCTTACAAGTTTATACTTTTTGTAACCTTCTTAGTAATTTGAGATGATGTTGTTTGTTTCACATTTTGACTTGTTATTTTCGTTTGATAAAAACTATTCAAACCCACTTGAGTGTTACGATATTAAATAAAACATGACTTCAACTTAACCCTTAATAAAACAGAAATTAAAATTCAAACAGAGGTTTTTTTTTATATTAACGACTTTATTACAACGCGAGGTCATATGTCGTTTCCTAACAATCCATCCCGCCATTTTTTCCTGTCCTGACAGTCGTCTTCTTGCAATCCTCTTGCTGCCATAGCTTCTTGCAGTCCGTCCATCCATTTCTTTTCAGAACGACCTCTCTTTCTTCTTTCACTTGGAACATGCTTCAGTAACCTCTTAGGCCACCGGTCGTCCGACATCCTCATGACGTGTCCGAACCAGCTCAGCTTTCTTGTTGCGATAGTATGAAGGATATTAATTGGTTCTTGGACTATTTCCCTTATGATATTATTCGGGACATGTTGGATTCGAGATATCCCACAGCTACGTCTCCAAAAATCCATTTCCATTGCAACAAGTTTTTTTGCTGAGGCTGTTGAAACAGTCCAGGTTTCAGAGGCATAAAGTACGGTACTGATTATAAAAGCATAGAATATTCTTTTTTTGGTTTGAAGTTGGACATTCTTATTCCATAGAACAGAATTTAATATTTGGATAATCTTTCTACCTCTAATTACTTTTTCATCAATATCCATATTGCTGTTCCCCTTCGATAGCCACCTGCCCAGATATTTAAACTGTTCAGTTGGGGTCAAATCCCATTCTCCAACATTTATTGAGGAGTTTCCACTACTATTAAATGCCATATATTCCGTTTTAGTTTTGCTGACTTACAGCCCCCCTGCCGTATAGGCTTCTAGCAACTTCCTCATCATATCCTAAATAAACCTCACCATAACAGAAGTTTTTGGTGAAAATTTTATTTTGATCTGTGTGGAAATAGTTAGTTGGGCATACACTTTTTTCGTTAGAAATGGTGTGAAAATTTTTCATGTACGGCAGGAAAACAAAGGAAAATTCTGAAGGACGGATAGTTCTCAAAACTTATTATTTATCAGGTGAAATATTATTTTTCGCAGACTTCGATATCATAACATAATAAATAAGTATAATAAAATAAAATGAATAAATACAAATAAATCCCAAATTTAAATTTATTTGGAAATCGAAATGAAAAATATTAAATTGGTTTAATACCATTCAAAACAGTCTCGTCTGGTCCAATGATAAGGTCGCAACATATAATCAAATACCTATAAAAATAAATTTACTGTATGCATGTATGATGTTTACCGTGGACTATAGACATAACATGCCCATTTTTACACACCCTTCTGGATGAAATTATCCATTATCAAAATATTTGATGTTATATGAAGACATCTTTCCCAAATCGTTATTATACTGCTAACAATATATTAAAATGTACAAAAAGAAGAAAAAACAACCGAATCACCTCTTGTTTGTTTGTTTATTTTAACGTCACTTAAATTTGGTATTTGTGGCATACAACTAATGCTAATCAGACGATGCTACAGTGGGAGTCCTAAATTTTGCCTATCCATGTATAATTAGGATGGGGATCTTTAACGAGTACCTGATATCGTACTGGCTCGGGACCTCCATTTTTCGTCCTATCTGAGGGACGGCATGGACAAGAATTTTTTACTCCCATAAAAAATCCTAGGGCCAACTCGACCTTTAATATTTTATATTTCTACGCTAACCACTACACCACAGGTGACCCCGCAAAATCACCAGCCAAAATCGCAAGTGATAAGAAAGGTAGGGTTTAAGACTCCGCTAAAACCACAATTAGGTAACTTATATATTATAAATAATATAAAATTATAAATCAATATATATTATAAAGCAAAGTGTACAACGTGCGTGCCGAAAAGGCTCAAAAACGACTCCACGTGGGATTAAGGAAGTTATGTCAGCGTGTTGCTATCTAACCCCTAACGGAGAAGAAGGTTTCTGTTTTTCCCTTAAGGGTGTAAAATTTAAGAGAAAAGGACTGGAATTTTAAGCCTCTCGCACCATTTAATTAGCCTACCTGAGATTAAGATACGAGTTTATGAATGAAAAATTTAGTTCAAGCTCCAGGCTAACAGGAAGCGCTAGGGTGCGTTTCACTCGATGTTTATTGTTCATTCATTCCTTCAATTTGTAAAGGTTAGGTATGTATTTTTTCAGCTGTTCTTTTTAAATTACTAAAAAATCAAGCGAAAATAATTAGTTTCACCTTTTCTTTGAAAATAAAATAATGATTTTACATATCAATTAGAAAACCGACTGGATACCTTACAAAGTTAATTTTCTCATAAGAAGGTTAATTGATTAACACATTATATTTAATCAATATATAATATATACCCATTTAAGTAAATTTAATGCAATATGAGTGAACATTTTTGAGTAGTACAGTGAGCGAATAAAAACATACATAAAACAAAAAAGGAGAGCTGAATTGACTGATTATAAATCGAAAATAAAATGTTTGAAATGTTCTTATTGTATGTAATTATGAAAAATGGTTTTATTACCATGTATGATGAGCATTCCAGTTGACAAAATGACTAACTCCAATTACAGCATTTTTTCAATAAGGTTTTATCACTCCTCATAGTTCAGGATAAAAAGAAATATGATGAAAAAATTGTGCCCTCATGATATTTTGGTTTTCACTTTGTAATAGTAGGTGCAGGGTCCGGCCAAAGTACGGGGGGGGGGGGGGGATATCTTAAGGGAGATTGAACTGGAAGAAAGGTCTTAAAAAAAAAGTTTCTATGAATCTTCGGTAGTTTCTAAACTTCTGGATCTAATAGGACCATCACAGTAGTCGGCGCTTAAGTTGTAATCGAAATATAGTTTTTTAACTAATAGATTTTTCAACCATAATCTAATAACTTATTATCTGCTGACTGCTTGGAATGGGCTTATAGAATTCAGAATCACAGAAACCATCAAAAACGATGCATGACTCGACAAAGTTGCAGCAAAATTAATTGTTCATTCACCATTTTCAACCACCTTTAAAGTATATAGGGTTCCTTACTTGGGCGGACTCTGCAGATACCGAATCTCAATATTGATACCATGTTAAAAGTTTCAAGAAAATTCTAATTTTGTTCTATATTTCCTTTAATTTTAAAGTTTTTCTGTTATTAAAACTACCACACAACTACCGGAGCGAAGCCGGGCACCCTAGCTAGTATAATATAATTCAATAACGTGCTCTATATAAGATGACTATTAAATGGTTAGTGATGAATTTCTATTGATGAACGAAATATTAATCTCGAGTAAAATGGATATTGAGGGTCTTTGGTGAAATATCCGGAATCGTCAGAATATTTATGAAAAGCCATTAAGAAACATTTAGTGGACTCCAAAGAGGTTGTTTAAATTAATGCAAATTGCTCTAACGACGAAAGGGCCCAGAATATAATTTAGGTTCAGCTATCTGGCGAGCATCTCCGCCCCCCCCCCCTCCAAGGACCCCCCCCCCCAGAACAATGAATCCTTGAAATTCTAGAAGATCCTTATCTCTCCTAACAGAATCCTGTTTCATCTCCTTCTGCTTAAGTTACTAACGCCGCCCTCCGCAGATTCTCAGATTTTATCAATATGGAGGGAATTTCATTCAATTTTCGTTTTCGTTTCTTCCTTTATCCATGGAATAGCTTTTATAATCTCGATACAATCATCCTAACATATTCGTTCTTTTGGAAGAAGACTGCCAAAATACGGAAATTTTCGTTTTTGCTTAAAATACTTCAACACAGTTTTAAACTATTTTACATTGTACTGCTTATGAAAGTATTTCTTCCTGTTTTCTTTACTGTACTAGAACAGTAAAGAAAACACATGTTAATAAAACTCTTAAAAAGCTTACCAACATTTTTATCACTTTAATTTAAATATATCTAATGTTAGTGCTGTGGATATTCCCAAAACTATATTTGATCAATCAATTGATTGAAATGAAGGTACCGAAGAACTTCCTTCAAAATCACGACACAGATAAAAGTTTGAATATAATGAACTATAGGAATAAAGAAAAGTTGATGATCTATTTAGAGACGATAAATTATATAATACGAATAATAACAAGTATTCTTTAATTCCAAACGTGACATTCAATTACCATTTGAAGGATTCAATATTAGTAATAAAACTAATTGTACATTTCATATAAATATTAATACGTAGATTTTTTACGATTCATCAATACCTCCTACCATATGAATTTCATTCATTATTTGTTAACCTTACACGTTTAAATGTTACTCATTGCTGCATTGTCATTGTTACTCAAGACTGATTTAGGAATTATAATCCTAGAAGGAAGCCAAAATGTCAACAAATAAAAGAATGTAAAGGAAAACATTAAGTATTAACATATCTCACTGCCTAGCCTGACGAACTTTGAAAGGTGATAATCGCTACCTATAACATTTTTGTTTGGTTTCTTTTTTTTGTGATTTTCTCCAAAACTAAGCTAAAACGATCAAATCTCTAAATGACTTTTTATCTTAGTTTTTCGATCCCCTATAAGTTCCTGAAGTTTTGCCATTTAAATTCGGGACACCCTGTATATTTATATATATATATATATATATATATATATATATATATATATATATATAACATATAATGTAGCATCCATGACTGATCCTCAATTCCCAATTTCCTTTTCTATTTAATTTCGTGCAAAAGAATTCAACTGTGAATTAATTACTTTTCTCCAATTACCTGTGTCATAATAACCTTCAAATTTAAGCATCTCATTAATTTTGAAGGTTATAATTAATACAAGTGGAAATTGAATTGAAATTTCATGAAGAGAAAAATGTAATATAAAGTTGAAGAGAATATGACCAACCGGAAGAGATAAATAGAAATTCCTTTGGGATATTAACTCGAGATGAAATATTGCGTCGAATTTTCTTTGATACTAACGTTTGACGGTATTTCATCATAGGCATTTTACTTGTTTTATTTAATATTTTGATTTATCTGACTATGCTCTTTGAAATCATCCAAAGTGAAAGGAATATAAAATTATAACAATATATAAGATAAGAAAACAAATGTTAAGGAAATAAGTTAGTAATAAAATAAAAAGAATAAATATCTTTTGAATAAATAAATAAAAATAACACGTAAGTGTAAACAAACGAAGATAAGTCCTTGTCATAAAGTAATAGGTTAGGTCAGTAGTAACAAAGTTTCGACCCGGGTTTTCCCGAACTCCCCGAGTATGTATACAAACCGAGTGGATTAGGTAATTTAGTTGAATTCAATGAATTCGTTGACTGTTTCATGCATTTTACATTTAAGAGTGACCAGGAATTTGTTTTTCTATTAATTTTAGTCATGTTTACTGAAAAAATAAATTAGATATCAACATATTTTTAAATTAAATCGTTATATAAATTAAAATCCCAGATCTTTTGTTGTAACGAACTAGCGGTTGGAGCGAACCGTCAGAGCACGTGTTTAGGACTAGATTGTTCGAGTTCAATCCACGCAGGCCTGGAACTTTCCAAGCCAGTCCTTTTACACGCCACGCCTATATGTAAGGAGTGAGTGACTGGACCAGTTAGTATTAGTCTTTTTATTGATTGTGAAGGCTTAGCGATATGATCATTTGTGTTACCAAGTGCTAATTTTTGTAACCTGCCCTAATATTTATGGGGCATTGACAAATGTATATTTTCGTTTAATAAATATTGTCCTACCCACAGAAGTGTTACAATATTAACAACACCATCTCAAGATTTTTGCGGTAAACGTACACTAAAACTCAGAATCAAAAGATACAAATACTAAGTATACGTTCAAAGGTGCCGAGCGAGAAGTATTATACATTAATGTTTTGTTTAAAAAGATATTTTAGTTTTTGTAACTCTAAGGACAAAAAATAAGTGATCCTCGTTATTTTAATTACATCGATATAATTTTATATTCATTATTTGGTAAAATATTTTGTTTACGTGAAAATATTATTTTATTTTCATTAGAATGATCCGGAGTTTAACTCAATATTTTATTAATTATTTATAGTGTATTTAGTTTTGTTATAGTTGTAATATATAATATTATACGGCTCTATTTAAAAATTAAACATCATGAGAGGTGTAGGTACATTTTGAAAAATATTTATTTTATTTTCGTCCAACAAACAGTAAATACACCAAGACGGCAGTGTAAGTTTACTTTTATTTGCCTTTTTAATTTTCATGAATATAAATGTTTATTAAAATTATTGAATATTAAAATTGAATTTATTTACTGTTATTTTTATATTTGATGATATCAAAAAAAATATTATTTCTTATACAAAGTTTAATATTTTAATTCCTTTTTTGAAATGAGGAAAATTTAATTCCTTGAAGATAAATGAGGTCACCTACGGTGTAGTGGTTAGCATAGAAACTTACAATACTAAAGGTCACGGCTTCGCGTCCCGAGGTGGCCCTAGGATTTATTAATGGGAGTAAAAAATCCTTGTCTGTGGCGTCCCTCGGATTTGACGTACGTAAAATGGATTTCTCGAGCCTGTACGATGTCAGGTACTCGTTAAAGATCCCTTTCTTAATTATACCTGGATAGGCAAAATTTAGGAGACGCACTGTAGAATCGTCCGATTAGCCTTAGTGGCATAAAGTGACGTTAAAAACAAACAGGCAAACAAATATTTAAAGATAAAGATTAATTTTTTGAAAGTACTTATAATTTTAGTTCTTTATTTAACCCTGGTACAAATCGCAAAAAAAAAAGGGAAAAAAAAAGGTTTTTAATACAAAAAAAAAAACCAACACTGCCTGAACCCCGGGTATTAAATTTTTTTTAACACTATTTATACTTTGGAGTTGTAAGAAATACAAATAAAGATTATTCCTTTATCATCAGATTCGTATTTAATAGTTAATCAGTGAATAATTTTAAGGCCGTTATAGATGACAGTTTCAGATGCTTGCGCATTAAGTAGCCACCACCCCTTGAAGGTAAAAATTGGACTGCAGTGCAGTCGGTATAAATCAGATCCTTAGCTTACATCGACCACTCGACAACTTCTTCCTGATGGGGTCTCGTTAACCATTGGAAATAATTACAGCACATCGAAGTGAAAAATATATTGAAACTCTACAATAAAACGCCTTGGGCCAAAGTTCTCTATCGACACATGAAAAATAAGACTTTGCTCAATAAATTTTGATAGTTCTGGAAGTAATATTCAAACTCGATCATTCTAGTATAATAATTTACCCATTCTAGTTCATTCACATAACCTAACAACGTAATTAAAATTATTAAGTATGTATTTTTAATTATTGGTTTTTTTATTTTTTTTAAAAAGTTTTATTAGATGAGAACATATATGCCACGATCGGGAATCGAACTCAGGTCATTGCATCTCCGCCGCTGTGCTCTTAACCGTGGGGCATGTCCTAGAAGTGTCAACCTCCTCTCTTCAACGGGCGGGACAAATCATTATAATTAAAGAGAGAAAGTTGACACCTCTTAGACATGCCCTACAATTGGCTGATTGCATACTGTACGGTAATGCAGAACACTCTGGTTCGATTTCCAGTCGTAACCATTATATTATCTTCTAATAAAATTAATTAGAATACTAATTATGCATATCGCAGATCGTTAAGTAAGGCGATAGTACGAAACATTCTACTTTTTAAGATTTTCGCGCTTACATAAATATTCGGGTGAAACTACAGTGGAAGCCCTAAATTTGCCTATCCAGATATAATTAGGATAAGGATCTTTAACGAGTAAAGGTTCGGGACCTCCATTTTACGTCCTATTCTAAGGACGGCATACCAAGGATTTTTACCCTTATTAAAAAATCCTTCCACCTTGGGACGTAAACCCGCGCCTTTTAGTATTGTAGGCTGCTATGCTAACCACTACACCGCAGGTGACCACGTATTTAATTGTTATGCGATGTTTGTGACTTAATAAAATTTACTTCTTCTTCTTCTTTCTCTATCCTCCTCTGCCTCATATTAGCGTGGAGATGCTTCCAGCCACTTTCTCCAGCCGTCTCTATCATTTGCTAAGATTTTCATCTGAGAAAGTGTCTTGCCACGTTTCTTACCTATTCTCTCTATAGGACATCACTATAGGACATCCTGTGTCGACCTCTGGGACGATTTCCGATACCTCTAGCTTCCAATGTTTTAACTGGGTCTCCTTCCTCTTTCATTCTGCTGACATGCCCAAACCACTTTACCTATCTTCTCTCAATGGTTTCATGTAGTGGGGGCACTTTGAAGTCTTTTCGTTCCTAATGCAGTCTCACCTGGTTTTTCCTATAATTCTTCTGAGGAACTTCATTTCGGTAGCTGTTAATCGGCTTTGTTGTTTTTCTGTGAGCACCCAACTTTCAGCTCCATATAGCAATATAGGCAGGAAAACAGATTTGTAGATATTTAGTTTCACATCTCGCCCAATCTCTCGTTTACCTACCACTGTGTTGGAAATCTTGTAATAGACAGCGTTTGCCTTACTAATTCTATTTCCCATCTCTATTGATTATGGTGCCGAGATATTTATAGTCTCTCGCTTGCTCTAGCTTCACTCCATTACAAATAAAATTCACAGGCAGCTTAAATACTCAAATTTTAAACATTTTTATATAATGTTATTCGATTTTGAAAGTTCCGCCTGAGCCTCAGGGAATCACGTCTTTGTATCAACGTTGAAGCCCTTTTAACCATTACTGCCTAAAATATTTCAGCTGCAGAAGGATTTTCACTTCAACCGCAGAATTTCAATGCATATACAACACCGAACTGAGTGAAATGTACCCGATAAGTTTAATTGACGTGATAGCTTAATATATAAGGCTGCTATGGTTGCCAGTACACCACAGGTGACCCCGTATTTATTGCTAAGGGAACGAATAAAGCCGGGTTATATAATAAAGCAACGTTTTAAATCGCATTTTTTTTTTCTAATTTTAGATTTTACAAACTGTACGCTGAAAGCACTGGTTGTCCAAATAGCCGTAGTAGCATAAATGATTTATTTTAACGTCACCTTATGCTACTAAGGCTAATCGGACGGCACTACAGAGGGATTTTACTAAATTTTGCCTTTGCAGGTATAGGATAAGGAATTTTAACGAGTAGCAGACATCATACAGTTTCGGGACCTCCATTTTGCGACCTATCCGAGGGACGGCATACCAAGGATTTTTTACTCCTATTAAAAAAACCTAGGGCAACCGCTGGACGCGAACCGGCGACTTTTTGTATTGTAGGTTGGTATGTGAACCCCTACACCACAGGTGATTAAATATCTTTTTTTGGTAAATTTCAATATTGAAAAATCCTGGAGCAGCCGCGGGATGTGAACCCGCGACCGTTAGTATTTCAGGCTGCTATGAGACTATTTGAAGCTACTACGCCACAGGTGACTCCGCAATATAATACAAATAAAATGCGATTTTAGAATAAAACAACATTTTAAGGTTTTAGACTACATTGTACGCTGAAAGCACTACTCTTCCGATTAGCCTTAGTAGCATATAGTGACGTTAAATAAACAAATTCACAAACATAACTCATATGGACTAATTTTTAACTCAAAGAATTATTCCATACTGCCATGGATTTGTCTCAGAGCAAAATTACTTTTGTATTCAAAGTCGGAACCGATTCACCAGGTTCCATTTCATTAGATCCCTCCAGGACTCCTGGAGAAAATGTTAAGGGATTCAGTTAGGGCTGAGATGGCAGATAATGGAGAACATCTATAGAATACAAAGACAGGGAAGAGGAGCTGACAGATGTTAGCCCACCTTATCTATATCAATCCCCTTCTACCTTCGCCTAATAGAATTGGGCCGTTTCCAGCTGCCGAGGGCTTATTGATTTCCTAGAGGAGGATCCTTTGAAGTATTTAAGTCCTATTCTTTAAATTCTCAAATACTCTACATGCCAGTCTAACATTACACCAAAGCTTTGACGACGAACATAATTGCTGTGGAAATAGAAAATAAAGATTAATCAAGACAAGTCACAGCTAATTAGAGTTATATTAATACAAGTAACATACCCTCAAATCTATACACAGACAAGCATGCAATACTAAAAATAAGTACAGTAACATACTTGTCAGACAAAAGGCTGAAAAGAGGCCAACATGTCAAGATGAAACGCGAATCGCTGGATTTCCGACTTTTTTTTTTCTCCGTTGGAGCATTAGGCCTAGTGGGACCTTAAACCGCGCAGTTTGGTCTTCTTACATATATTTGTGTTGCTTGCGGGAGCACAGACAGCCTGGAGGGGGTAGCCCAAACCTCACGTTGCTGCAAGCCATGGTCACCATGGTGCAACGGCAGACTGCCCATAGCTCCATAACCAATCCCATTGGGGCCAATTTGGCAGTGTCCTTCCCACCGATGGCGTCAGCCCTCTCGGGTTCAAGGACAGTGACATACTGGTCTATTCGACGTTAAAAATTAACAATAACTAACAAACCTACTATTTACAAAGTACTCGTGACCAGTATAGACATACGGGATAGAACTATGGGGTTCTGCAAAACCCTCAAACATCCAAAGAATTCGTAATGAAGGTAATTAGTTGACCGTAGAGTTATACGTGATGAAAATAGTTGGGGGTGCGGTCAAATGATTGCACTATATATGCAATAACATATATTCCGTGCCTGTATAAGTATATGTTATTGTACATATAGTGTTTCACTTGACCCCAAACCTTTTTCATCACATCCTAAGAATTCAGTCATTCCAGTCTAAGGAATTGAGCAAAATAGCAGACGCACCATACTATAGGACAAATGACTGCACAAGGTTAAGAATATCCCAACAGTTATCGATACAGCCACACAACACTTTTTTTTTGGAACACCCCCCTCTTCGCCTTGTAGGCTATACGGGGTTTCCCGGGCCAGGGGAGAGGGTGGGGTATTGCTGCCGAGTATAATTAAGTTTCCCCTAGCTCCGGATTTTGAACTTGATGTCTTTGTATTTCCAATCAGACACTGCCATTGCCAGCCACACAATACTACAAAAACTTCCACCAATGACTAACTTTTAACACAAACCCCTTAGCACAGACACTAAAATCTAACATAAACCCTTACGTTCCACCCCGGCAACTTCTAAGGGTCTGGCCACACATGTCCGCACCGGATCCGTACCATAGCAAAAATACAGGTTATGTTCAGAATATTTTTAATTTAACTTACATATTACCTTTAGTTATGCCTAAAGTGGCCTGTGTCTGACATGTGTGGCCTGAACTTTAGGCATAACTAAAGGTAATATGTAAGTTAAATTAAAAATATTCTGAGCATAACCTGTATTATTGCTGCGGTGCGGATCCGGTGCGGACATGTGTGGCCAGACCTTAAGGCGGTGGCCGAGAGATATGTTACCATAGTATAAATTTAACATTTCATCTATTAGGAATTCAACCAATTTGCTTACTGCTAATTTGCAGATTGCAAATCACACAAAATGACACATTTTTGTGTTTGTAAATAAATAATTTTTTTACTTTCACCTACCTATATATGAAATATATAGTAAGGAAAGTATTGCGATCGTGCAAAATTTTGACTTCCGGTTTTCAACGGAAATACACGTTTTGGGGTCCCCTGAGTCCAAATAACCAAGTCCCGCGAAATGGTCTGTGTGTGTGTCTGTGTGTGTGAACAGACTAGCTCAAAAACTATAGGTCGTACAAAACTGAAATTGGGTATTTGGTGTATCTATATGCCCGCGATGTGACAGCAAAAATTTCATCATAATTGCTGAAAGGGAGGGGGTACTTTATTTAATAACCTTTTAAGTTTTTTTTCGATTTTCTCAAAAACGGCTCTAACGATTTTGATTAAACTGAGTATTTGATCTATTTATATGTCCGAGATATGACTATAAAAATTTCATCAAAATTGATTAACCGGAGGGGGGACTTTACTTAATAAATTTTGTATCATTTTCACGTGTTTTTTTTTATTTACTCAAAAACGGTTTTGACGATTTTGATCAAACTGGGTATTTCATGTATGTATATGCCAAAGCTGCGATAGCCAACATTACATCAAAATTGATCAACCGGAGGGGGGACTTTACTTAATAAATTTTGTATCATTTTCACGTGTTTTTTTTATTTACTCAAAAAAGGCTTTAACGATTTTGATCAAACTGGGTATTTGATGTATGTATTTGCCAAAGATGTGATAGCCAACATTTCATCAAAATTGGTCAAACGGAGCGGGTACATTATTTCATATTTTTTTTTCCAATTTTTACCTTTTTTTCGATCTTCTCAAAAACGGCTTTAACGATTTTTATCAAATTCGTCATGTTTAATGAAAATTAGGTGTTCTATAATATCAGGTAAGCTTTATCATTATTAAAATGTTCTGAGGGGGCTTTTTTTTAGGGGGGTCTTTTTTGTTTGTTTGTTTCCTATAAAGTACTTTTGTTTTTGTTTATATGGAGAAATTAACTGTCTCTCGTTACGCCTAAAAAAATAAATGGATAAATATGAGATATGATAAAAATAAAGACAACATAAAGAGGAGAAAAAAATAAAAATATTCAGTCAACTCATAAAACTCGTTGAGCCCACGCATGCGGAGTACGCCATTAATGACAGACCATTGGTCATAATTAAAGCCGTTCTGTTCATTTGAGAAGTGGCAATTAACAAAACGCATTAATTTCTAATCTAAGTAAGTTGGTAAGTGAAAGTTGTGTGTTGCGCGCACGCACCAGATTTTTTTTATTTCGTTTTATGCCTCTACCTACAAGGGTCATGAATAATTAAAATAGTGTAGTCTTTAAGAATTGAAATAAAATGTAGAGATTTTCCAGTATCTTGAAAGGTTACTGGCAGCAGATTTCTGCAGGTTTAATGAGTAAAATAGGCATAGTGAGCACTGTCCTTAAGATTACCATATAACTTTTTTTTTATTACTGAACATAAACTCGCCCTAGCGAGCTAACTACACCTTAGTTTTGATAGAATACAGGACAAGCTTAAAGGCCCGTTTAAGCGGCAAAAATACAGCGGGACTAAAAGAGGCTACTAGCCAAGGGGATTTTGTGGGGAGCGGCCATAAAGAACAAATATCCTAAGCCGCCCGTCTTACCCATTTCACAAAACTGGGGCATTAGCCAAAGCCCAGATTATGGGCGGTCACTTACATCTCTGATATATTCAGATTGCCCAACACACCCCTTTAATATTTTAAACATCCGCCCCTTTATATATTACCCTAATGTCCAATCTCCGGTGGAATTTATAACAGCAGTTTCTACTGAAATATACTTAAAGCCTCTTTTCAAAATATTCTTCAAAGTCCGTCCCGGACCGTATAACTCAGGGATTAACTTTTAAAAATAAAATTTATCAGCCCTTGATTTATATTTTTAAAAAAAAATCCGTTTATGTTGATATAAATAAGCGATACTGGGATCGCAAGTGGTGTAGTGGTTAGCATACCAACCTACAATACTAAAAGTCGCTTGTTCGCGTCCCGCAGTGGCCCTAGGATCTTTTGTTTGTTTAAATGCTCTCAATCTTTTCAGGTTTTCCAGGAGAACATTTCCATTCATAAACATTTTTTCGATTAACCCCTTCGTTTGCGAGTTGAAAGCAAAAAAACTGTAATTCTCAGCGAAAATATCAAATTGGTTGCAGGGGTTTTTCGAAAGTGTAATTTTTTTTTTTAGTTTGTTAAGACAAACATTTTTGGTTTCATACACTTTTCCAATTTTCACCGTCATTTTCGAGTTACAAGCAAAAAAATGCGATTTCAGTCAATAGAATCAGCCCACTCTCTATCCGCGGTACCGATTCACGCGAATCGAATGTTTATTTAAGTATTCCGTCTTTGCTCAGACGAAATGTTTTAAACATATTTTTCGACTTCGTTCTAGAATTAGGTTTCGAAAAATCTTTCGTTGACCAAATTTTTTCACCGTCCTTTCCAAAAACGAATTCCCTATCATCATCATCCGACTCATATTCATCATCCGGACCGCCTTCTTATTCTGAGTCACTGTCGTGCTCTTGGTCAGAATAATTTATGGCTTCATCTTCCCCATCAGAAAAATCCGACTCCGATTCTTAGAAGATCCCTTCTTTCTCCTCATCAGACAACTCTCTTAAAAACCTTGGAATGTTTTCATATTTTATAATACTGATCCTTAAAGAGAATAAGTTTCGGATATTTAACGTAAACCAAAAAAAAAAAAAAAAAAAAAAAAAAAAAAAAAAAAAAAAAAAAAAGAAATTCGAAAATACAATAATAAAAAGAAGAAATTTATAACTTACATGTCCGGGCGCGTGGTTGCTTTTGGACACCAGCCGTGGTATTCAATAATAAACACGCAATAACTGGTCACTTGTCACTCGAACAAAGGCCAGTGTGAGACTTATCTAGGGAGGAGGAGTCCAGGGAAAGGTACTAAGGCGGGAAGCGGTAATTCAAATTGCTACCTTCACGTCTGACCTTTAATGAGAATTGGTGTCCAAAGTCAACCAGCGCGCCCGGTTTAGAGTTAATTAATATGTACTATTATAATTTTGTATGTAATCAGAATCAGCCCACTCGCTTTCCGCGAAACCTATATGTGTATTTAAGTATTCCGCCTTTTAATCTCAGTTCTTCTCTAATACGCACTATGAGATATTAAAAAAAATCTGGTGCGTGCGCGCAACACACAACTTTCACTTACCAACTTACTTAGATAAGAAATTAATGCGTTTTGTTAATGCCAATTCTCAATGTTACTCATTTTTCCACATTCACTTTTTATTTTTGTTTCCATTTGCTCTATAATCCCCTCAAAATATTTGAATAATAATAGCGCTTACCTGATATTAAATAACACCTAATTTTCAGTAAACATGACGAATTTGATGAAAATCGTTAAAGCCGTTTTTGAGGTAATCGAAAAATTGGGAAAAAGGTTATGAAATTAAGTCCCCCCTCCGGTTGATCAACGTTGATGAAATGTTGGCTATCACATCTTTGATATATAGATACATCAAATACCCAGTTTGATCAAAATCGAGAAAGCCGTTTTTGAGTAAATAAAAAAAACACGTGAAAATGATACGAAATTTATTAAGTAAAGTCCCCCCTCCGGTGAATCAATTTTGATGAAATTTTTACAGTCATATCTCGGGCATACACATACATCAAATACGCAGTTTGATCAAAATCGTTCAAGCCGACTTTGAGTAAATAAAAAAATCACGTGAAAATGATACAAAATTTATTAAATAAAGTCCCCCCTCTGGTTAATCAATTTTGATGAATTTTTTACAGTCATATCTCGGGTATATACATACATCAAATACGCAGTTTGATCAAAATCGTTAACGCCGATTTTGAGTAAATAAAAAAAACACGTGCAAATGATACAAAAGTTATTAAGTAAAGTCCCCCCTCCCGTTAATCAATTTTGATGAAATTTTTACAGTCATATCTCAGGCACATTAATACATCAAATACTCAGTTTAATCAAAATCGTTAGAGCCGTTTTTGAGAAAATCGAAAAAAAACATAAAAAGTTTTCAAATAAAGTACCCCCTCCCTTTGAGCAATTTTGATAAAAATTTTGCTGTCATATCGCGGGTATATAAACACACTAAATACCAAATTTCAGCTTCGCACGGTTTATGGTTTTTGAGCTAGTCTCTTCACACACACACACACACACACACACACACACACAGACCATTTCGCGGGACTTGGTCGTTTCGACTCAGGGGACCCCAAAACGTGTATTTCCGTTGAAAACCGGAAGTCGAAATTTTTTTACGATCGCAATACTTCCACTTACTATATATTTTATATATAGGTAAGTGAAAGTAATAAGGAACACTAACTTTAATTAAGTGGGATTTAGGTAGGTTATAGTGAAAATGCTTCGCACGGGTCCATTAGTTTTTTTTTTTTGAAATTAATGGAAACATTAACAGATATAGAGTAAAGCTTAAAAATATCGATTCAAATAAAATTCATAAAATCCAATTAAGAATATTGGAATCTCATAAGCCTACCCTGATACGTTTCTAACCAAACCATACATAGGGATCTCCACCAAGCAACAGTTGAGCTACACACAACTACATCTTACACAAATTTTCACACTAACTTACAAGCGTCTAATAAGCGACATGGCAACAGCAGACATCCATATGAATACAAGGAGTTTGAAAAGGCGTTGGATTAGAGATCTCCTCACTTCAACAGCAATAGTAATTGCAACAAAGCAGAGGAAAGACACGTGCTGATTACAATGCAGGTTCTCATACAACTGATTGATTTACAATAAACAACAATTCGATTCAGTAAATTAGGTAAATTAGTTTGTTTGTTTTCCGTGTAGTGGAGCTCGTTCAACACAATTTTCCTCCGAGGGCTATTGTGATAACAAACTAGCCCCAGTTCAAACATTTGCTCTCGGTTATTCAAATCGTTGGGAATCGATAGTCTTCGCTGACTCGGCCTGATTAGGACTCCAGGATAAAGTTCAACACTGTGGACCTAATAAATAAATTTAATCGAATATTCCAAATGTATAATTTATCCATATGTATGATTAACATATTTTTTTTTTTTTGGCGCAATATGCCTAATGAGTTACCTTTGTCCGGGAGATATGGACTTCTTATAGATAGATATTTATAAATAATTTATTTTTTGAAGAGAAAAGATTTGGCTCCGCCGGGAGTCGAACCCGGGTCTCCTGCGTTACATGCGAGGATGCTAACCGCTACACCACAGAGCTCGGCTCAAGGCAGAGCAAATCCTTCCTCTTCACTGATACCTACTCCCCCTATCTCACAAGTTTTGCGAGTAGTAGCGGGAGGTGGACAAATTTTGTCCAATTTATGATATATTATAGACTTAAGTCAATTTTTTAAATTATTTTAATTAATCTAATCTTAATTTGTGGCTGACCACCATTTTTAAATTATTTTTAAATAATTTATTTTTTGAAGAGAAAAGATTTGGCTCCGCCGGGAGTCGAACCCGGGTCTCCTGCGTTACATGCGAGGATGCTAACCGCTACACCACACAGCTCGGCTCAAGGCAGAGCAAATCCTTCCTCTTCACTGATACCTACTCCCCCTATCTCACAAGTTTTGCGAGTAGTAGCGGGAGGTGGACAAATTTTGTCCAATTTACGATATTTATTGACATAAGTCAATTTTTTAAATTATTTTAATTAATCCAATCTTAAATTGTGGCTGACCACCAATTTTAAATTATTTTTAAATAATTTATTTTTTGAAGAGAAAAGATTTGGCTCCGCCGGGAGTCGAACCCGGGTCTCCTGCTTTACATGCGAGGATGCTAACCGCTACACCACAGAGCTCGGCTCAAGGCAGAGCAAATCCTTCCTCTTCACTGATACCTTTTGAAGATTTGCTCTGCCTTGAGCCGAGCTCTGTGGTGTAGCGGTTAGCATCCTCGCATGTAAAGCAGGAGACCCGGGTTCGACTCCCGGCGGAGCCAAATCTTTTCTCTTCAAAAAATAAATTATTTAGATTATTAATGATATCTTTCTAATAGACTACATGGTTTCCCATCAGTTCTTTTTTAAATATTACGTTTTCTTATTCGTTTGTAATAAAAGACCTTGATTTTAGGGCGATAGCTACATATTTAAATACATCATCAATTTTTCATAAGCAATAATCATACATCATTAATTTTTTAAGTTATCTGCCATGAGCAGAATTTTTATTCTTTCTTCTCCTATTATATCACCTTTAGGATTAATATCCTTTATATATTTCTGTAAGTAATGGGTTCTTACATGTTTATATATTGGGTAGTTTATGAGGAAATGTAATACATTCCCCTTTTCGTACATTTTGCAAAAAGCGCATGTTTCTTCCGTATTAATTTTATAGTTGTTGCCGTTTAGGTAACGTCTAATTACATTTAAACCCGTAATCCTGAGAAAATCCTAATAATTTATTATCCTTTTTATTTTGTTGTCTTATTATTTAATGAGTAGCTGACCCGTGCGAAGCATTCTAACTTACTTAAATCTTACTTACTTAAAGTACCTGCACACCGTTTATTTAGTATCGTATAGTGCGCATTTGTTTCTGCTTGTAACTCGCAAACGTCGTCGACGATCCGAAAAGTGCTTATGTATAACGAAATATGTTCGTATCAATAAACTGAAAAAAATCACACCTTAGAAAAAGTCCTGCGACCATTTTAACGTTTTTCGCTGAGAATTGTAATTTTTCGATTAACAACTCTACTTACTCTATAGGCGGGCGCAATCGAATATAGGGTCCGCTAGTAGTTTTGCAAAATGTCGGAAAGAACGGTGTTAGACATAGTTGATGTGATAGAGATAATTGGTAATTTTAAAAGACCATTAATTGAAGGGCAGGCTATCCTTGATGCAAACCACATAATTACATGTGGAATAACATCTAAAAATAAAAAAAACAGTTATTTTACAAGCCTCGTGCCTTTAAACTAGCAATCTTAAAGGACTGCCCCATCAAATAAAAGTGGAAATCAAATTTATTAATAATAATAAGTAATTTTCTTGTCATTGTGCGTGTAAAGCTGGTAGTTCTGGTAAATGCAAACACATCATTGTAACTTTACTCGACGTTTTTCGGTTAGTAATAACATTAATTACCTATTCACACAATCATTGTTATGACAGCTAAGATTCTTTGTCATATTATTTATTTGTCAAAACTTTCAGGCTTCGCATTGAAACCATGGAACAATTATGCTCAACGGATCTAATAGAAAAATGGGGAAATTAAAAAAGAAAAACAAATCTATGACACTATGGTCTCAATGTTATTTGCATAAAACTAGCATTTTGGAATAATAAAATGTCAAATACTAATATTTACCTGGATAAATATAGTCTCTTTCTTTAAAATAAAGCCTGCATATCGTCATATGTTTCGAAACAGGCTTATCTATTCTTAATTTTACAATCCACTCTTTAAGAAGCTTTTTATTTTTTTGGAATAAAAGAGAATGACACGTCTTTTGATTTTCTAATTGAACACTGAGGGACAGAGCAATACCTATTAGATATTTTTCAAATGATTTTTTGCTCAATCGGGTTTTAATTATGGAAAAATAAATTAAAAAACCCTATGAATCCCAGGTAATGGCCCGGCTTTTATCCCCGTTTCTCTAGTTCCTGTAGCACCGTCGCAGAAGCAGCACCGTCGCTTGCGCCCGCCTATATCTGTTAGAGTTTCCGTTAATGTTTTTTTAATACACTAGCTGACCCGTGCGAAGCATTCGCACTTAAATCTAACTTACTTAAATCCCACTTAATTATAGTTTAAAACGTATATTTAGTATCGTATAGAGCGTATTTAGTGCGTCATGGGCAGAGGTGAAGGTTGTAGTAAAAAAAAGTTGTGTTAAATTGTAGATTTCCACACACATAAGGAGGAGCCATGAGTGACCTGTAATATAGAGAAGAGGTGAGGTTTGAAGACGGAATACTTAAATACACATATCGCGGAAAGCGAGTGCGATTATTATATTGACTGAAATTGCATTTTTTGCTTGTAACTCGCAAATGACGGCGAAAATTGGAAACGAGTATAAAACCAAAAATGTTGGTCTGGACAAACTAAAAAAGTGACACCTTCGAAAAAGCCCTGCGACCATTCTGAAATTTTCGCTGAGAATTACCGCTTTTTGCTTACGACTCCCAAACGAAGGGGTTAACCGAAAAATGTTGACCGAAAATGTTCTCCTTGAAAACCTGAAAAGATTGAGACCATATAGAAACTTCTACGACCATTTTGGTTTTCAAGAACCGCGGTTTTGCCTTTAACTCGCAGTCGAAGGCAAAATGAGTTGTTTGTACATTTTTCCGGTGTAGCGGTTAAGGAAAGCCTTAAAATGATGCCTCATTCATGAAATTTGATGAAGTACTAAGGAAGTTATGGCGTACCGACAAAAAAAAAAGGCTTTGAAAAATGCCACAGTATATGATTTTTTACTCCCATTAAAATATCCTAGGGTCAAATGCCGGGCTATGCTATGATAGACAGCTTCTCAGTTGAAGCTGTCTATGCTAACCACTTCGCCACAGGTGACCCCACTACTTCTTTTTTAGCTAATTTTCACTTGGCAACTGTTTCAAAAGTTTCTATTATTTTACCTTAAAGCTGATTTTGGTACTTATGTCATTATGAATGCAGTTATAATCTTCAATTGATAAATCTACTCAAATTAAATTTAAAAATTATTACCAGTCAAGGGAGGAATGAAGAAGCTCAAAACACATACCTGGAACAAAGAAAAAATTGTTTTTAAAAAATATTATAAATTAAAAATATATGATTTCATAATGATTTGTAATAATTAATTTAAAAAATAGAAACAATTACTAGTTTCAAGATTACTTACAGTTAAATCTTTTGATTTTTCTTTTTTGGTTAAGGGTAATAAATTCTTGAAGTCAACAAATAAATTTATTTTGAAAATTTTCTATCATAAAATCATTAAGCTAATTTCTGAAGAGGAAATGGTTTGGGTTGCGGTCAGAATAAAAAGAACTAATATGTAATATTCCCATAGTTTATTTATTTTTGCCTACGTTTCGACCTAAATTTTAGGTCTTTAGATGGTTGTGACTAACTGCAGTTTGTCGTTTAAATATAGAATTTAAGCTAACTAAAGTAAAGGAAGTAAGGTAAAGAACAAATAATATGAATAACAAGTAGAATTTTAATTGTGGATAAGGAACATAAGCAGAACCAGAGAAGAGCTGTACCCACAGCCCCACTTTTCAACCGGCTGGATCCGTCTATGGTTAATTTAGAAGTTGGGTTACAGTAGAACCGACTATGGCCACTAAAGATGACAGACACCAGCTGATTTTTAAATATTAAAGTAATCATAAAATATTTTGTAGATTAATTTGAGCGGTATAGCCTCAAATCAAGTAAAAGATATTACCGAGAACAGAATTATAAAACTGTTTTTTTTTTTTTGTTTAACTGGGATATAAATTTAATTTTTACAAAGGTCTGAGTACTAATATCTTTAACTCAATATACTACAATGAACCAACAAAATTGAATACGGAATAGAATTACAACGACAAAGGGAATAAAACAATTTATATAACCGCTCAAAGGAATCCCCTCTAACTTTTTATTCAATAGAAAAATAATAAACTAATTATTAAACGAGCGCCCTCCAAGAGGAATAAAATAAACAAAGGATTGACAAGGAGGGGCAGAGAATGGTCGGGTCCGAGGGACAAAACCCTATTGTTGAATAAATTGGATTGACGCGGCGACAAACAAATCCCAATTCAATGGAATAAATCTTCCTTTTTATTCAAATCCTTTTGTTTTCTACCCCTCGATACACGCTCAGGTATTTATTGTGTAATTGGGAATCAAAATCGTTTTTGTCCCGTTTCCGAATGAAAACGGATGGCGGATATGGGCCGCAATTGTCGCCCGCTAATCGCTTATTTTTGTCGACACTTTGTTTCCTTAAAAAAAAATCTGGTGTGTGCGCGCAACACACAACTTCCACTTACGAACTTCCTTAAATTAGAAATTGATGTGTTTTGTTAATTGCCACTTCTCAAAGACACATTTTTCCACATTTATTTCTTAATTTTGTTTTTATTTGCTCTATAAAAAACACTACTTTTTTTTATTTATTATTAAACAAAAGATTTTACTTACGATAATTCGGCCATGTAAGCATAATACTCCAAGTCGTCTGATTGTATAATTCTGTATGTAGTTGTTGAAAACTTCATTTAGTTACCATGTAAACAAATAATTTCCATTAAATGAACAGAACGGCTTTAATTATGAACAATGGTCTGTCATTAAAGGCGTACTCCGACGCATGCGTGTGCTCTAAGTATTTTATGAGTTGACGGAATAATTATCCTTTTTTCTCCTGTATATGTTTACTTTGATTTTTTTTCAAATTTCATATTTAGCTATTTCTTATTTTTAGGCGTAATGAGAGACAGTTAATTTTCCATAACAACAAAAACAAGGGTACTTTACAGGAAAACAAATAAGGCCCCTTCCCCATTTAAGCCCCCTCAGAACATTTTAATAACAATAAAGCTTACCTTATTTTCATTAAATATGGTGAATTTGATCAAAATAAAATTAAAGCCGTTTTTGAAATAAAGAGAAAGCTATAAATTGGAAAAAAGGTTATGAAATAAAGTGCCACCTCCGTTTGACCAATTTTGATGAAATGTTGGCTGTCACATCTTTGGCTTGTACATACATCAAATACCCAGTTTGATCACAATTGTGAAAGCCGTTTTTTTGTAAATAAAAAAAAAACGTGAAAATGATACAAAATTTATTAACTAAAGTCCCCCCTCCGGTTACTCAATTTTGATGAAATTTTTACAGTCATATTTCGGGCATATTACTTCTTCAAATACTAAGTTTAATTAAAATCGTTAGAGTTGTTTTTGAGAAAATCGAAAAAAACCTAAAAGTTATTAAATAAAGTACCCCCTCCCTTTGACCAATCTTGATGAAATTTTTGCTGTCACATCGCGGGCATATAAACACACTAAATACCAAATTTCAGCTTCGCACGGTTTATGGTTTTTGAGCTAATCTCTTCACACACACACAGACCATTTCGCGGGACTTGGTTATTTGGACTCAGGGGACCCCAAAATGTGTATTTCCGTTAAAAACCGGAATTCGAAATTTTTCACGATCGCAATACTTTTCTTACTATATATTTCATATATACGTAAGTGAAAGTAAAAATAAATCGCCATTTTTGAACAGATTTGATATAGAACCAGAATAGAAATAAATGCTTTTATAATATAATACAATAGATAATAGAATAATACAATAGAATATGTTTTAGAATATAATAAAGGCTTAACGAACTCAGAGGTCCGATTCCGACATTACCAATCGCTCCCTACATACCTCTAACCACCTGCCCCTCGTCAAATTACAATGCCACAAGAACAGGCTAGGACGTTTAGGATTCAGCTTGGGACCGCACGGACGTTTTCCAGTCGGCGAAGCGTTTATCAATCTGATAACGATAAATTACAATATGTATGTTATCAGTATTTCATTGCACGCCCACTTTAACCGACGCGCGGCTATACCTTCGACTACGTTTACGGGGTAAAGCTCACACGATTTTGCATTATATAGCTGTCCGAATTTTCCTGTTGAATCATCCCTCTTTGGCCCAAATATTCTACGCAGAACTTTATTTTCAAAGACCTTAAGGCGTTGCTCATCCCTTACTGTAAGCGGCCTTGTTTCAGATACGTGAATAACAGAAGGAAGAATTATAGTTTTTTAAATTATAATTTTCAAGAAGAAGCCAGCTAAGTAATTTTGCATCCGAAAAATAACCAGAATTCCACGCCTTAAGCCTTAGTTTCGTTTTTTGAAGTTATTTTAGATCCTAAAGATATAATATTCTACGGCTTCAGACATTTTCTCTTCTAATTCAAAATAGTTACCGTTTCTCCACGCCTTGTTTGTTTGTCTTTAATATACTTTTATACTACTTAGGCTAATGTACGATCCTATAGTAGATTTCTAACTTTTGCCTATCTAGGTATAATTAGGATAGGAATATAGAACGAGTACCTGACATCGCACAGGCTTGGCACCTCCACTATATGTCCCAACCGAAGGACTGCATAGCTAACGATTTTTTAATTCCTATATTAGGGCCAGCTGCCAGGATGCTAACATTCAATATTGTAAGCTCCTATGCTCTTTTCACAACATTACTCATCACTCTGAAGGTAGGTTTGTTACCTTAAATGCCAAAAGTAGCCTAAGGATTTACTTGAATCTTGGAATGACGACCTCAAAGTTCCATTTGTCTTCGACTTTCATATACCTGACATTTCACAATAAACTCCCTACTCATCCTTAACAATACAACCTCGCTTCTACCTCAATCCCGGATCATCCTCCTAGGCGCCTGAAAAGAAAATGGCCTAGAGATCTAATAAATTAGAAACAATATTTGAGTGCTTCCAGTGGATAGTTTCTTTACATGCCAGTAAATGTCATTAATCTACTTATATGATATTTAATTATTTTATTGATATTATACTTTACTTTAATTATTGTAATGTTATATGTTTGAAGCCGATGAAAAATTTAGATATTTTTGCATCTACAATAGCTAAAAAAACGAAATTGAAAAGGAAATTATGGCTAGATCAAAGACGGGAAATTCTTGTCATTTTTCGGTTACGATATTACTTAGCTCTCAAATACTGTCCCGAAATTTAAAAATTAGAATTTACAAAACTATAAAACCGTCCGTAAATAAACCGTCCGGCGGTTATTTACGGATATCAAACATGGCCGCTTACAGGTTTTTGAAAAATAAGTAGGGGAGAGCGGGGTTGGTTGGCAACAGTTTTCACTTTTTTGATTTTTGAGTCGTTCCTGTTAATATAATCCTAATAGGGCTGATACCACTGTAAACTCCAAGTATTAGAGTACTTCCAAGTATTTTTTTTCACCACATAATATTTAATACTAAGATCATAGAAAATTGAAGAATTAGTCTATCCATAGTATGCCAATTAACCCCCTATGTAGGGCAGGTTGGCCTAGAAGGTGGGGTTGTTTAGCCATCTCATTGAAGTACTGCCTGACACATATTATTGTTATTAAAAGCTGCACTATAAAGGTATAATAATTTTTAATCGGTTTTTAACAGCTTTTAAAGGAAAATAGAATGATAATAGAAGAAGATAGAAGTTTAGACTGTCGTCACTTTCTGCATGAGAAAAAATGCTCTCATCCTCCTTGCTGGAACTAAAGACAATTGGTAGTTTCACCTTTGTTTATTTTTACCTTGCCTTTGTGAATTTCTACTGCGCCAATAAACCTCAGTTGAAGAGAGCCAACTAACCGCACTGGAGAGATCATATTAAAGATGGCTGCCAAGACAGGGGAGAACAATCAAACAAGAAACTGGTTAGTCGAAAGGTTAGGTTTTTCAAAAGAGTTTGGGGCTATATGAACAGAATCGGAGTCAAATGTTTTGCGATGCCTTTAAACCAAATTTACTGAAAATATAAAAAATTACTTACATTTTGTAAAATCAATCAATGAAGCACCCTCTTCTCTACACTTTTAGCATCGGATTGAAAACTCAAGACAAGACTCCCTAGGTCGAGCGGGTCACATGGTACAATGGTGGGGCCTTCACAGCAGGTGTGACGGAAACTATAAGCCAATGGCCAACCTACCCCCTATGCCAACCAACCCCGCTCTCCCCTTAGCATATAATCCCTTAGTGTTATTAAACATGAGAATTTAGACGGCTACAGCAGCGCGTCGCTAAAGTGGCCGTGCAGAATAGCGAGTCTTAGTGAACGAATAACTAAAAAAATTGGTAAATGTTTTTCCGCCTGGTATATAAGTATAGGCCTAGGCGAAGGTGGGAGGATTCGGTGTGGGCTGATCTTGTTGAGTTGGGATTGGACGATGGGAGTTGGATGGAGCTGTGTAGGGAGCCATTGCTGGTGTCGGCATCGAACTTTCTGGTAAGCTGTGCCTTTTATATATTTTATTCTAACTATAAATTTGTAAATTTCAATAAATAAATTAAAAAAAAAAACGCTTTACGTTCATAAAATGATTTAGATATTTTCAACGCTTTGTTTTAAAGTTTTATTTTTTTTTTTTTTATACTTTTCGGGTGATAGCTTTTTTCGTTGATGTAGCCATCTACATCGTTGGCCTTCTTAATAAAGGCTGTAAAGCTGATTACAGGCGAAAATTGGCGCGGACCGCGGATAATTCTTTTTTCATCAGAGTTCCCGCGGAAAAATGAAACTGTAAGAAAATAGCAAGGAAGCCCCCCTTCCTGGATGATAGCGCCTCCCCCCTTTTCAATTTCGTTACGAAAAGACAATCTCAAGAACCTTATTTGCATAAATGAATATTTCTATATTGTGTTGTTCCACCCGCGCACTTGTGACGCTTCTACGAAACATTACATAAAATATGAACGCATTACTGAGTCCATCCGCTGTAGTGACGTGTTCTGATTCTGACGTGATATGACATTAATAATAAATCTGAAGAAATAACAGCCCTGAAGACGGATCTTCCCTCTGTGATGAGGAGCCTTGAGGGAAACTTTTTGGTTTAGTCCTTTTATCATTCTTTCTCAGCGACTTAGTTTAAAAAATATGGTGACATTGTAAGTAAAACAAAAAAAGACACAAAAAATATGATTTAAAAGAGTTCTGGACTTGTTGTTGGAACGAACTATCAGTTGGAACAAACTGTTCGAGTACCATCTAAGCTTGCCTAGAACCTTCCAGGCAGTTCGTCTTCAGACTAAATATAAGGGGAGATGGACAGCAGTGTTAGCCTTGTTCTAAAGGTCAAGTCATTTAATAAAATTTGGGTTACTGTGTGGTTACAAAGTGATACTTTTTGTATCAGGGTTAATTACACACGTCTACAGAAAAAAAAATCTGGTGCGTGCGCGCAACACACAACTTTCACTTACCAACTTACTTAGATAAGAAATTGACGTTTTTGTTAAATATCATTTCCCAAAGTCACACATTTTTCTACATTCTTATCTTACTTTTATTAATCGTTAAAGCCATTTTTGAGTAAATAAAAAACCCCGTGAAAATGATACAAAATTTATTAAGTAAAGTCCCCCCTTCGGTTGATCAATATTGATGAAATGTTGGCTAACATATATTTGGCATATACATACATCAAATACCCAGTTTGGTCACAATCGTGAAAGCCGTTTTTGAGTAAATAAAAAAAGCACGTGAAAATGTTACAAAATTTATTAAGTAAAGTCCCCCCTCCGGTTGATCAATTTTGATGAAATTTTTACAGTCATATCTCGGGCATATTAATACATCAAATACTCAGTTTAATCAAAATTGTTAGAGCCGTTTTTGAGAAAATCGAAAAAAACCTAAAAAGTTATTAAGTAAAGTACCCCCTCCCTTTAAGTAATTTTGATGAAATTTTTGCTGTCACATCGCGGGCATATACATACACTAAATACCCCATTTCAGGATCGCACGGTTTATAGTTTTTGAGCTAGTCTGTTCACACACACACACAGACCATTTCGCGGGACTTGGTCATTTCGACTCAGGGGACCCCAAAACGTGTATTTCCGTTGAAAACCGGAAGTCGAATTTTTTCACGATCGCAATACTTCCACTTACTATATATTTCATATATAGGTAAGTGAAAGTAACAATACTTCCACTTACTATATATTTCATATATGGGTAAGTGAAAGTAAAAAGCTGATTTTAACTACGTTTGGGGCGCTGGTTTCAATAATGCTTTTATCTATTATTGATTGAGATTTTATCTATATCAGCTCTACTTTTTTAATTTTCAACATACCTTAACAGTAGTTTTATTTAAACTTAAATAACTATGATATAGATAACAGAATCCGAAATAGATGTGTAAATGAATTATTTTGGCACGTTTTTTTCCTTATTTTAGTTATAGTATGATATTATCACCAGAAATTCATTTTAATTAATTTTTATTATGGTATACTTTTGCATTGCTCAACTTGATCATGATGGCAGATTACTACTGAAATACGATGCTATACTATGAAATACGATTACTACTACCTAATACGATGCTGTTTGAAGAAACATTCATGAAAGTCATGCAAAAGAAGCTTCCTTTAGGTGGGAAATAGAGTCTCTTTGAAATGATTTTGTTTGTTTTAACGTCACTTTATGCCAGTAAGGCTAATCGGACGATGCTACAGTGGGAGTCCTAAATTTTTCCTATCAAGGTATATTTAGGATAGGGATCTTTAACGAGTACCTGACATCGCACAGTCTCGGGACCTCCATTTTAAGTACTATCCGAGGGAAGGCACGGCCAAGTATTTTTTACTCCCATTAAAAAATCCTAGGGCCACCGCTGGGCGCGAACTTGCAACCTTTAGTATTGTACTTTACTAACCACTATATCACAGGTGACCCCCTTTAAGAAATAATTTAAAAAATAAAAGTAATCGAAATAGTAAAGAGCGATGCTGGAATAGTGGTGTACATTAGTTGATTATTTCGTAAGTTGAGTGATGCTCTGTAGTCCAGTTGCTGAAAGTTGCTTGTACCATCTGATGAGTTCTAGTTCTTTGAATTTGGTATGACTGTTCCATACATGAAGTGAAAATAATTGTTTTTTAAAAACATTCCATATATTTTTCCAGACCTGTCTACCATTGGAGCTTTCGGCGCCTTTGCGACATATTCATCTAAAATACAAATACAATTAAAAAACTTTATCATTAATAATGGAAAAATAAATGAAATGTTTTTTGAGTGTTTAACTTTGATTAAAATAAATGCATGCTACAGTCTAACTATTGATAAAAAAATTGTTTTAAGATTAAACCTTCCGCAGCTGTTTCAAGATCTGAGAGTCGTGCACAATTTTGTTACATAGTTACAATTTTTCCC
>OU426983.1:120958721-121018721 GCA_911387785.2 Aelia acuminata | reverse complement strand
ACTAGAAATGTCGGAAGAAAAATTTGTCATCCGCGGCCTTCTTAGGCATTATTGGAAAAAAGGTTTTAGTGCAAAGGCCTCAGCCGAGGAAATTTGTGCAGTGGAAGGGGAAAGTGTGGTGCATCGAAACACGGCCGCATTTTGGTTCAGGCGGTGTAATTCTGGGAATACAAGCCTTGAAGATGAACCTAGATCAGGTCGTCCTAGATCACTTCGAGCTGGTTCCAGAGGGCAGGGCTATCAACGCTGAGCTATACTGTGAACAGCTCGATAGGGTATATGAAGTTTTAAAAGTGAAATACCCCGCTTTGATTAATAGGAAGCAAGCGTTATATCAGCAAGACAACGCCCCTGCTCATCGCTCACGATTAGTTAAAGAAACATTTTCAGAAATGAACGGGATTAGCGTCTTGCCCCACCCTCCTTACAGCCCAGACGTCGCACCGTCTGACTATGGACTTTTCAGGTCAATGGCGCATTTTTTTAAAGGTCGGCGCTTCGAAAACTTCGATGATGTCAAATCTGGATGCGAGGAGTTCTTTGCCTCGAAATTTGCAGAGTGGTATCAACATCAAATACAACTTTTGGCTGAAAGATGGGTTAAAGTAGTTGAAAATGATGGCCTGTATTTTGAAGAATAAATTTGATTTGTAAATTTTGTACTCACATTTGAATAAAATTAATTTTGTGAACAAGGACTTTTGTAACAACATAGTAAAATTGCAAATCTCTGTTGTGAGCGAATCCCTGGAAAATTATAAGCACAGAGCTGACCGGGAAACGTCCCAGGGGTAGGCCGAGACGTAGGAGGGAGGGTTGCGTTAAGGCAGATCAGTCGAAGTAGGGTCTGGTTGGCTTAATTGTCAATATGTGAATTATATAAACTCCTCTTAACGGGATTATAAATTTTATATAACTGTAGAAAAACAGTAAATATAATGTTGATAAAATATTATTTCATTATGAATAAAATATTAATAAAGGTGAGCCGAGTCGATGATGATATAAAAATAATTGAATAAGAAGATAATACTACACTGTATAAGGGACTAAAGAAAGAAATATTTAAATTTTTGTGGAAAATTCCTCTCATGTTTTCAATCGCCTTAGGCGGCTAACTGCAGTAAACGATAGGACTGAAAAAACCCAAAACCAATTACTGTAGTGTACACAAACCTCCAGCTAACTAACAATAACACTTCTCCGCTTTTTGTTTTTTCGGAGAACGTGTTTGTCTGACCGGTTTTTCCATTAGAAGAAGGTTCACACTAAAATCGATGAATTGTCTAAAAACAAGAATAATTCATTATTCTTTTAAAAATCTTTTAAAAACTTATTTAGTCGATTATATTATTCTTAAAAAAAACGAATAAGTAATAAAATACATCAAAACATAGTACATATATCTCAAATCATAAAAATTAGAATATATTGTAACCCTTATATGGGTTAATCAATTTTTATTAAACAAAAATAAGATTTTAGAATGCCACACAAACAATGAAAATAAAAATAGTCAAACAGGTTGCAAAAATGATCACTTTGTTACACAGAAAAAACCATATGGCCAAAGAACAAGACTAACACTCCAGTCCATCGCTCCTTACATATTTGGTCGTATGAAGACCAGCCTGAAAGGTTCTAGGACAGCGTAGATGGTACTCGAACATCGTAGTCACAAACATGTACTACGACAGTTTCTTCCAACAGTTAGTTCGTTCCAAGAAACAGTCTGGAACTATTGTAAGCCATATGTTTTGTTTCATCCCTGAGGAACTCTATCCTGTTTTTAACCCGAAAGTGTTGGAAGATATTTATCATTTTGTTGCGATATGCCCAATGTATTTACCTCTCAGAACACCATATGTAACGGCATTTATAAGCATCGATATTGATTGTTTCATTCTATAAAACTTTAACCCGCCGTTAGTCGCGTTGTGAGCATTTTGCTCACACTTGCCGAAAATCTTCTGTATTTCGCTTATTTCTTTTTATTTAAATCTGATATTTTTTCTATTTGTCATTTGTACATTAACTCACTTTAGGAAGTTGTTTTTGAAAAAAACAATTGCCGCGCCAAGCCCGTATAAAACGTTTTGTTCGAAAAAACGGGAGCGTGAGCAAATTGCTCACAGCGCGACCATCCGTGACACAGAACTGAGCCACCGTGCGGGCCGCTCCCTGACCTGCACGGACTTGTCCATCTCCGCAGTAATAAGCCCAAATCTTGTCAGTAGACGTTTGTCTTTCTTTGATGAAAAATTGTAGCTGTTCCGTTTGGTAGTTTAGTTCGGAAAATGAGTGGAACAAGACGTCTGTCGAAGATATTACGGCTTTCGGAGGATAATCCGGAAGAAAAAATGACTGTAAGTATTTTCGTCTCTTCTCTTAGGTTTTTTAGTAAAAGGTTAGATTAGTTTTTATATTTTTGAGTAAAATGGGGTGTTTCGTTTTTAGATCGTTATTCCTGGCTTCTTGAAATTGAGCAAAGTGGTAATATTGGATAATACTCGAAAAATCCGTCGACTTGCCAGAACTAGTGCCGGAATTCGAGTATCAACGTACCAACTTTATGCGATTTTTTATATTTTTATAATTTTGTTCCTTTTCAACTAAAAATTTCTTATTTTTCTTTTTGTAATTTTGAGTAATGTCTGCTACTGCAATTTTCTTACAATAACTACTTGTTGTGTTGATAAAGACTTTTATTCTTGTTTATTCTCTTCTATTCATTCCACTCCTATAAATAAATTATTATAAATGCATTAAACTGATGAAAACACCTTAAACAGATTATTAATTTAATGATAAAGATATTCTAAATTAAAAGAAACAAAAATATGACGAAGAATGCTGCTTAAAAATAATAGAATAGCCAAAAACTGAGATGTGAGCAATTTGCTCACGCGCGACCAACGGTGTCCCACGGAGGGGCGCGACCAGCGCCGGGTTAAGTTCCCCTTCTTTGGCTCGATTAAAGTCTACCTACAATTAACTATATGCAAGCAGCTTTTAAAATAAGTTCATTTATCATTTCAGGTTAGTGTTTAATTTCTTTACTGTTTAGATCAGCCTTTAACTGGTGAGGTGAAGTCTACAAACACTACTGGTGAATTGGGGTATGTGGGACCCCAAATTTTATTAATTTAATAATATTATTAAACATTTATTCAAGATCTTCACCTCAGAATATGTTATATCACAACTCCTTATCTATCATTCCTGTTTAGAAAGGATTTTATAAAAAAAAAAAAAAAAAAATTAAAATTAAAATCAATAAAAAAGTTTTATTCACTTATAATTCAATTATTTAAAATTTGTTTAAAATGACATAGAAAAACTTAATGATTTGCGTTAAAAATTTAATGGCTTATAGATTAATGTAATTGTAAAAAAGTAATGTAATTAAAACCGTAACAAAATACATCGTATAATAATGGTGCAAGTATAAATCTATACACAATTTTACACACCAAAACTGAACATTCTCCTCTAATTTATTGCACTTCAAACAAACCGAAGAAGTCTTCCTATCTCTAGTTCTGGGGCATATATTACATCTCTTCTTTCTTTTGAACAACTTCATTAACACTTGTTTCAGGTCTCCCACTCCCCCCAACTTCCCCGCCTTCGTTATCACTATCTTCTAAATCGGAAATGGGCAGATCATCCTCTATGGGCTTATTCAAAACCTCTAAAATTTGTTTAGCAAAATCCGGGTGATCAGTAAATAAAATCACAGACAGAACGTAAAACAGAACGCTTATCCGGCATTTTACTTTTGAATTGAAAAAAAAAAAATATGAAATCCGAACGTTAGTGGTGAGGTGGGATCTGTCAGACCCCAATATCTCTCTACATTAATAACGGCAGATAACTGATAACTGACTGAAAAAACTTTTTAAGTGTGAGGCACTCTTTCCAGGAAATGACGATAATGCGGAAGCCGATTCAAAAACGAATTACGGATTCCTAGAACTTTTAAGGTCTGGGGTCTTTTGGACCCCACCTCACCAGTTAAAGGTTAAGGTAACATAATTTTTCTTTTTGCATTATGTAATTACTTTAATTTGTTATTAGATTGGAATTTAATTATTTTTTTGTTCAATACATCCCTTAGGTAAACTGTAGCGGAGCTAGAGAATCACCCTGTAACCTGAGTCCTTTCTTTAACCGAAATGAGGTGGTAAGCTTGCCATTGGTCATTTCGCTCTGGTTTTTACGTCAAAAACAGTAAATGAAGTTAGGGAAGAGAAATTATCTCTTACCGAGTCAGAAACTTATCTGGGAGAACTAATAGTGGGTGAGTTTTCTGCCCAATATCCTTGGAAACTCCCTATCAAAATCTCGGAAAAAGAGGTATTTTTCATAGTAGATACCGGTGCAGATGTCTGTGATAGGGAAAAAGAACATTTAACGATATAGGACTAGTTATTCGATCAACTTTTTGGTCCAAGGTTCATTAAAGGTTGAAGGAGTTAGAAGTGTGTTATATAATTATAAAGGTAGATTTACAAGCTAAATATAAAAATACTTGAGGTACAATCAGTGCCGCTGTTAAGTTGGAGAGCACGAATGGAATTGAATGTAGTAAAGATAAATGTTGATGAACTTAATGCATTAGAAGGAAAGGCAAGCTTCCGGAGGTGTTTGCAAATATATGATTGACGAAAGTTGATGGGTATGGCTAACTTTACTTGTACGGAGGAAAACCCCAATGACAAATAGAGAAATTATAATTATTAGTGGAAAAATGACTTTTTTTTCTCATTTGTATTAAAAGCAGACAATGAGCAGTCTATCGAGTCAACATAGCATTTTGGGCTTGATGTAATAAGCTTCAAATTTTCAAACTGAAAAGTTAATAATTTTATATCAGCGTATTTTTTTCATTGCTGAAAAAAAATTTTTAGGCGTATTTCTATATCGATTTAATTTGGAAGGGTAAACCATACAGTTATTGGCACTGAGTACAGTTATTGGCATCCTTTAACTTTAACTTAAAAATAGGTAAACAAGTCCTAATTTTATAACAAGATATACATGAGTCTAATGTTTGAAGGGCCCTCTAAGTCATCTATGAAGTAAGACTTTAACAAAGTAACCATAGGTAAGATTCACAATAAAATCCACAGGGTGCCAATAACTAGATATTGCCATAATGTAAAACTATTGAACTTTTGACCCAACAAAAAACCTTCAGTCTTTATAAGGACAGATAAAGAGGAGTTGTAGGAAGTTTCAATTAGATCCCTTCATAAGAAGTATTTTATTTAATGTCATCACTGAAATTTAGTCTTAAGGGTGCCAATAATTGTACGGTTTACCCTATGTTTAAGTACTAAGTTATTGTCTTAGTTTCGAATTTTGATGTATTGGAAAGGAGAGAGCAGACTATTTCAGTTTTATCCAGGATTTGAAATTGACTCTTATTTTCTCGGAAAGAGCACAAATGGATACCTGAGCGCGTAATCGAAAAATCGATATTATTTTCAAATTCAGCATATAAATTAACCTGGAAGTTGACCTCAATATTTTTAATATCGGTTAAGTTGTAATAAATCGATACCTGAGCGAGTAATCGAAAAATCAATATTATTTTCAAATTCAGCACCCTAATTAATCTAGAAGTTGACCTCATTATTGTTTAAATCGGATAAGTTGAAATATAAAAATCGATGCCTGAGATTTTAAATTAATATTATTTTCCTTATCAACATCCTTGATATGCTAATCATCGATGTTAAGATCGATACAAGGTAATTTATTCAACCCTAAAAGGTTTCCAAAAAAAAAAATAAAATAAAATAAAAAGGTGACCCTCTAATGTATAGGTATCAATATTAAGAAATCCGGAATGGCATCTGGCCGGAAATATAAAAGTGATGGTGTGATTTTTATTTATTTATCAGAGAGAAATGCTTTATTTTTTTTTCCGGATTTGATTTTTATTCTCTTTCCGAGAAAATAGGAGTTAATTTCAAACCCTGTTCTTATCTTAAGAGTCTTTTTTTTTTTTGACACGTGGGCCCTTTGTCATTCTTCAGTGAAATATTAGTCGATGAGGAATTTGATTGTCGCCAAAACCTTTTCATGGGCTCGTGTTTCGTTGAAAATGATTTTTCATTATTTGATTTCATTTTTTAAAGTGAGTACCACTTTGGAAGTTTAGTTTTCCCAGTCTGGGGCCATGGTGAATTGTTAAAATATCGCATTCAACAGGAGGCAGGCGATACAGCTATTTAAGTGTCATTAAGAGTAGCTGCTAAATAAAAAAAAAATCTCAGATAAAGAATCATTCGCGCTCAGTATTTACTATTTAGGATAGTTGTTTCACTATTATAAAATTGTTAAACTAACTTTTGAGGTTCACTAACTTTTTTCGGGTTCCTAATAATCATATAATATATTATTTCTCAAAGCCTTCTTTTTGTAGGTACACCTACAATTATATCCAATACAATACAAAACTCCCTGATACTTGATCAAATTTCATGAATGAGGCATCATTTTGAAGCTTTCCTTTACCGCTACACTGGAAAAATATACGAATCAATCATTTCGCCTTTGATTGCGAGTTATAAGCGCAAAACCGCGGTTCGAGAAAATCAAAATAGTCGAAGAGGTTTCTAAATGGTATCAATCTTTTCGAGTTTCCAAGGAGAGCAATTTCGGTTATATACATTTTTTCGATAAATCCCTTCGTTTGCGCTTTGTAAGCAAAAACTACAATTTATCATTTTTTTCAGTTTGTCGTGACGAATATTTTCGGTTATATACACATTTCCGATTAAACCCTTCGTTACATGCGAGTTACAAGCAAAAACTACAATTTATCCAATCATTCAATCAAAATAAATAATCTGCAATTTAAATACATTTATGATCTTTACTCCAACCCTCACTTATGCCCAGGACTTATGGTTAGAGAGCGAATACTTCCTAGTTGGGTCAGCTAGTTTTTCTTAATTTCTAATTCAGATATGCATTGATATAGCTATACATCTCATGTTTGAAATTTTATGTAGGTAGTAAATAAATGAAACTACTGACTTTAATTTTTCGAATAATAGTGAAATCAAAATAAAAGATTTGTTATAAATCTCAGAGGTATGTTAAGACACGACTGATGTTCTTCATGATTCAAAACACAGAGCCATATCAAAATCTTGTTTTAATTTTTTTTTTTTTTTTTGTACTATTTAAATTCTCATTGAAACTTATTGCTGCTCTGTAATGATAATCATTTAGTTAAATTCATTTATAAATCATATGCTTCATCCTCCATGATTCAGAACTTATTAATTGAATTTTTTTTAATTATATATGACTTTATTTTAAGAATTATTCAATTCCATTTCCTATATTATTCAAATTATTCAATTAAATTCCTACATATGCTCGTTATTTTTTTTTCTACCCTTAATCATATTTTTTATAAAGCTACTCAATATTCTGGAAGGTTTTATTTGGAATTCTGGAAGATTTTATTAAACTTAAAACAGTTCTTTATCGTATTTCAGGATATTATAAAATTCTATATAAATAAAGATGAAATTCTGTTTGTTTGTTCTTTATAGAAATCCATAGCGTTTGTCCTAAATTCTCCAGATGTCGCTCAGTGGTTTTTTCATACCAGGTGCGAACACCTGTCCATATTAAAGTGCATAACTTCAGCCGATCATCAGCTGATATTCTTTGATTCTTTGATTCTGATATTCTTTGATGATACTTTATTGTTATAAAAATCGTAATGATCTCTTAATGGTTTTTTTAAGAAATCGACCGTTTCATTAGAAAAATGGAATTCCCCGGGTGAAACCGGGATATAGAGCTATAATCTATGTAAATAAAGATGAAATTCTGTTTGTTATTTATAGAAATCCATACTGTTTGTCCTAAATTCTCCGAATTGGGCTCAGTGGTTTTTTGATGGGTACCATGTGCGAAGACCTGTCCATATTAAAATTGCATAACTTCAGCCAATCTCTAGGTATATTCTTTATTGTTACAAAAATCGTTTAGATCTCGCTTTACGTTGGATTTTACGGAATCGACCGTTTGAGTCGATAAAAGTCTCACTTTATAGATTTAAAAATCTGGTGCGTGCGCGCAACACACAACTTTCACTTACCAACTTACTTAGATTAGAAATTAATATGTTTTGTTAATAGCCACTTCTCAAAGTTATACATTTTTCCACTTTCATTTCTTATTTTTGTTTTCATTTGCTCAAAAAAAAAAAAAAAAAAAAAATTTATTTTATTATTAAATAAAAGTTATTACTTGTGATAATTCGGCAATGCAAGCATAATACTCCAAGTCGTCTGATTTTATAATTCTCTATGTACTTGTTGAATATTTCATTTAGTTCCGATGAAACAAATAATTTTCATTAAATGAACAGAACATCTATAATTATAACGCATTGGTTTGTCATTAAAGGAGTACGGCGCATGCGTGAGCTTAAGGTGATTTATGAGTTGATGGAATTTTTTCTTTTTTTCTCCAGTATATGTTTACTTGATTTTCTTCATATATCATATTTAGCCATTTCTTATTTTTAGTCGTGATGAGAGACAGTTAATTTCTCAATATAAACTAAAACATAGGTACTTTATAGGAAAACAAAACAGGCCCCTTCCCCATTTAAGCCCCCTCAGAAAATTTTAATACTGATAAAAATAACCTGATATTATTGAACACCTAATTTTCATTAAACATTGCGAATTTGATCAAAATCATTAATGCCGTTTTTGAGATAATCGAAAAAAAGGTAAAAATTGGAAAAAAGTTATGAAATAAAGTGCCCCCTCCGTTTGACTAATTTTGATGAAATGTTGGCTGTCACATCTTTGGCATATACATACACTAAATACCCAATTTCAAATACCCAGTTTGATCAAAATCTTTAAAGACGTTTTTGAGTAAATAAAAAAAAACACATGAAAATGATACAAAATTTATTAAGTAAAGTCCCCCCTCCGGTTGATCAATTTTGATGAAATTTTTACAGTCATATCTCAGGCACATCAAATTCTTCAAGCTATAATCTAGGTAAATAAAGATGCAATTCTGTTTGTTTGTTTCTTCTTTATAGAAATCCAAACCGTTCGTCCTAAGTTCTCCAAATTTCGCTTAGTGGTTCTTTCATACCATGTGCGAACACCTGTCCATACTAAAATTGCATAACTTCAGCCAATTTTTAGGTGTATTCTTTATTGTCATAAAAAACGATATCATCTCGCTTTACATTGGCTTATAAGAAATCGACCGAGTCGAAAAAAGTCTCATTTTATAGATTTAAAAAATCAAATTCCCCACGTGAAACCGTTATATACAGCTAGTTAAATATAGAATGTAAAATTCATTATATTTTTCATTACATGCCAGTGAGAACTTGTATTATACTTAAGATTTGAGTATGGAAAGTGATTCCACGAGTTTCAAAACTTAAGGTGATATCGATATATCGATAGTAATTATTGGCTATTGCAAAAATAGTCCGGGATTCCAACCCATTTTCGCATTACTAATGCTACAACTTTTTTTATCTACGAAAATTCAGGTTTGTCGTGAACTACTTTTAATGTAACTAAAATTTCTCTCTTTCGTAACCGGACATGACGAACTTGACAAAATAAAAAACTTTCGCACAGTAAAAAACACAATAAGAAGATAAAAAAAAAAAGTTAGTTCACTGTTCGTGAATTAACTGATTTTAAGTGAAAATAAACAAGTCCCCTTCCTTTGCAATTTATCAAATTCCACGAACGCCACGTTCAAATATTGAAAAACCAATGGTATTACTACCTAATCGATTCATAGAAAACCATGACATTTATAAACAGGATTAATTCTATAGAATTCCTAGATCGAACAAAAGCTGGATTTCAGGGGGTTAAAAAAAACAGTCCCGTCGTCGTTGCATTTCACGGAGAAAAATAAATCCTTCACAAACAAGGAGTTAACCGGAAGGCATCAACGGATTATCCGATAAAAAATATATTATAAATAGAGCTCGGATTCTCGTGCAATTGCATCTTTTTTTTGGAAAGTCAGAATAGAGCGAACTCAAGTTACTTATCCGAGTCAAGCCTAATGGGATGTTTTAATGAAGTTTTATACTGCACGAAATTGCACGTTTTGGGGTTTACTGCACGAAATTGCACGTTTTGAATTTTTGTTGCACGAAATTGCATCACTTTATATTTTGAAAAAAAAATATTTGTGAAAACAAAAATAAAGGGAACTTGTTTCTTAATTCCTAACGTTCTGTCAGTATAAAACTTAGCTTCTGTCAAGTATATTGTTACTGAAAATGCCTAAAATGGGAGCAAGTGTGTCTTCGAACTCGAAAAATATCCTGAACTCAATAGGGATGGTTGTGTAGTGTTCTATAAATCTTGTGATAAAAAAATTAGATGTGAGAGGAAATCACAAATTTATACCCGCTGGAGCACAAGTATCTTAATTTTTTTTAATAACAGGGGGTAATTCGGGTCACCAGAGTTATTTAAAAATAAGCCTATGCACCGGATAATGCATCTAGTGATTCCATTTTTGAGTAGCATCTTTCCTTTTTTAAGATCTTCCTATTTCTAATATATGTAATTACAGCTCACATGCTAGTATTTTAATCTGTATTCCACATCTTGATGTTACTATTTTAAGTAAATATTTTATGTTACGATTTTTTTTTTCAAAAATATATCAATAGTATTATACAAAAGATCCAAAATTCAGTGATTATATCAAAATCTATACCAAAACCAATATTATAAAAATAATCTGTAAAAACAAAAGAGTTTCTATTCCAATTTCCTCTAAGGTACATATTTTGTTCCAAAGTAGCTATTTTTTGTTCACAAAAATAATTTAATGCCTGTTTTTCAAGCAATATGTTTTTACTGCATGTTTTTGCACGTTTTGAAGCTTTTAATGCACGTTTTGAAGTTTTTATTCAACTTTTTAAAATTTTTACTGCACGGAATTCCGAGCTTTAATTATAAAGGACCATTTGAGCCCGAACTATATTTTTTCAACGATATACCCCGAAAAAACCCGATTAAGTGACAACCTGTATATTAAACAAACTACTTCATCCGTACTTAAAATCATTTTTCGGAAATATGTATTATATTACACTGTTCTGCACGAAAATCCTTCTTCAAACCAAAACATGCTTTCTTGCTGTTATCAGATGTGCTGAACACGAATTTGAAGTCAGATTTTGTCTATCACGCACAGTTTCCTGAGAAATTCTAGTTTTTTATCCAAAAAGGTGAGTTTTTTGTGGATTTGACGAATTTTTTTTCGGCATCATAACATAGTGAAAAAAATTCAAAAGCCTGATGATTTTGAGCGCAATGAAGTATATTTGAACGAAAAACATTTGATGGGAATATTATAAGTGGTTAAAGAATTATGGCGTAAGGAAAAAGTAGGTGACAAAAACATTGCCAATCCTCCATTAGTGGACAAAAACCAGATAATTTTACCCCCACTCCACAAAAAATTGGGGCTAATTAAAAACTTCGTAAAAGCAATGGACAAGGAAGGAGAAGGTTTCATGTACTTAAAACAAAAATTTCCGCATCTCAGCGATGCTAAGATAAAGGAGGGAATTTTCGTAGGACCCCAAATTCGACATCTACTCAAGGACCTCACTTTTGAAGCAAAGTTAAATACTACTGAGAAAAAGGCTTGGATTGCTTTTCGAGAGGTATGTGCTAAGTTTTTGGGAAACAAAAAATCTAGAGACTACCGAAAAATAGTCCAAGAAGTGCTTACTTCATATAAAACATTGGGATGCAATATGACCTTAAAAATACATTTCCTGCATAGTCACCTAGACTTTTTCGCCCCAAATTTGGGTGCAGTTTCGGACGAACATGGAAAACGATTCCACCAAGACATATCCAGAATGGAAAAAAGATATTCTGACAAACGGAATGAGAAGATGCTGGCGGATTACTGCTGGACACTGCAGCGGGAGACAGAGGAGGAAGAGTACAAAAGAAAAAAAACTACTCATTGACGATGTGTGTATATTTTTTGAGTTGTGTCATATCTAGTATTATACCTGATAGCATGCAGGATTCAATTAATTATATTTTATCGTTGAAAAAGAAAAAAAAATCTGTTATAATAAAAACAATAATTTTCAAATACAATTTTTCATTTTTTCCAAGTTTCACCTCTTTTCTCTCAAAATCAGAGGGTGATAGAATTTTTCTGAGTTCAGATTCGGACTCAGCACACCTGAAAACATGAGAAACAGGCAAAATTGTTCAAGGGAGGGGAGAAAAGTTTTTTTTTTGCAGAACAGTGTTATCAGCATATTGTTAGTAACTAGAATTATTAAGAAGAAAAAAAATATATATAATCCAGATGCAGTAATACACATTGTACAAACACAATGAAAAGAAAACCAGGCTCAGAGCGACTATAGAACCCTTTCATAAAAAGAAAAGACCCATGTAATATAAGCGACCATCCCAAAGACCCCCTGGACCTCTTCTGGACCCGACTTCATGATTCGTTTAACTCTGGGTCCAATTGTCCAAGGAGGTCCTCCATACGCCTTTTCAAAGCGTCCGGGGAGAGGAATAAATGAAACTTTAGGAGGAAATCTACAGAGGATCACAATTGTAACGTCAAATGAATATCCTCGGATGAAAGAAACGTTTAAAAGGGTACAAATATATTGTCTATCTCTCTCTCACCCTCTCACTCTCACTCACTCTATCTCTCTCTCTCTCTCTCACTCTATCTCTCTCCCCTCTCCTTCTCAAAACGAATATTCTCTCTCTGGGACTTTTTATTAGTTTTATAACATCTTATTTATTATGTTTAACATTCTTCTTATCTTCATAGTATGATAATCCCCTTTTAACCTTTTGCCATAAAAGATTTTTATTATTCAACTTTGTTTTATAACTTCTAGCTATATGAATAAAATATTACATTTTTTTAACAGTGAAAAAAATTATGATTTTTAATGTGGTGGAAATGGTTGGGGGTGCGGTCAAATGAAAACACTTTATGTATAATAACATATATATTGTGCCGACGTTTCGACCCGACATTCAGGTCTTTTTCAGGGCTGTCGAGTGGGCTTTTGATTTTTGTTGGACTTTATATGATTTTTAATATGTAAATCCTATAGAATAATCATTGCAGGCATTAGATGTATAGGTCACTATACAATTACAATATTAAGGTTGGTGGCATTAATGCTGATCTTGCGACCTTGGTGTTCAATATATCAGTAGATGCTTATACAGGCAGGTACCTTGCGATGTGAGCATCCTTCACGTGTTACATTGTTATATTCCGTATCAGTAATAATGTAATCCGCCACATTTAAGGGAAAAGGTGAAGTGAAAATTTCGTATCAATGATATGAGAGAAATAAATAAGCACAACTCTAAGTAAATTTTAAGTTTTTCATAAATACTCTCCCTGGATAGTAAAGGATATTGTATTATAGGTGGATTAAAACGTTAGGTACGGTGGCGTATTTTAGGGTTATCCTGAATTGAACGGTATCGGTCCCATGGGTCCGACTGCTGGGATGAGCCACAGACGATATCGGGCGTCGGGGTCCGATGGGAATGCTTTGACGAAAGCGTTATCTTTAGACTAAAAATGTATTAAATGAGCCTCTCAAGGGCATTACCACTTGGTAATAATTGGAACTAGACATAATAGGCGCAGGAACGGCTGATATAGGATTTACGCCATTCCTTATCGAAAATCCGACCCCGGAGTCTAAAAAACAAAGAATTTCAGCTTTTTGCAACAATTTCTGCACTAAAATACAACAATCTCATTAAAAATGGACTAAATTGAGTGTTTGAAGTGTTCGGACTTTCGGTCATTATTATGTGAAAATCGGCTGTTTAGAGGGAAGTGTAAGTCATCGGACCCCGGGGACCGATGCCACACCTAACGCGTTAATAGTCAGGATTTTCAGTTTGATCGTTTTTTATTTTGGATAGCCAACGTTTCGATCCCTAACCTGTGCATCTTCATCAGGGCTAAAAATAAGACAAATATATGAGTAACTATGCTGGAAGATGACAATTGTTAATCACGTTACTATTAATTAGAGATATTAACCCATAGTGCCCTAAAATGAGGTGACATTGTGACTAATGGGGTGGCTTTGTGACAAGCCTATTTTTCTACAGTTTTTGAATTTTCCTCCTTAAAAAGAATTACGTTAGGCAATTCAGTGTACTTGTCAGTTGGTCAGTAATGTGCTGCGACCTACTGGCCACATATAACTTCTTTCATTCCATTTACCATGGTTCTTTATTTCATATATGTTTGATTGTTTTCATTTAGTGGAAATATTGATATAAAGGAACATGGTAAATGGAATGAAAGAAGTTATAGAGGTCCATATGTGGCCAGTAGGTTGCAGCACATTACTGACCAACTGACGAGTACACTGAATTGCCTAACCTGATTTTTTTTAAGGAGGGAAATTCAAAAACTATAGAAAAATAGGCTTGTCACAAAGTCACCCCATTAGTCACAATGTCACCTCATTTTATGGTAACACAATAATGGGAAAAAAACCAACAAATAATTATATAAGAGATAGTATCTACTATCTACATATCATCAGTTGGATTTCTTTTCCATTATTCTTTTATTCCTAGTTGTTGTACTATCTATAATTAATAATTACACGAGAAAATTTTAATTGTCATCCCCTAGCAAAAAGTGACGACAGTCTAAACTTCTATCTTCTTCTATTGTCATTCTATTTTCCCTTAAAAATTATTATACCATTATAGTGCAGCTTTTAATAACAATAATATGTGTCAGGCATTACTTAAATGAGATGGCTTAACAACCCCCCTTCTAGGCCAACCTGCCCCACATAGGGCGTAATTGGCATACTCTGGATTGACGAATTCTTCAATTTTCTATGATCCTAGCATTAAATATTATGTTGTGAAAAAAAATACTTGAAGTACTCTAATACTTGGAGTTTACAGTGGTATCAGCCCCATTGGGATTATATTAACAGGAACGACTCAACAATCAAAAAAGTGAAAACTTTTGCCAACCAACCCCGCTCTCCCCAACTGTATTAATCTGGACACAACAAGGTAAAGATCAGATTTTATTTTATCATGTTAAGCAGCTACTTATTTAAATTTTCATGTATAATATTACAATCTTTAATTTGATAATCAAATGATAAACATTTAACTATCATCTTCTAGCAATGATAGTTTACATGCTGCTCTTATATTTGTCTTCTATTTAGCCCTGATGAAGACCCACCTGTAGGGATCAAAACGTTGGCTATTCAAAATAAAAAAACACCAAACTGAAAATGCTGACCATTAATCTACCTGTCGTAAAGTAAAACATTTGAATATTAAACATATTTTATTATAATTATAAAGAAAAGACAACACTAAAAACTAGTTTTATTAATTCGTAGTTTTATTACAGAGTTAAGAATAAAATATTTATCTTGAACGCGCTCTGATAAATGTTTATGTCAAGAATAATTGATATTCCTTGCAAGTTAAAATTAATATCTAGCCTCAATCCTTCGTTTTATAACTATTATCCTAGCCTGGCTCTTTAAGATAGCTAGCTCAAGAGCTATGCGATAATCTCAGTAAAGTATTTTCTTTTTCTTCTTGTTTTGTTTATTCAACCCCTTTTAACTAATTGTAGTCTTGAGGGGGTCTAGAAAAGAAAACAATTAAGGTAATGGAAAAAACTCCGGCTAAAGAGCAGCTTTGTCCGGGGTTGACCTTTTACTGCAGAGTTCCAATTTAAGCATGATTTCGACTAAAGCCTCCCCCCCCCCCCCCCCGGCCACCCTGGAACGACCTGAATAACATCTGGAGTCCTGGAGCTGGAGAGAACTTAGCGCGTGAATAACAGTTCCAAGCTTAGCTGTCTCCATTCGGTTCTTGGAGTTCACTTATCACCGGTTCGAATTGGAATCGAAATGAGGAATAAATATAGTGAATTATTTTAACATATATGGGGCCGGGGTTGCTGAATGGACTCATAGATTCATCATGGACTGCGTAAGGTACGCGGGCAAACGGTTCAAACTCATTGAAGAATTTTCCAGCATCCTTTGAGGAATTCGTGAAGTGTCAGGAAAGGTTTGAGGCGTTTAAAAAATTTTTTAGGGACATAAGAACATAATGGAATCACACAAAATGGTTTTATTATAGGTTTCAGTATTTATTATAGGCTTTAGTATTTATTATAGGTTTTAGTATTTATTACATGTTTTAGTATTTTTAGAATTTTATTAAATATTTAATTATGTTGAATTTTGTTGAATTTATAGAAAAAATTTAGACCTTGTAATGCAATTGTAAATATTTTGGATAAGGTGCTAAGATTATTGAGTAGGAATAGGCTTTGCTGTCATCCTCTTGACATGGCAAGGGGGTGCCAGCTGCGGGTACCCTAAGTAGGGAACTTTTATTAACTTCACCCACCAACTGATGTCTTAACGGAGCTTTGCTTAGCTTGGGTAAGTTCGGCGAACTCAGCCCTTTGACAATCAAAATTATTAGCTCAATGGAGACAGCTGGTATGGGGACCCAAAGGTACGGCGGGGGCAGAGGTGGGAACAAAAAAAAAAAAAAACACACGGACCGGGAGAATTCGTGTTGAACCTTCTCCGCGTAACTCATCTAGAATCGTGATGTGGTTTGGCCAGGATGTCAGTAACCGCCCGGAGGTTTGTCAAGGACGGCATGCTTCAAGAAAGCATATATAGGTCCTCGTGGCCTGCCGACTCTGAGCTACCATAATCCATAAAGGACCTAGACCAGTTTGTCACTGTCCTTGAACCCGAGAGATCTGACGCCATCGGTGGGAAAGACAATGCCTAATTGGTTTTGAGCTATGGGCAGTCTGCCGCTGCACCATGGTGACCGTGGCTTGCAGCAACGTGAGGTTTGGGCTACCCCCTCCAGGCTGCCTGTGCTCCCGCAAGCAACACAAACATCTAAAGGTCTCATTAGGTAAAAAAAAAAAAAAAAAAAAAAAAAAAGATTAAATTAATTTGAAAGCATAGAGTAGGCAAGACTTTTACTTATAATGATTACGGTAATATGGATATGTTTGAGTTAGTTGGCATTACATTATATAAACATTTTATAAAATCAACAAAATCAACAAAATTTTAAGGTGTTTGATAATATTCAATTGTCTGAAACGAGGTAGGCCGAGACGGAAATGGGAGGATTGCGGTAATGATTTTCTAATTCGGGTCAGGTTGGTGTGGAACGAAGAGGTATAAGCTAACCGGAAATTCAGAAGAATTATGTTTACACAACGCCAAACTGAGTGAACTGTAGCCGGTAAATAAAATAGATGTGATAGCAGCGCGGCCAATAAAATTGCGAAACTTGGTTGTGAGCGAATCCCTAAAAGAATAATAGGCTCGGGGCCGAATAGGAAACGTCCTAGGAGTAGCCCGAGAAGGAGGTGGGAGGATTGCGTTAAGGTGGTTAGAGGTGTGCAGGGAGCGAGTTGTGGTGCCGGCAACGAACCTTCGGGTTCGTTAAGCCTTACCACTTTCTACCTAAATTTTTCAATTGGAGGTATAAACTTGGCAAACCACCTCCTGCTATAACTCATGACCAAGAAACTGTGTTTCTTTAAATGTTACTGAAACCATAAATCTCCCTACACGGTTTGGAGTTGTACAGGATTTTTATACAAGCGTTATATGCTCAATATCAACTCTGAAAATGTAAGTTGATAGATAGATTTATTCCCGACAGACAGTTTTTAGGATTACTCAAGGTGGGAGATGTTAGATATTGGAATGGTATGTGGTACATGGGCTGTATTCCCGGGGCGAAGGGTTGAATAATGGGCTTTTTGACAGGATCTGATATCGCGGGACGACTCTTCGATGGGTTTTAGCCTGAGGTGCTAGTCTCTACTGGCTGTCTCTTTAGTATCGTTTATTTTCTTATCTTCTTGTTATTACTTGTGATATGTAAGGTATTTTTAAAATATGTTTTGAGTTAAAATTTTAAGTATTTAATTTCTAATAATTTTTTTTTGGCACCAAGATTTGATATCAAATCCTACTTCGCCAAACTCTTCCCTTAGACTTTAAATAGCTAATTAAAATAAGTCTATAACAAAAGTATTACTGACTATTTTTAAGAAATAACTGTTATTTTTTTTAGAGATAATAATAAAAACGGAATGAATATGAATGAATGAATGAATATCCTTTATTACTTTCACATACTTATATATGAAATATATAGTAAGTGGACCTCGCGCGGGTCTCATTACCGCGTATGGGGAGCGTCCCACGGGTGGCGGATGTGGGGATGGTCGGTGGAAATTCCTAGGAAGTTCCTCCCGGCTAAGTCCGTAGTACTCGCTGACCAACAATGAGAGCGGCCCCCCAGGCTTGCTGGAGGGTGTGACGTAGGTTTGAACGCCCTACTCACATTTTTTAGTTCACCCAAACACCACAAAAAAGTCATGGATCTCCCTAAAGTAAAACGCTCACTATCCAGAGGTAAACTAGTCCCCCGTTCGGGTCTCCGGGTGGGGACTGCTTTAGGGGATTCATGCCGCAAGTTGAAAAATATTGATCTAAGCATAGGGACGTGGAACGTAAGAAGTTTAAACACAGCGGGTGGGTTAAAATCGGTCGCGAATGAGGTAATAGGGTATAGATTAGATATAGTGGCGCTGCAAGAGGTCCGCTGGCCAGGGGAGGGTTCGTTGAGGGAAGGGAAGTACACTTTGTGGTACGGTGGGAGCGGAAACTATTGTTTAGGCACCGGATTTCTGATTAGAAATAGGTTACTTTCTGCGTTGAAGGACATTCGTTTTTACGGAGATAGGTTATCGGTAGCTATATTTCAGGGTCGGTGGTTTAAAATCGCGTTGATCAATATACACGCACCTACTGAAGATAGTGACGATGAAGTTAAATGTGAATTTTATGAAAAACTTGAATCGATTTATGACAAACTACCGCGAGGCTACATAAAAATTATTCTGGGAGACGCAAATGCAAAGGTAGGGAGGGAACAAGTATATTATCCTACGATCGGTAGAGAAAGTTTACATGAATATAGTAATGATAACGGAATACGACTAATAAATTTTGCCACCTCGAAAAACCTAATAATCAAAAGTACTACTTTTAAACATAAAGATATACATAAATATACTTGGACGTCTCCCGATTCGCAAACCCGTAATCAAATTGATCACGTCTTGGTTCAACGTAGATGGCAAAATAGCGTAATTAATATTCGATCATATCGTGGGGCCGAATGCGGGTCGGATCATGAACTAGTAATCGCGAAAATTCGCCAGAAACTTATAATACATAGGAAAAATGAGGTTGGTTTTAATTATGATAATTATAATTTGGAGAAGTTAAAAATTCCGACGGTTAGAAAACAATTTGAACTGGAAGTCAAAAATAGGTTTGAGGCGTTGGAATCGTATGACGAGGATAACGAAGACATTGATAAGTTGTGGGAAGGTATCAGGGATAGTATTAAAGAGGTCGGTAACTCTTGTCTTGGAAAAAGGGAAAATAAAAATAAACCTTGGTTCGATGATGAATGTATTAACATGTGCGACAAAAGAAAATCTGCTAAATTAGAAGCGTTAAATATTCCTAACGAAATCAATCTTGCTAACTTTCGAGCATCAAGAAAAGAAACAACTAAACTGCTAAAATTCAAAAAGCGAGAATATCTCAAAAATAAAATAATAGCGATCGAAAGTAACAAAATCGAGAATAACGTTAAAGCCATGTACGAAGGCATAAACAGAATTCGTAAACGGTCGGGCCCGGTTACAACTGGAATTAGGGATGAAAATAACAATATTTTAGCCGATCCGGTAGACATCTTAAGACGGTTCAAGGATTATTTCGATAGTATTTTAAATACGGAAAATAATAATCTATCTTCCTCTTCGGAATACCAGAGTGCTGAACCGTTAGTAGTAGAACCGAGTAAAGAGGAGGTTGAAATAGCCATTGGAAAATCAAAATCTCATAAAGCAGCGGGAACAGATAATGTTCCTAGCGAACTAATCAAGGCATGCGGGGAAGCTGGGATATCAAAAATATTTCTTCTGGTTAAAAAGATCTGGGAACAAGAAAAGATACCCGAAGAGTGGAAAGAGTCTATTCTCATTCCGATTCACAAAAAGGGATCAAAAACGGATTGCAATAACTATCGCGGAATCTCACTCCTTCCGGTTTGCTATAAAATATTTACGTTAATCCTAACTAGTCGAATCACTGAATACGCCGAGGAAATTATCGGAGAATATCAATGTGGTTTCAGGCAAAACCGATCAACCGTAGACCAAATATTCTCTCTTCGCCAAATATTAGAGAAAAAATTAGAATATAACGGAATCGTACATCAGCTTTTTATCGATTTCAAAAAGGCATATGACTCTATTAACCGCCAAAAGTTGTATAACATTCTGGTCGAGCAGGGAATACCAAAAAAATTAGTAAACTTAGTAAAAATGTGTATGACTGAAACGTTCAATAAAGTTAGAATCGGCAATTATTTTTCTGAGAAGTTCGAGGTCCGCTCTGGTTTGAAACAAGGAGATTCTCTCTCACCTGTTTTATTTAATTTAGCACTGGAATATGCCATTAGGGAGGTGACACGTACCGGAAAGGGTTTGAATCTGGGAGGGAATATACCCGTGCTCGGATATGCCGATGATTTGGTATTGCTTGGTGAGGACGTGGAAACCATAGAAATGAACACAAAAACGTTGATGAAAGCCGGACAAGAACTTGGACTGGAAATGAATACGGATAAGACAAAATATATGGTTAGTCGTAGAAGTGGTGAGGATTTCGCTGATATCAATGTAGGGGGGTATACGTTTGAACAGGTAGAGAAATTTAGATATTTAGGGGCGATGGTAACTAGAAAAAACGAAAACGATGAGGAAATTAAGGCTAGATTAAAAGGCGGTAATGCTTGCTACTTTTCAGTCGCGAAATTGCTTAGCTCCCGCCTTCTGTCCCAAAACTTAAAAATTAGGATTTACAAAACTATTATTCTTCCAACGGTCGTTTACGGATGCGAAACTTGGCCGCTGACATTGAGGGATGAGCAACGGCTTAGAGTTTTTGAAAATAAAGTACTGCGTAAAATATTTGGACCGAAGAGGGATGAAATAACCGGAGGATTTAGACGCTTACACAACGCCGAACTGAGTGAACTTTACCCAGTAAATATAATTGACGTGATTGCAGCAAGACGAATAAAATGGGCGTGTAAAATTGCAAAACTTGGCTGTGAACGTATTCCGAAAAGATTAATAAGCGCGGTGCCGAATGGGAAACGTCCGAGGGGCAGGCCGAGACGGAGGTGGGAGGATTGCGTTAGGGCGGATCTATCGAAGTTAGGTCTGGAAGACGGTCGATGGATGGAGGTGTGCAGGGAGCGATTGGTGGTGTCGGCATCGAACCTTCGGGTTCGTTAAGCCTTTATTATTATTATTATTATTATAGTAAGTGGAAGTATTGTTTGTTTATCGGGAATACCCCATACAAATAGAGTTTACCAAGCAAGACGTGTTAGAGCTAACAACAATATTTAAAAACAATAATATTTAAGCAATAATAGAGAATATAACAAGATGAGGCAACATCGTCTCCACATAGCAATTTAAAAACATACATTATTAAAATAAATACTTGACATAAAAAGCATTAAATATAGACTTAATATAAACAATAGGGTCTGAAACAGGGTTGCAGCATGGCGCCCACCCTTTTCAAGATTTACCTCCACACGTCTGTAAGGCAATGGTATGCACGGTGCGGAGATGTGGGGCCATTTATCGACGATGACCAGCTGATCTTCCTATTTTTTGCGGATGACCAGGTTGTATTTGCGCGGAGGAAGGTCTTCCTGGAAATAATGATGTACTCACTATGGGACTGCTATGAATCTATGGGGCTTAAAATAAATTTCGGAAAGACCAAATATATGGCTATTTGCGCTGGAAATGACGGTGATCTCCTCGTCGACTCTGAGAAATGTACAAAGGTTGATGTTTTCAAGTATCTGGGATCCTACCTCGATTCCTCAGGATCGTCGGAAACAGATGTGAGGAAAAAAGTGGAGCAAGCTCGAAAAGCCACACGCATGCTGCACCCGGTTTTGTGGAACGGAACCATTACTAAGGAAAATAAGCGAAGGATCTTCCACGCCATCGTCGAGCCCATCCTAACGTATGCATCTGAAACCTGGACCATGGCATCCCAGCTTTACTCAAGGGTTCAAGCTGTGGAGATGGACTTTTGGAGGAGATGCCTAAAGGTAACAAGGATGGACAGGATTAGTAATGACGTTGTTCGGGACAGGATGGAGGTCCCCTTGTCTGTCAACCACAGAATTGGACAGCGAAGGCTAAGATGGTACGGCCATGTAAGAAGAATGTCCAGCGAGCGATGGCCGAGACGAGTCTTAGATTGGCAGCCGCCAGGAAGACGGAGAAGAGGACGACCCAGGAAAAGATGGATAAGTGAAGTAGAAGAGGAAATGGCGGGCCGAGGCCTTCAGGAGGAAGACTGGCTGGACCGCGATCTCTGGAGCTCAGCCCTGGTGTAGAAAGGCAACCCGTGTTGGAACGCCTATAAAAGTAAAAGTAAGTATAAACAATAGATAACTATATAAATATTATAGACCTAAAAACCTTTTTACTAAATATAAATCAAAGTATCTATAATTAATTTAATTATTCATAACATTAACAAATATAAATATTAACAATTAATAACATATAAAATTAAAAATAGATGTTTGATCTTAATTAACGGTTATTCATTAACAATGCCTGACAACATTGTCTGATGTAACAAAAGAGATTTTTGAGGGAGTGAATGTTCTCGATTTTGAGCAATTCGACCTGTTTAAACCGATTGAGTAGGACAGATAGTGATGGCGGAAAGCAGAATAAATCGGGCACCGCACCAAAATATCAAAAACATCTTCTAGCTCTCTTAAGTTGCAAATAGTGCAGGTTTCCTTCGGCTTGAAGTAATAATAAATATTATTAAACGTTAATTTTATAATGTAATTACCGGATAGTCTTAATTGCGCTAGTGTTTTGGTCATAGGGAAGGGGGCATCTAGAGCAAGATATGGCTGGGCCAGATTCCTACCTATGTACATAACGGGGTATAGAGGACTGTACCGTGTAGGGCTAGGCAATCTTTGTTTATCGCGCTCTTCCGTGTAACTTTTAAATAGACTTAACGTTTCATTCACCTCCAACAGGAATTCGCCTGCGTCCTCTAACTCCAGAATACCTTGTTTATTTGCTAAAGATAACAAAGAGCACAGCTGACTCACCCAATTAAACTTTAGTTCCGATTTGCCCTTTATATGTATTTTCCTCAATTCTTTAAAGCAAATTTTAGGCAGTCTTTGGTTATTGATTTTTAAAATTTTTAGGACCCAATTGAGAGCCAATTTCAAAATTGCGACCGAGCGATACTGAATTCTAATCGCATTAACCAAAAGGGAACGTTTTTGTTTAAGGAAAATAAACGTTTGAAAAAATTTCAATTTACCCTTTCTAGATAATCAGTGTATCTTAACCCCATAATTGTACATTGTAATGTAATACGCTCATTGCATTATTAATTTTTATTTTGCTATCCCAAGATCGCAATTTAGGTTTCGGGCAGATTGAGATAACCGAACCTATCGCTGCTCTACTTTTTGATTCAAAATATTTAGAGGTGTTATGAAATAAACCTGAGTTGGAAAATGGTACCCCTAAATAAATATATTCATTTTATTAAATAATAAAAAATGAAAAAAAGGAATGATGGCTTAGTGACCACAAATCTTTATATCGGGAAGTTTATTTCTTCAGAAAGTTAGTCAATTTATGGGCTGTGTCTTTATTTATCGACCGTAGGATTTCCTCACCATTATCTATGATCCGCGATCCCAGGTTAATTCGCCTCTGTTTTTCAAACCAATTCATAGTCTCTTCAACATCTTTCATGCATGCCTTAAATCAATTAATGTGCCTTATTAAATATTAAAAGCCATATTACTTAAACCAATTTTTAAAAAATATGCACAGTGACCTCTTGGGGCATAATCATAAAATTAGCTATGATATCCAAGCCACAGAGCTCAAAGCTTCTGAGTCAGTTATCAAACACAAATTGAATTAAAAGAGATACCTGCTACGAGCTAGAAACCCCTCGGACGAACGGATGTTATAGCTTCGGATAATATATAATATTTAATGGGGATCGAAAGGGGGCGAACCGATAGCAGAGCCACATAAATAACGATTTAGTGAGATTATATTGAATGGCAGCGGTGTGTAAGATATGGGGCCTCTGTGGTAGCGAGCCTGTTAAAGCCTCCAAGGATGAGGTACCCATATTCAATCGCTCTTCTGGAGGATAAGCCGTCGTAATTTACACCCTTTCAAGCAAATTCAATTTGCATAAGTACACAGTTAATTCATACTGATGTATGGTATTATGCCAAAGGTTCACTATGAATTGGGTTTTTTTTTTTTTTTTTTTTTTTTTGTTTTTTTTTTTTTTTTTTTTTTTTTTTTTTTTTTTTTTTTTTTTTTTTTTTTTTTTTTTTTTAGGTACCAATTAAGGTCAGGCCACACATGTCCACACCGCATCCGCATCCGCAGCACGGATCTGATTCATTTACGAAGGATAGATAGTAAACGTTTACACACGCGGATGCGAATTCGGTGCGGACATGTGTGGCCTGACATTTAGGCATAACTAAAGGTAATATGTAAGTTAAATTAAAAATATTCTGAACATAACCTATATTAGTGCTGCGGTGCGGACATGTGTGGCAAGACCTTTACTTGGGACATCATAGCCTACAGTCAATCAATTGTTACATTTAATTATACAGATTTGCCACTTTCAGAAATTCGAATATTTTGTCGGTTGTCTGCACATTTTCCTGTAATGCTGTCTGTTGGTAAATAGGTATTTCGATGATGTCCCTGTAAGTGTCATAAGCCCTGCAATCCGTTAATATGTGTTTACCTGTAAGTAGACACCCGCAGATCTGGCAGTCAGGTAGAGGCTCACGCGCCATAAGATAGCCGTGAGTTACTCTTGTATGACCAATGCGCAGGCGTGTTAGGATGACTTCCTCCCTTCGTTTACCTCGGACAGGCGATATCCATTGGGATATAATGCTTTTTATTTCCCTTAATCTATTTCCTGTGGTGCTGAACCACATCTGTTGCCATTTAATCTTTATTTTTTGCTTAACAAGGGAAATAAAGTCTTTAACTGGGACCCCATGAAATGCAATGCCTTCCGTAATTGCTCTTTTTGCTTCTCGGTCAGCTTCCTCATTACCGACTATTCCACAGTGACCAGGGATCCAGAGAAATTTCACTGATATATTATTGCTATGCGCTAACCTCTATGCCTAAATAATATTCTGAATTATAATGTTTGATGCAAAAATGTTATTTAAACTGATTCGGGCTGGTAGTGAGTCTTTACAGATAATTTGCGCTTTTTTTGAGGAGTGTTTGAGGAGAGGATTAAATTTTGAGAATTGTTAATTGCAATTAATTCTGCTGTAAAGTTGCTGCATATCGGTGATAACGAAAATATATTCTGTTGATCATTGCAAACGACCGCGGCTCCCACACATGTGAATTGCTTTAATCAGACATTCGCTAAGGTTTCGGCAGACATATTAGAACATAATAAAGGGTTAACGAACTCGAATGCACGATGGCGACATAACCAATCGCTCCCTATACATCTACATCCACCCCCCCCCCCCCCGTGTAATGCCAACTTCACAAGATCAGCCATCACTGAATACTACCACCCTCGCCTAGGCATACCAATTGGACGTTTTTCAATCGGCAAAGCGTTAATTTATACCAATCTTCAAGGTATTCGTTCGAAACTAAGACTCGAAATTTTGCAAGTCCACTTTAATCGACTATACCTATTATTTCGATTACGCTTACTAGGTAAAGTTCATGCAATCCTGCATTGTTTAGTCGCCTAAATTCTCCAGTTTGAATGAGTACTAAGTTGAGTTTTATATGAGTTAAAGATCTGCCATAACCCAATGCTCCGTTTCGGCCTACCCCTCGGACGTTTCCTCTTTGGCAACGCGCTTATTAATCTCTTAGGAATTAGCTCACAACCAAGTTTAGTAATTTCACATGCCTATTTTCTTCGCTGCGCTGCAATTAACTCTGTAATATTTACCAAACACAGTTCAATGAGTTCGGCTTTGTGTAAACGTCTGAATTCTCAGGTTAGCTCATCCGTCTTCGGTCCAAATATTTTACGCAGTACTTAATCATATAAGCTAACATAACAAAAAAAGTATTTTATATTGTTCACTGCAGCTCAATCGAAATTTAAATGTACCATAAGTGCTACCATCTCTGGAGGGCTCTGATAAGTTGAGGACCCTGAATCCTACAGGAAAAAATTCATGTTCTTGTTCATCCACTGTGAACTGAAAGGGACCCCTCTGTTTTAAGCATTAACAGGTTTCTCAAATAATTATGGAGGAGTAAAAGAAGCCCAACAGGGGAGATGAGGATAGGGAGAATGAGATGGCCAGCAACAACAGAAGCACCAGCAACAGAACAGGGAAGATTTCTAAAACAAGAAACTGTAAGTCAACTTAATTCATTCGACCATCAATCATACCAATCATCAAACATCATTTTTATTTTTTTCAATTATTATGATTATTTTCTTAATGTCCAAGATATTTACCAACCACTAACCATGAATGTTCCTCATTACGCTGTACATTTATGTTAATGCACTGTAATGTTATTCAATTTAGTTTAATTTGTACAGTCCACAATTGAACCAGCTTTAAAGTAAAGTAGGGGAGACCGAGGGGAGTCGAAACAATTTTCACATTTTGTTTCATACCCCAAATCCTAATGATAGAAATCGTATGTTATTAGTACTAATCGATAGGGCATTCTTTATTATCTAGAAATTGTAAGCGTTTATTTAACCGTAATAAGTCAACTTGTTTCAACTCCCCTCATACCGAGGAGAGTTGAAACATGTGATTTTTGAGAAGTATTAAGGTCTGTAAAATAAAAATGATGATATAATTTAAAGGTATTTAATAAAATTAAACTTTTGAAGTACAAAACAAACTTTTTTATTAATATTTTGTGCAGATATATCAGTTAAGTAGGTAACTACAGGTCTAATACAAATAATCAACTCCTAAAGTATTTAAAAGTACCATAACGTTTTACTCGTAACATTAATTAAAATAACAGTGAGATAAACAAATGGTGTTAAATTATAAGTCTTTGAAATAAAATAATTATTAACTTTTAGCCGTTTTTTAAGTATTAAAATAAGTTTTGATCAATATTTCTTCAAATATTTATGTTACAATAATCTCACAAATGTCAAAAATAAAAATATTATGATAATAAAAAGGGTCAATCTGACAAGCAGTAGTGTCAAACATTAAGTTCCCCATCAGCAAGTTTCATAAGCCCCGTTGTTGTATTCCAGACATTGCACCCATTTTTATTAGGCTTTGCTATTTGAGAATGGCTCTAAAAACAAAGGCAAAAGGATTCTTCTTCTTCTGAATAATAGCTGCTATAGTAACCGATGTTCCCCTCTCTGTGGAAGTCATGCCACTCACTTGTTTTTGTCTTCGTTGGGCAAAACGAAGTGAGTTGAAACAGCCTGTTTCAAATCCCCTCGGTACGAAAAAAGCTCCCAATTTTTAATCAATCCACAATCAAGAAGCAACTACACAGAAATCAATTGTACCAAACATATATAATCAATCTTTAGTTAATGAACCTTCGAACCATATATAATTTAAGCCAAAATACAAAACCCTTATGAAAATATAGGAGTCATAAAAAAACGTTAAAAACCTACTTTTCAAGATTTTTGTCACATGGCATGCAGAACTCCATAACCGCGCCACTTACGCCACTGACATGTCAGCGGGCGGAGGGAAGTGATTTATAAGCGAAGTTGCCAAATCGCTAGCGATTTTAAGTTCCAAGAAATCGCTACTGTTTCAACTCACCGCTGTTTCAACTCCCCTCGGTCTCCCCTACCTCGGGCTCTGACAGTCCGCTGGGAGCCCGAGATTATAACACGTATAATGAAGTAAAAAAACAGCGAAAAGGCTTTGATTCAAATTTAACAAAAATAATCCTAAATATAAGAAGATAGGGAGAGATGATGACACCCAGGAAGAGTACATTAAAAAAAGGTGGCTATAAATTTGAATGAGTAATAATAATAATTAAGGCTTAACGAACCCGAAGGTTCAATGCCGACACAACTCACTATCTGCACACCTCCAGTCACCGAGACCCAACTTCGAAAGATCTGCTTTAACGAAATCCTCCCACCTCCGTCTCGGCTTACCCCTCTTCCCTTTCCCATTCGGCGCCGCGCTTATTAATCTTTGCGGAATTCGTTCACTACTAAGTTTCGCAATTTCACACGCCCATTTTATTCGTCTCGCTGTTATCAGGTACAGTTCTTAGTCAACCATCTTAGTCGAACCATCTGGATATATGAGACAATATCTCCTTCCCTGAATAATCCCTGCAGTTCCTTATTGTTTCTGATTCACCAGGAGTCTCCAGTTTTTACTGCACCGAATATTCGACGAAAAACTTTCCTCTTCCAGACATTTAGAACTCTGTTCCATTCGGTAGTTAGGGTCCAACCTTCGCTACCATATGTGACAGTTGGCCTTACAACTGTCTTGTATATTAGCAGTTTTGCCAGTCTTGATAGGTTCTTGAACTTCAACGCCTTCTATAAACCCCACAGGCAGCGGTTTCCAGCAGCAATACGGGCTTTTATAGCCGATATAATCAGATTATCGGTGGTTATTAAACTACCGAGGTACCTGAATTCTTGACATGACTGTACTCGGTACTCTTCTAGTTGTATAATCCGCTCTTCATCGCATCTTTTTCCAGTCTGCATATACACGGTCTTCTGCTCATTGATCTTCAGCCCGATTTTCTTTGCAGCCCCTAGAAACTCTTCCAGTGCTCCTGACAGAGCTTGCCTTGTTCTTGCTGAGACCAGTACATCATCCGCAAAAGCCTTATGTTGGGTTAGGCGGTTGAATATGCTACCGCCCGGATTCGTTCTTACTTTACGAATTGCGGATTCCAACACCAGGTTGAAAAGCGGTCACCTTGACGTAATCCTTTCCCCACTTTAAATCCTTTGGAGCAGCTCCGTCCGATCTTGACTTTACAAGATGTATTTGTAACAGTAACACCAGTGAGTCGAATACGTTTTTTGGGAATCCCTAAAGAATTAAGGCATTTTACCATGTCCTCCCTATCAATGGTATTGTAGGCCTGCTTGAAATCGATAAATACATGGTGGAGAGTTACATTATACTCAATTGATTTCTCGAGTATTTGGCTTATTGAGAATATATGATCAGTGGTTGACCGACCTGGTCTAAAGCCACATTGGTACTCTCCTACTATTTTCTCTGCCCATTTTGAAAGCCTTCTGCTGATCGCTATAGAGAACACTTTGTAGACGATTCCTAGGAGGGATATTCCACGGTAATTTCTACACTCGGTTCGGCTCCCCTTTTTGAATATCGGACACACAAGTGACTCAGACCATTCCTCAGGCATTTTTTCAGAAGTCCAAACATCAAACACAATCTGGTACACATCTTCCCAGATTTCTTCTCCTCCATACTTGAGCATTTCTGCATGTATGCCATCACCTCCTTGTGCCTTATAGTTTCTGAGGTCTGAGATAATCTCCATTATCCCCTCTATTTCAGGTGGAGTATCTTCCTCTACAGATACCTTTTGCATGTCGAGCTGTGTGATTTTTATTCCACTCCTAATACTTCCTCAAAGTACCTCTGCCATCTACTTAGTACTTCCTCTTTGTCATGTAGTAGGCTACCCTGCTCATCCCTAACGGAGTCGACTCTTGGGGCGAATCCGTTCTTATATTCTTTGACAACTTTATAGAACTTTCTTGTCTCCTTGGCCTTGTAATGCTCCTCTAATTTCCCGAGTCTCTCATTCTCTTTTGTCCGTTTCTTTCTTCTACAAAGCTTCTTAGCTTCCTTCCTCTTTTGACGGTAAAGGTCAGTGGTTTGTCGTGTAACTCTTTGTATGTACTTAAGACGTGCTTGGTTCTTCTCTTCAAAGGCTCTTTGGCACTCATCGTCAAACCAGTCGTCTTTATACGCTCTTTGTCGCCGCCCCAAGACCTCTTCTGCCGCTTTTCCAAGAATTGCCTTAACTGACTCCCAGCGTTCTTCCGCAGATATATCCTGCCCTGCTGTTGTCATGGCAGCCCTATCTCGTTTACTCGCTCCTGGAATTCGCTTCGTATCTCCTCGTCCTTTACTTTTTCTACTTCGTAAGACACTACTTGTTCGCCCTGTCCACCTCTTCTTCCAGCCAGCTTCTGCCTGTACTTGGCTGTAACAAGAAAGTGGTCACTATCGGCATTAGCTCCTCTGAAGCTCCGTACGTCCAGTACGTGTGAAGCATGTCGCGTATCAATCAGAACATGATCAATCTGGTTCCTTGTCATGTTGTCGGGAGACATCCATGTTTCTTTGTACACAATATGACTATTGTTTGCCATATTTATTTCAGTATTAAAAATGTGTATACACACTTAATTTTAGATAGGAATTTTTCGCAAGCGCTCTAACTATATAAAATGGTTTGTAAAATAAAAAAAATTACATTTCTTTTTTTCATGAATTTATATATTTTTCAATAGTTAAGAAAACAAAGATTATTTGGTACATCGTCTGAATATTGCACCATTTACTTCAGTGCTGATTTGCACCATTTATTCACTCCCAGATAATCAAGCCATCACGCTACATTTATGAGCTGATAAATTTCATTAAATGTACAGTTTAAAAATGTTTTATCTTCAACGTCTTACTTAATAAGGAAAACATATTATTTTTTGTATAAGAAGGTACAAGCACTAAGTAATTAAGAGAACATGGCGGGAGGAGGAGAGATAGGACCGGAAATAGCTTTGAGCTTCTCCTCTGCTCATAAATATTACTTCACTTGACGTGCCTCTACCAAATATATAACCGTCCCAGCTCCTTTTAAATTAAGAAATATTTTTTTCTAAGCATCTCCACATATATTACTTTTTTTATATATCATTATGTTGGAATTATATATTCCTCATAGGAAAGTTGAGAAAATGTATCATGGTTCTGAAGTATTTATTCAACCACAAAATATATAAAGAAAAAGAATATAATAAAGAGAAACAATTGATTGGAAAAAAAAAATCTCAAATTGTATTTCATTGCTATATAGCAGACTTATTATCTGTTTTTGAATATATTTTACAATTTTAAGTATAAATATAATTCAGAGGGATGTAAAGATCGTTGTTTTCTTTTAGATTAGAATGGTAGATTGCTAGGATTAAGCAATTATCAAGATAACAATTCCTGCAGCCATAAAATTCATTGCAATTAAATACGCTGAATTCCTTTGTAAAATAAAAATTAGAATTATTTTAATAGTCAACCAGTCTTATTCCTCTAAAATTATTTGCTTTAGTGATAAATAAGGCTATGATTGACTAGTACACATTTTATTTTCTACTTGATAAGGGCACTTAGCCTATTTTACAAATTACAAATAATTTTATGGTCACAGGGATTTGTCCCTTGATAAAATGACGTAATTGCCGAAACGTCGAAGCGAAAATTTAATATAAGGTGTAATAATAAACTGTAAAACTTCTGTGGTTTAAAGAATATTTATCATCGAAAATATAACAATTATCTATGCCAACGAATTGATACAACTTAAATATTCGAGGAGGTTACAAAAATGATAACGTTATAACACACAATCATATGACTTGAGCTTCACTATCAAGACACAGACTTAGACTAACTCTTTCAGTCACTCGCTCCTTATATATAATCGTAAATGGTCAGGTCTAGACTGTTCCAGAACAACGTGGACATTTCTACGTCTTCGTGGACTAGGCTCGAAAGATCTGGAACCAAACAGTTTGTTCCAACCGCTAATATAATTTCAACAAACGATCTGGGATTAGAAATCATATGTTGTTTTTCTTTTATTTAACGATTTAACGTTACAATACGATCGGACGAATGGGAGCGGGGAAGCTAATTGGAAATGCTTTGGGTTGCACAGTTCGAATCTCGCTTGACCAAGAAACAGTAGGTACTTCCTTGCCCAGTACTTAACACAAAAAAGCTTCATGGTCTAATGTTATAACGTACCTATATTTTAAGGATGCGCGTTTTAAAAGGATAAAACGTTTTAGAATAAAATGGCTACCAAAGTCATTTTATACATACACCGTAACTTTGCCAATAATGCCCCGGTTTGGAATTTTTTTTTTTTGTAAGAATTTTATAATCTGTTGAGTGACCCTCTTTGACTCAAAAAATCATATGCTCAAGGAATTCCAGAAAATTGCAAACTAAAATTTTTACGTAAATATTTCCTTAACTATTAAAAGTAGGAAAGTAAAATTTTCTTCATTTGTTTATTAACAATAATAATCTGTAAACTAGAGAGACTTTTATTACCTTATATTAATTTTTAATATTTAAATCAATATTACAATCCATAAATTGAAGCATTATATCTACAAACTACAGTCAGAGTACGACGGTTGGAACTACAAGACACAAGAAAGGGTTTATCTCTGGCTTTATGGCCGCTGGTTTCGGATCTGCACTCAGCAGACCAAGATCAGCATCTCATGGATGTCTGGATATCACTAAGCAATAGATAACCACCTAGATACCAGATACCAAACGTCTACCATTTTGCCGCAATAATATACCCATTCGAATTATATCCTTCTGATAGTCGCGCCTCCTAGACAGACAGAGTAGACAGAGTGTAGGAGCGCCTATCTCATAGATAAAACTAGTTTGCCTTTTTAATCAACATATTTATATACATCTTTGATGCGCGGTCATAAGAGCTTAAGTCACTATTAGCGCATTTGGAGAGCATGCCGTAATATTATAGCACGAAATCAGAGCTATCAATTGGTATTAATGTGTTGAGTCAACTATATTGTTTTATAAAAATAATTAAATAATTAAATTTTACCCAATATTTTGAACTCTGCTGTTGCTCTCCTGAAAAATTCAAAATTTTGACTTAAGCCCTTATGACCGCATCGAAGATATACATGTTTAAAAATGCAAACAAGTTATTAACTTTGCCTCGCCATATAGTCTGAAAGAAGAAATCGTAAAATAAATATTGGATGCGCGGTCATGAGAGCTTAAGTCAAAATTTTGAATTTTTCATGAGAGCAACAGCAAAGTTCAAAACACTATGTAAAATGGAATTATTGATATTATTTGTAATTGTAATTTTTATAAAACAATATAAGTAGTTTGACTTAAGACTAGGTAATATCAACAGGTATCTCTATTTTCGTTCTATAATATTACGACATAATCTCCAAATGCTCAAATAGAGAGTTAAGCCCTTATGACCACGCATCAAAGAAATAAAATAGTAAATATATAACATTATTACAGGCCACGTGTATCTGACACGTTTTTTCACATATGCATTAATAGCTCACAGCAAATCGAAATAAATGGTAAAGGCATTTTGGGACTGAGAAAGTAATGTGCCCAGCAGCACCTTTTTCTCTTCTTTGAACTAATTCAGGAGAGGTCTCTCATCCAGCTTCTTTTTAGCTGCCTCCTACCAGGAATGTCAGCGGTGGCTAGGTCGTTAATTAGCCTATCGGTATGTCCATGTACTTCAAAGACCATGTACTTGCATAAAGAGGTCGTCTCTGTTGTTCGATAGTCGATTGTTCAAAGTCTGTATGTACCTATTGTTAGGTAACTTATGTACCATGGAGCGGGGTCACCTGTGGTGTTGTTGTTAGCATGGCAACCTACAATACTAAAGATCGCGGGTTCGATTCCAGCGGTGGCCCTACGATTTTTTAATGGGGGTAAAAAAGCCTTAGCTATGCCGTCTCTCGGATAGGACGTAAAATGGAGGTCCCAAACCTGTACGATGTCAGGTACTCGTTAGAGATTCCTATCCTAATTATACTTGGATAGGCAAAATTTAGGACTCCCACTGTAGCATCGTCCGATTAGCCTTAGTAGCATAAAAATGGACGTTAAACAAACAAACAACAATGTACCATGGAGCGTCTCTTATTAATATTATTATATTATTATTTTTTTTACTAAGGCTTTAACCAATAGGATCATTATTGCTTTATATTAATTCATAGAAACTGCAACTTGGTAGCTCTTATTAGTTTGTAACATTTTGATGGACATGTTTGTTTTTTTTGTAAGTGCGTCCTCTCTCCTCAGCCGAAAATCATCTGTATATATATATATATATATATATATATATATATATATATGTGTGTGTGTGTGTGTGTGCGTTTTCTACGCGTACAAACCATTTGGAGGGACTTTTTAAAAAAAGGCACAGAGTAAAAAAAAAAAAAAATGTAAATGTAAAAAATATGAAAACAAAAATTATATGAAAAAAGTATTGTCAAATCTTCTAGTTATGATGAAATAAAATGAAAAAGCAGTAGAACATACAGAAATTGGATGAATTAATTTGCATTTGCATATCAAATAAAACAGAATCTGATTGAATACGTCCTCTGATAGGACGCAAAACGGAGGTCACGAGCCTGTACGATGTCAGGTACTCGTTAAAGATTCCTATCCCAACTAAACCTGGATAGGCAAAATTTAGGACTCCCAGATTAGCATCGTCCGAATAGCCTTGCTGACAAAAAGGGACGCTAAAAAAAAAAAAAAAAAAAAAATTTTTAAATTATACCAAGATTGTAGGTATCGGGATCCTGGTTTGCATATATAAGTGGATGAATTAATTTGCATTTACAAATGAAATAAAACAGTATCTGATTGAATACGTCCTCTGATAGGACGCAAAACGGAGGCCCCGAGCCTGTACGATGTCAGGTACTCGTTAAAGATTCCTATCCTAATTATACCAGGATAGGCAAAAATCTGGACTCCCACAGTAGCATCGTCCGATTAGCCCTAGTAGCATAAAGGGGATTAAAACAAACCACAAATAATAATAGTAATTTAGATAATTTAGGTAATCTGTACGTACGTGGTTCAATAAAGATCGATTAATGAGGTAGGGAGACCGATGCATCGAGAAACACGGGGCCAGGTAGTAATGTAGAGGGAGTAGTTACGGAAGTGTATTAGGGGGCTTCCGGTAGATATGGCGGGGGCGGGAATGAAGTTGGCGGGAAGATTGCATCCTTAATGACTAACTAACTATGAAAGTTATCTAACTGCAACAACAATTTGCATATCCTTAGCTCGCCATTATGCAGCCCAGGTCCTGATCTTTATTCATCGTTACGTTTATCGCCTGCTCCCGATCGGTTCCTGCCCAGCCTTGAGGAAGGAATGGCTAACTATTTATAAGGAACTAGTGATCGACAATATCTCTGGTTGGGGTGAGAATTACGGGAAACATTATTATGAGGTGGGGGCATAACAAATATAACATCAGTAGTGACATTTCAAAACTAGCCTTATCCATACCAAAGAGGTACTATTTATTATAAAAAAGACATATGGAATAAATAATGAGATAAATTTTATTTTATAAGTTCTAACCATACTTCTCTGCTAATGCTCAAATTATAATATTTTAGTTTTGAAATTATACGAGCAATCCCAGCCACGCGTTGCTGTAGCTCAGTAGCTATAATGCGTTGAATTAATTATATCCTATTCATGTTAATACAATCTAATCAAAATTCACTGATAAAGATAAAAACGTTTCAGCTATTGAGCTAAACTCAAGAAGATTTCCACCGCTCGTCTTCCGTAGACAAGACCTGATGAATAATTATATCACGAAAATCTCTATAAAACCTACGAACCCAGCTTACGCATATATATTTAATCCACTTCACATTAGAAACTATGAAATAAACCGCTCCAGGTCTGCTCCACTAGGAATCAGACAAAAAGCAATCGTAGACGAAATTAATAACTTGCACAGAGAGCTAACTGATCCCCCATTCGCTGTTCCTCCCTGGAAACAACAACCTCAGTTTAAAATAGGCTTATCTTATAAAAAAATGTATAAAACTTCCAACAGCCACAAATTTCATAGAATTGAACAAAAATATCATGACCATGAAGTGCTATATACAGATGGATCAAAGAAGGACGAAAACACCGGATTCGCAGTAATTCACAACGGCGAAGCAAAAAAGTACAAAATGCCCTCGTATTGTACGATATTTACAGCATAACTGCAAGCCATCTCCACTGCACTCTATCTTTCTATAAATAGTCAAAAACCGAATATATTAATATGCTCAGATTCAATATCAGCTCTCCAAAGTATAAATAACTTTAATAAAACCGGACCGACATTAAACAGAATTCACAAATACCTAGATACCCTGAACAACCTCGGTAAAAACGTCACATTCCTCTGGACCCCAGGACACTCCGGGATACCAGGCAATGAAGCCGCAGATAGAGCAGCTAAAGAGGCAGCCGATAGTACAGCTCCCGCTCTACAAATGTACGAGCCAAGCGATATGAAGGCACACCTCAAGAATAGAGTCCGCAAAAGTTGGGAATCAATGTGGGAAGAAGTCCCAAGTTCCAATAAGCTAAAAAATATCAAAAGAAATATAAGACCCTGGATAAGTGCATTAAGAGATAACAGAAGGGAAGAAGTGGTCTTGACAAGACTGCGGATCGGCCACACCAACCTGACCCATGTTCACTTGATCTCGAGGGAAAGCTCACCACAATGCGAGACCTGCCAGCAACCGCTAACAGTTCAACATTTAATTGAGGAATGCAGAGCGCTGCAAAGTAATTTCCAAAGGAACAAAGTGCCCCGCCGTAGAGAATTAGCACTCAATAACTCTAAGGAAATGATAGACGGAGTTATCAAAATATTAAAAGAAACAGAGTTCTTCCATAAAATTTAATAAGAAGAATAACATGTAGAAATTTTTTTTTTTTTTTTTTTTTTTTTTTTTTTATAAAATTTGGAGGGCTTATTAACCGTGAAGTTGATCGCCCAGATAAACCACTAACCTAACCTAACCTCAAGAAGATTTAAAATAGGACATTACGCAAAATTTAAAATTTTTTGGTAAAGAATTACATGGGTTAAAGTTTTAATTTTTTACATCTCATATTTGTTTACTTTTTTATTTATTTATTTTTTACATCTCATATATTAATACTACAGAAGTATTAACGATCCATTCATTTAGCATTCACTGGATTATTTCAGCAGAGGCGAGATTAAATATAAATAACACACAATTAAAAGGAACTAATAAAGAATATAATTGCAATAGGGTTTAGTACAATCATAATAGACAGTTAGCAAAAATGTACCAAATTAATCTTTTGCCACAATACATATTAAATAAATTCAGAATATAACACATGATGATATGAGATAGGGTATCAGAAGGTTCTACCTTAACCAGCTTATGTTCTTACAGTATTAATTATCAAAACATAAATATTTAATTTTACGAATGAGATAGATACCTTTAATTGACAAATTTTTACTTTCACTTACCTATATATGAAATATATAGTAAGTGGAAGTATTGCGATCGTGAAAAATTTCGACTTCCGGTTTTCAACGGAAATACACGTTTTGGGGTCCCCTAAGTCCAACTAACCAAGTCCCGCGAAATGGTCTGTGTGTGTGTGTGTGTGTCTGTGTGTGTGTGTGTGTGTGTGTGTGTGTGAACAGACTAGCTCAAAAACTATAAACCATGCAAACCTGAGATTGGGTATTTAGTGTATGTATATGCCCGCGATGTGACAGCAAAAATTTCATCAAAATTGGTCAAAAGGAGGGGGTACTTTATTTCATAACTTTTTACGTTTTTTTCGATTTTCTCAAAAACGGCTCTAACGATTTTGATTAAACTGAGTATTTAATTTAATCATATGCCCGAGATATGACTGTAAAAATTTCATCAAAATTGATCAACCGGAGGGAGGACTTTACTTAATAAATTTTTTATCATTTTCAAGTGTTTTTTTATTTACTCAAAAACGGCTTTCACGATTTTGATCAAACTGGGTATTTAATGTACGTATATGCCAAAGATGTGATAGCCAACATTTCATCAAAATTGATCAACCGGAGGGGGGACTTTACTTAATAAATTTTGTATCAATTTCACGTGTTTTTTTAATTTACTCAAAAACGGCTTTCACGATTTTGATCAAACTGGGTATTTATGTATGTATATGCCTAAGATGTGATAGCCAACATTTCATCAAAATTGATCAACCGGAGGGGGGACTTTACTTAATAAATTTTGTATTATTTTCACGTGTTTTTTTTTATTTACTCAAAAACGGTTTTCACGATTTTGATCAAACTGGGTATTTGATGTATGTATATGCCAAAGATGTGATAGCTAACATTTCATCAAAATTGATCAACCGGAGGGGGGACTTTACTTAATAAATTTTGTATCAATTTCACGTGTTTTTTTTAATTTACTCAAAAACGGCTTTCACGATTTTGATCAAACTGGGTATTTATGTATGTATATGCCAAAGATGTGATAGCCAACATTTCATCAAGATTGATCAACCGAAGGGGGCACTTTATTTCATAACTTTTTTTCTAATTTTTAGATTTTCTCAAAAACGGCTTTAACGATTTTCTTCATATTCGTCATGTTTAATGAAAATTGAGTGTTATTTAATATCAGGTAAGCGTTATCATTATTAAAATGTTCTGAGGGGTTTATAGAGCAAATGAAAACAAAAATAAGAAATGAATGTGGAAAAGTGGCATAACTTTGAGAAGTGGCATTAACAAAACGCATTAATTTCTTATCTTAGTAAGTTGGTAATTGAAAGATGTGTGTTGCGCGCACGCACCAGATTTTTTTTTTAAATGTTCGCATTATTGTACATATTGCGTTTTGATATAGATGTAAAAAACAGCAATAAACACATTAAAAATAAACGGAAATAAATATAACAAACTGAAAATATTTATGCTTAGACAAATGTCTTTTTTCATATACTTCCATGATTTGAAACTTGAATTCTTTTTTTTCTGTCTTCAAACATTGATTCGCACCCGTCAGAGGTCAGCGACAATCAGCGAATTCGATGGCAGCAACGCAATAATATGTAAGGCATATAAGGCATGAAGGAACGTAAGTGCCCAGCAGCACCTCTTTCCGGACTTGACACTAATTCAGGAGAGGAGGTCTCTCATCCAGCTTCTTTTTAGCCGCCTTCTAACGGGCATGTCAGCCGTGGCCATGTCGTGAATTAATCTGTTGTTATGTCCTTCTAATTTAACAAAAAAGCGTGAATAAAGCGTTCGGATGTGTTGTTGGATAGTTGGTTGTTGTAAGTCTTTTTAGCTGAGCCAAAAATCTGTGAGGCATATGTCCAAATGGGTTCAAGTAAGTAGGTGTATGTATTCAGTTTTTTCGTGGAAAAAAGAGAGTAAAGAATTTTTAAGCGTATGTTCAAGGTCTTTTTTTTTTCATTTTGACATGTGGGCCCCAAGTCATCCTTCTGTCGAACAGAAGTCCGAGATAACTTACAGTTTCTGTCTGTGGAATTTGGATGTCGCCGATATAAACTGGTGGACATGTATCTCGTCTGAATGTGAAACTTATGTGTTGTGATTTGTCATGATTTAATTAAATTTTCCATAGTGAGTACCATTTTTGTTATTGAAGTAAATGGTTCTGTATATTCAATGAGGCAAGACTGGGGCCATGGTGTATTGTTAAAATTGCGGTATCGTCAGCGAAGTTAGAAGCTGCAGGCAGAATTTTAGAGTTGGTAGGTATGTCGTGAGTGTATATGATGTAAAGTAACGGAGCCAGTATTGATCCCTGCGGAACTCCTGCTAAGATTGGTCGGATTGAAGAAATCTCTGAGCCCTGCCGGATAGAGAAGAATCAGTCCGATAGGTAGGATTGGAGTAGAAGATAGCATGCGTGGGGTAGTATGGTTTTGAGTTTGAAGAGAAGCCCCTGGTGCCAGACCTTATCAAGTGCTTGGGCAACGTCCAGAAATACATCAGTTGCGTATTTTTTTGCTCTAGTGCTCCAGCAATGTAATTCGTTACTCTGTGTAGATCTTGTGCCGTTGAATGGGAAGTACGAAAACCGAATTGATGGTCAGGTATTATATTATTTTTGGTCAGTGTGTCAATTAATCTTTTGTATAGTAATTTTTCGAGAGGTTTGGAACTTTTTCTTTTTTGTGAATCATTTTGATGAGTGAATATTTCCATTGAATGGGGAATTTATTTGTCCTGAACATTCAGTTGTATATTGCAGTAAGGTACACTAGAGCTTTCCTAGGCATGTGTTGGAGCGCATCGACTGTTATTAAGTCATAACCCGGGGCTTTCCTTTTCGGTAGGTATCCGATGTGGTGTGCTACTTGTGAAGGAGTAAAATAATGTGGTGTCAGATTCTTATTTATATTTTGGAAAAAAAAAAAACAATAAAAATTACAAATCGAAATAAATATTCATAGCACCTCAGTGATTTAACTCTTCCATTTAATATTCCACGTTCGTAAAAATCCATCGTATCTGGGGCCCGAAAAATGGTCCTATATATATTTAGTATTATATAAATAAATATTTTACTTTTTAAATATCAATAAGTTTTAATTTAAGCATTGATTGAGCTCTACATAGTCAGTCACCCTTTCACTGATCTTAATAAAGAATTTTATCAGCCTCCCCTTAGACGAAACCCTGTGTCCTACAATATTGTATATCTGATGACTAAATTTAGTAATTTATTTGCAGGTATGAAATAGATCTCACTACAATCGTCTTTCAGAACATCTTAGAAGTGCCTAAGTAGTTTCACCTCGCTAAGAACGTTCGCCATCCAGCTAGCGAGTGCCACGACATCGCTTCCAAAAGTGAGCATTATAAACAATAACTAAATTTAAATAAAAAGTTGTATTTTTCTTTTTTTAATTTCATATTTACTTTCAGGTATCCAATGAAGTGAATGGTGAATAACTTTACGAGGAAGGAAATAAATAATTTCATCTATTTATTAATTTTATTTAAATATATTTTTTATTAAAATGCCTTGAATGTTATACTATCATTTTTAATACTACCCTATTTTTCACACAATATATTTCTGTTAACTGGCCCAGTCAAGGCAGCCCTCGAAATTCTGTCAGTGCGGATTGAAAATTATAAGTTGTTCTAAGTTTATTTGTTGTATATAGTAATAATAACATTAGGAATCATATTGTTTGGTTCTACCAAGAAATCAACAGAAGAATATATTCTAACATTAAAGTTATCAAAATTACGTTCGCGATACTCTCAAATAGAAAATATGTAAAACGGATGAAGCGACTAACGCTGTATCGTTAATTCCACCGCCTGGCTGCCTTGAGAATCCCCACAGTGACATATACCCAATAATAGCATGAAATATACGAGACAAATGGCAAATGGATTCGACTTGGACAACGGAAAATTAAGTACTAAATATGACCATTGAAATCATCAATTCGGAACATCTGGCGAGAAGAAATCATTTTAACAAGGTTACGAATTGGACATACACTACTCACACATCATCATTTGCTGACTGGAAAACCAAGACTAACCTGTACACAGTTTAACATGACTTTTAAAGTTAAACTCTTACTGACTGGCTGCAAACAATAGATAGACGATAGTATGCATTTTTCTGCTATATCAAATTAATTAAAGCAAATAAACGTACATGAATACATCTAAAGACACTCTCATTTATAAAAAAAAAATTTCATTATTATCTACGTATTGATTTATTTTTTACTTTCACTTACCGATATATGAAATATATAGTAAGTGGAAGTAATGCGATCGTGAAAATTTTTTCAACGGATATACACGTTTTGGGGTCTCCTGAGTCCAAATAACCAAGTCCCGCGAAATGGTCTTTGTGTGTGTGTGTGTGTGTCTGTGTGTGAACAGACTAGCTCAAAAACTATAAGCCGTGCGAATCTGAAATTGGATATTTAGTGTATGTATATGCCCGCGATGTGACAGCAAAAATTTCATCAAAATTGGACGAAACGGGGTGGGTACTTAATTTAATATCTTTTTAGGTTTTTATCGATTTTCTCGAAAACGGCTCAAACGATTTCGATTAAATTGAGTATTTGATGCATTAATAAGCCCGAAATTCAACTGCAAAAATTTCATCAAAATCGATCAGCCGGAGGGGGTACTTTACTTAATAAACTGTGCCCCACTTTTACTTGTTTTTTTTTATTTACCCAAAAACGGCTTTAACGATTTTGATCAAACTTGGTATTTAGTATATGTATCTGCCCGCGATGTGGCAGTAAAAATTTCATCAAAATTGATCATTTGGAGGGGGCAGTTTACTGAATAAATGTCTCATTTTCAGGTGTGGTTTTTATTTACTCAAAAACGGGTTTGACGATTTTGATCAAACTTGGTATTTGGTGTATGTATGTGCCCGCGATGTGACAGTAAAAATTTCATCAACATTGATCAAATGGAGGGGGTACTTTACTCAATAAATTTTGTATCATTTTCACGTGTGTTTTTTATTTACTCATAAACGGCAAAAATAAGAAATGAATGTGGAAAAATTTGTGACTTTGTAAAGTGGCAATTAACAACAAACGTCAATTTCTAATCTAAATAAGTTGGTAAGGGAAAGTTGTGTGTTGCGCGCACGCACCAGATTTTTATAATAACAATTTACTATTTTTACTTTCACTTACCTATATATGAAATATATATTAAGTGGAAGTATTGCGATCGTGAAAAATTTCGACTTCCGGTTTTCAACGGAAATACACGTTTTGGGGTCCCCTGAGTCAAAATAACTAAGTCCCGCGAAATGGTCTGTGTGTGTGCGTGTGTGTGTGTGTGTGAACAGACTAGCTCAAAAACTATAAACCGTGCGAACCTGAAATTGGGTATTTAGAGTATGTATAAGCCCGCGATGTGACAGCAAAAATTTCATCAAATTTGCTCAAAGGGAGGGGGTACTTTATTTAATAACTTTTTACGTTTTTTCGATTTTCTCAAAAACGGCTCTAACGATTTTGTTTAAACTGAGTATTTGATCTATTTATATGCCTGAAATATGACTGTAAAAATTTCATCAAAATTGATCAACCGGAGGGGGGACTTTACGTAATAACTTTTGTATCATTTTCACATGTTTTTTTTTATTTACTCAAAAACGGTTTTAACGATTTTGATCAAACTTGGTATTTGATGTATTTATATGCCCGAGATATGACTGTAAAAATTTCATCAGAATTGATCCACGGGAGGGGTGACTTTACTTAATAAATAAAAAAAACGGGGCTTTTTTATTTACTCAAAAACGGCTTTAACGATTAACAAAAATAAGATATGAATGTAGAAAAATGTGTGACTATGGGAAATGATATTTAGCAAAACACGTCAATTTCCAATCTAAGTAAGTTGGTAAGTGAAAGTTGTGTGTTGCACGCACGCACCAGATTTTTTTATAATTATAATTCACAATTTCTATTCATCGTATTGCTGTTAGGTGCACAATGATTTTGGTTAACATGTCTTTTGCTAAACCGAATAGATTCGATGTTTTTCCCACACGTGAAAAGGCGAAAAATAATTGCCCTTGGAAAAACACGGATTTTCCTAGTCCAAGACGGAAAACATAAATTTGGCTACTATAAGCTTACCCACTCTAAATATCTGGGAAAAAAATGAATTTTTGTGTCAATAAATCAACTTACACCGCCATCTGTTGGAAATTTATTGATCTAACAAATAATCACTCTGAAATAAGCATTTAATTTGCTGTAAAAGAAATATTGAGGCCAATAATCGATAAAAAATCTATCCTATATTTTAAGTTGGACAAAACTACACACAATGGACCAAATTTTATCGGTCGAGTAGTTTCTGATTTTCACCCCCGACAAACATCGTGGCATGTGATTTTTATACATATATGAAGAATAAAGATAGTGAAAATAAGGTGTATTTTCAATTAATATTAGAAACAGTATTTGTAAAACTGAAGAACGCTGTTTTTTCAAGGATGCTCATTGCAAACATCTTCAGGTAATGAGGTCACGAGTATTGAAAAAACACTGAAACACACAAATTCGCTCTAAATACGTCTCGAGAAAGCTTTTCTTTTTCTTTCTTTTCTTTTCACTCCCTGAGCTTATGATCGGGAGCAGAGCACGAGAGTTGTCAAGGCTAAGTATCTTTTGTCGTTCGCTAACGAGGCGGTAATTTGGCGGGAGCTTGTCCTCTCCCGCCCTCCCAAATTGACAAGGCGGGACCCCCCCCCCTTACGAGAACAGGCGGGAACCAGGAGGAGATGAGTGTTTACACAATTGCGAGGGATCGATTGTGCTCAGTTTTCGAGTGGCGGGGTTCTCGAGTACCTGGGCCCCCGATCCGATGTTCTAGGGCCATTCATGTACTTCCGGATGTTCCTGAGTGGGGAGGAGGTTGTCATTACAAACCGGTTCTGCGGCGATGGGAAATGAAAGGAGTACCGAGGACGACTTAGAATACAAAAGAACACTTGTTTGTATTTAATCCTCCACCCATGAGGGTTATTGATCAAAAAAACATAGGGGAGAGTGGGGTTGGTTGGCAACAGTTTTCACTTTTTTTATTGTCGAGTCGTTCCTGTTAATATAATCCCAATGGGGCTAATACCACTGTAAACTCCAAGTATTAGAGTACTTCAAGTATTTTTTTCACAGCATAATATTTAATACTAAGATCATAGAAAGTTGAAGAATTCGTCAATCCAGAGTATGCCAATTAACCCCCTATGTGGGGCAGGTTGGGGTTGTTTAGCCATCTCATTTAAATACCGCCTGACACATGTTATTGTTATTAAAAGCTGCACTATAATGGTATAATAATTTTGAATCTTTTTTTAACAGCTTTTAAGAGAAAATAGAATGACAATGGAAGAAGATAGAAGTTTAGACTGTCATCACTTTTTGCATAAGAAAAATTGCTCTCATCTTCATCGCTGGAACTAAAGACAATTGGTAGTTTCACCTTTGATTATGTTTACCATGCTTTTGTGAATTGCTACTGCGCCAAAAAAAAAGCTGAAAAGATCCAGGGGATAACAATCAAACAAGAAACTGGTAAGTCGAAAGATTAGGTTTTTCAAAGGAGTTTGGGGTTATGTGAACAGAATCGGAGTCAAATGTTTTTCCTTACGTTTAAATCAATTTTGCTGAAAATATAAAAATTTACTTACATGTCCTAAAATCAATCAATGAAGCACACTCTTATCTACACTGTTAGCATCGGATCGAAAACTTAGGACAAGACTCCCGAGGTCGAGCGAGTCACATGGTGCAATGGTGGGGTCTTCACAACAGGTGTGACGGAAACTATAAGCCAATGGCCAACCTACCCCCTATGCCAACCAACCCCGCTCTCCCCTACTTAAGGCAAAATATTTTTACATTAACTAAATCAGCTAGCCGACTAGGGTAGGCAACTACACCTGTGGTGTAGAATCTGGCATAGCAGTTTAAAATGCTTAAGGTTGTGGGTTAGTATCCTGCCAGGTGACCCTAGGATTTCTCAAAGGGAGTAAAAAATCCTATATGGAGGTCCCAGGCCTCTACGATGTCAGGTACAAGTCAATGATCCCTATCCTAATTATCCCTCTATAGGCAATATTTAGGCATCACCCGATTAGCGTTAGTACCATGAAGGGATGTTAAATAAACATACTAATAATTTGAATAGCCGGTTACTTTCCAATAATCGCAGTGATCTCTAAAAAATAATATATGATATATTTTACTATAAAAAAATATATATGAAATAGATTATATTTTCCAAGTATATGATATATGTTCCAACCATATGCCTTCTTTCTTATAATCTCTCTGCAAATTTTCAAATCACATCTTCACTTACCTAACCCTTTAGACAATTTTATAAAGTTTTCAGTAATGCAATGTTCATTTTCTGTCAATATTCCGTTATTTATTAAATATTCTCTGTTTTGATTACATTAAATATATATAGATATAATATTATAGTTTGGCGGGAGCTTGTAAAAAGGGGGCCGTTTAGGTTAAAGCCTAGCATGCTCACCAGCTTGTCGAAACCCAGAGGGTAAACCGATTCGCAGCTAGGCAGCTCTGCTGTCGACGATAGTTTTGCAATTTAGTAAGGGCGAGGCAACGAATAACATCTGCATGCAAGCCAATTTGATAAAAAAAACGAACGACAGACAAATAAATATAATTAAATAAATAAAATTAATTAGTAATAATTTTGTTAATAACTATATGCGCGAACCCACAAACCTGAAGGAGGCAAGGTCCTGGAAGTTAATGGGGCTATAAACCTGTTGTTAGAAATTCAAAATAAGTAAAGCCGAAGACCGACAATGCTGCCAAAATATATAAGAAGATTTTTGGAGAAATCTTGAGCCATAATCCCCGGTTTCGCCCCGAATAAGCACACCGCTTAAGATGACGAGAAATATAGCTTTGATGGGAATTTTAGGATAGGCTAGCCAATCAGAAGAAGTGTGAAGAGAGTGGGGGAAAGACGATTGATATGGAGGAGGGAAAGAGAGGAGTGGGAAAACTGGCAGAATTTCGGAGGTTGAGACGGGCAGGTCCAGGGGTCCAGAGAGAGCTGAGAGGAGATGGGGTTTTAGAGAGCGCTAGAGATAACAGGGACTGATCTACACAAGAGACTTGAAATGATCCAGAGAGAGTGCCCACCAGATAACTTGCAGATTAAGATACAGTACTAATTGCAATATTGCGTGGTATGCATTCAATAAATTATGTTAACTTGCCGGTCAGGATCCAGTAACTAAGTTGTGTTTGTAAAATATCTTTATAAGATTTATTCTTCTTCTTCTTAATTGGCGTCACGGTCCATTCAGAACCAAAGCCTCCTCCATTATTCTGCTCCATTCCACTCGGTCCGTGGCTTTGGTACGCCATCGTCGTATATTCAGCTGCTGAAGATCAGCCTCCACGTCATCCAGCCATCTTTTGCGAGGTCTACCTCTCTTTCTTGATCCTCCCGGATGACCATACAGCATTTGTCTAGGCAATCTCGACGAAGGCATCCTTTTCACATGTCCCAGCCAGCCCAACCTTCTTTTCTTTATTATTTTAATGATGTCTGCGTCCGGAAATAATTCTTTTAATTCGGAGTTCTTCCTTATCCTGTACCCCTCAGTATCTCTAATGGGCCCAAACATTTTCCTTAGAACTCTTCTTTCCCATGTTCTCAGCAAGTTCTCACTCGCTCCAGTCAGGACCCAGGTTTCACAGCCGTATGTCACAATTGGTCTAATTATAGTTTTGTGAAGCTGTATCTTTGCACTTCTGGGAAGATGTTTGAGTTGGAGGGCTTTTAACATGGCATAAAGACTTCTGTTACCAGCATCGATTTTAGCCTTTATGTCTTCCACTGTATCATTATTTCTCGTAATGATTCCTTCCAGTTATTTAAAGGAACTGCATGCTGGAAAGTTGTGGTCTCCTATTTTCACCTCTTTTTCCATCAAAGCACCATCTCTAGTGGTCATTAGGTACTTAGGTTTCCCCTCATTAATGACCAGGCCCAGTTCTTTTGCTCCTTTTTCCAGCTCCTCCAATGCTCCAGTCATCGGCGTAGGCCATATGTTGGGTTAATCTGTTGCAGATGTTCCCTCCTGGCTTGGTTCTTATTTTTCTAATAGCGTGTTCTAATGCTAGGTTAAAAAGTACTGGGGACAGAGGGTCTCCTTGACGTAGGCCACTTTTCACTTCAAACTCATTATTGGTGTACGGATGAACTTTGACTCTGCATTTCGTGCCTGATAGAGTCATTTTAATCAAACAGATAAGTTTTTTTTGCATACGCAATTCATTCAGTGCCACCAGCAGTTGTTTTCTGTCGATGGTGTCATACGCCTGTTTAAAGTCTATAAACAAATGATGGAGAGTAAGGTTATATTCGTAAGACTTTTCCAGCATTTGCCTGAGAGAGAACAGATGATCGGTTGTGGATCTTCCTTGTCTAAATCCACTTTGATATTCGCCAACCATTCCTTCGGTCCATGTACTCACCCTTCGGCACAATGCTATTGACAAAACCTTGTATGAAGTATTTAGGAGGGATATAGCTCTGTAGTTTCCACATTCTAGTTTGGCGCCTTTTTTATAAATAGGACAGATAATTGCCTCTGACCATTCTATTGGCATTCTTTCATTTAACCATACATCCCATATAATGAGGTACAACTCTTCCCAGAGATCCCCTCCACCATACTTAAGGAGTTCACTGGGAAGGCCATCAATACCGGCAGCTTTATTATTTTTGAGCCCCATGATAATTTCGATGATCTCTTCTCTATCCGGCGGTACATCTGCATCTTCTATTTCATCCCTGCCTCTATCTTCAAGGGATGTCTCTCTATAAACAGAGCTATTTAATATAAGATTTATTAGAAGGGGGTATTAATGATTTACATTCTAAATCGATAAAATTAAATATGGTGTTCAATTTAGATTTGTTTCTTTATTTTTATTCATCCCCTGAGACGGGTTTCTTAAAATCCTCTGGAAAAGAATCCAATAGACATAGATACATATTCAATATATTAATTTCACATATTAATTTGATATAACTCGTTTCTAGTAACCATCACCCGCCTTAGAAAAGCGGGAAGCCAGAAACTATAGATACAAAAATTAGATACCTGGGTTTAAGTCAATAGGTAAATAATATTAGCTGTAAAAGAAAGATTTTAATAGAGAAAGATGGATTGGAAAATAATTGAGGAGATTTAAAAAGATATTGGATTCAGGTTGGCGTGGGTTCTGCTAGATTCCCTTTGTTGGTCTGTTGAATTGTCACTATTGTGACATTTTAAATCGGCATTGTTCGCTACGGAGGGGAAATTTCTTCTTATCCGACTAATATTGAACACGTATTGACATTTTTTTAAGAACTCTGCTTCAACACTTTTCACTAAACACACCTGCGGGTATATTTAAAAAAAAAATAAACATTTATAAATAAATATGCACATGAAACGTTTCCAAGACTCCATCTTGATATCTGCTAGGCTAATGACTCGGTAATTGTTTGATATAAATTAATAGCAAATTTTTTAATTTGCTTTTCAAATTCGAATTTAGATGTAATATCATTAATGCCTGTTGAAGACAGACTATTTGATTAAAGGTAACTCGAAAGCATTTAGTCCATCTGATCGAGTGAATTGTATTGAGCTTTCAGGTCCACTTAGCATGATTTGAATCCGGGCGGAGTAAAGAGTTTTTAATCTTTTAAGGAAAGGTTAGGTGCTAGGAGAGAGGGAGAGAAAGTTTAAGGTGGCTTTGGTACAGCTTTTTAGTTGCTAGACAGTACCATGCCTCTTTGTGTGACATTTAAAATGTTTCTGTTGTGTTGTGTTCTTTGATAAATTCGAAATCGCTTGGGTAGATTCTACAGTTTCATTGGTTTAGGTAGTAACAATTAATAAAAATCTATTTTTCATCAATTAAAAAAAAAAAAAGTAATATGTACATAAAAAATCGTTACATTACATGTAAAACACTATTTTAGTCCCCTTTTCCGACTTCTAGAAGCTAAGGATGTTGACGAATCAATGTATCTTGCCTCTGAAGGCAAATTTACATAATTCGATATATCACACAAAGCAATAAAATTTTATTTTATTATTATGTCATTTATGTTATTATGTTCAATTTAGAACTGATATATAATAATCATAATAATAGTAAAGCCTTAACGAACCAGAAGATGCCATAATGTTTGATGAAAAAATGTTATTTGAACTGATTAGGGCTGATAGTGAGTCTGTACAGATAATTTGCCCTTTGTTTTTGAGGAGTGGATTAAATTTAAGCTATTGTAAATTGCAATTAATTCTGCAGTACAGTTACTGCATATCGGTGATAATGATAATAGATTCTGTTGATCATTGCACACGACCGCGGCTCCCACACCCGTGAATGGGTTTAATCAGATATTCGCCAAGGTTTCGGCAGAATATATGGGTCATTATCAGAGAATGGGTGAAAACATAGGCAAGATTAGAATATAATAGAATAGAGTAAAGGCTTAACGAACCGGTCGGCCCGATGCCGACATAACCAACCGCTCCCTACACATCTATTTACATCCACCTCCCTCAAAGCGGCAAAGCGTTTATTTATACCAATATTCCAGGTATTCGTTCGCAACTCGAAATTTTTGGAAGTCCTTTTTTAACGGACTAAATCCTATAATTTCGATTACGTTTACCAGGTAAAGTTCATGCAATCCTGCATTGTGTAGTCGCCTAAATTCTCCAGTTTGAATGAGTATAAAGTTTTATTTGGGTTATACCTAGATCTGCCATCACTCAGTGCTCCGTCTCGGCCTACCCTTAGGACGTTTCCATCCGGCAACGCTCTTATTAACCCTAGAATTACCGACCTCTCCCAGGTCGCACGGATTACCAAGGGGGGGGGGCTCCTTGAGCCCACAACCTTAAAAACCTTTTTTTTGGTTCTATAATTTTTTTAATTTTTTATTTCTATTGGAGTATGTTTAATGAACGTTTCTTGTGACACCTGTGAAAAAAAAAATAAAAAAAAAGTTCGGATAGGGAAAAAAAGGATGACTTTAAATTAAAAATAATTTTATTCTACTAGAGGAACGTATCTAAACATTGTTAGAATAAAAAGTTATCTATATCTAAGTTATTATAACATTATAATTGAATAATAATTTAAGAAAATCTAATTATCAGATTCGTAAATGCAATTATCGGTGCTTTTGCACAATGATTTTTTTTCCGAGTGTTTGTTACACACTGAACGTTTACATTTGAAGCAACGCTGCTTAGATTTTGATAGGTTGTTGTATTTTTCTTTTTTTGATTTGGCTTCTCTAACACAAGTGTAACACCTTAGCCTTCCAATTGATGAACCTTGTTCCTCCAATCGGGGATAAGTCAGTTCTCGCCCTAGAACATGCTCCATGGCCTTCACTGAAGATCTAGGAATGCCCACAAGATTTTCACTCCTTTCAGCAACACACAATTTTACTAAACTCTCAGATAGTTCAAATAAAAAGTACTTTCTACGGCCAGCACTATTTCTTCTCCATGTTGTGTTTTTAAGAGTAAATACTGTATAAGAATTGAGAGCGGTTATGTCCAAGAGGGAGTAGAAAAGAGATAATGGCCATCTTTTACATGAATATTGTCTCACTACGGAATCGATTGTATCTATTCCTCCCAATAATTATAACCATCTCAGTAATATATTTTTATATGAAAAAAAATTATAAGGGGAGAATATTTTTTATTGGAAAAAAAAAACTTGAGAAGGTATGTTAAAATTATATCAAAGTAATTATAATTTGAGCAATATAATTAATAACACTTGAATTACTAGTTAAAAGTAGTATTAAATATCAGTGGGCTCGAGGAGCCCCCCCCTGGTACTGAAGTTTATAACTACCCCGTGCATTACCAAGGGGGGGCTCCTCGAGCCCATACGTCAAAAAAAAATTTTTTCTCAACATAGAAATTGTTTTATTTCATTTTGTTGTTATACCCTCATTCTAGGATGTTTTTCTGAGGAATACATAAAATATCAAAGAGATCATTAAAATTGGGTGATAGGGAACAAAAACAAAAAGTTGTGGGCTCGAGGAGCCCCCCCCCCCCCCTTGGTACTTCTAGGGTTAATCTCTAAGGGGTTCGCTCACAACCAAGTTTAGTAATTTTACAAGCCCATTTTATTCGCTGCGCTGATACACACAGCAATCGCTCCCTACACACCTCCATCCAATCCTAAATACACTAGAGATCAGCCCTCACCGATTCTTCGCCTAGCCCTACCGCTCGGACGTTTTTTAGTTGCCAAAGCGTTTATCAATCTTTTAGGAATTCGATCGCAATTAAGACTCAACATTTACAGGCCTATTTCAAGCAACTATACCTAAAACATCGATTACGTTTACAGGGTAAAGTTGGAGCAATTCTGCATTAGGTATCCGTATAAATTCTTCTCTTGATTCATCAAAGTTTATTATGGTTTTAAATAATAATGTGTGTAAGTGAACCCGAAGGTTCTTTGCCGACACCACCACTCTCTATCCACCGACCGCAATCTAGACCCAACTTCGATAGATCTGCCTTCAAGCAATCCTCCCACCTTCGTCTCGGCCTACCCCTCGGACCTTTCCCAGGCGGCCCCGTGCTTATTAATCTTTTAGGGATTCGCTCGCAACCGAGTTTCACAATTATACATGCCTCGCTGCTATTACGTCATTTATATTTACCGGGTACAGTTCACTCAGTCCGGCTTCTACAACTGTCTAAATTTTCCCGTTGATTCCCCCCCTGTTCAGTCCAAATATCATAAGCAATACCTTATTTTCAAAACCCCTCCGCCTTTGCTCATTATTCAATGTTAGACGCCAAGTTCCGCTCCCATGGAGGAAGAATAATGGTTTTGTTCATTTTGGGGTAGAAAGCGCGAGGTAAGAAATTTCGTTACTGAAAATTTACAAGCATTTTCGGCTTATTATAACTGAGATAAAATTATAAAAAAGAATTGCTAGCTGACATTGGGTCCATACTTTGATAATGCCCCAACTGGTATATGAACAGATGCGGCTAGCGGATATAAAGCACGAAGACAAGATAAACAAGAGTACAGGAACATCAACAACGGCTGATTAATGTTGCGCAGAGACTTCTCGTAATTTGTCCCGAGGCTGTCAGTGCCCTCCACCACAACTAACTGATTGGTCTTTGTTTACTGTCCCCGTTGTGGACGTTGTACGTTGTGACATAACGCAGCAAAGCAGGGAGCGGCCACTGGTCATTAAAAGCATAACAACATAAAAAAATTACCATCCACACAGTTTCATAGGATCGAATACAATAGAAATTATAGTTGAATCAGTCGTCTGAGGATTCGAATTGTCCAAAAATTTTGTATAGTGTTCAAAATATTGTTTACAAAATAATCTAATGATTCAAACAATATTTCTCATACTGGAACAATACTAGCCTTTAACTGGTGAGGTGGGGTACTAAAAGTTCTAGGAATCGGCTTCCACATTATAGGCATTTACTGGAAAGACATGCCTCCCAGTTCCAAAAGTTTTTTCATTCTGTAGAGAGCTATTGGGGTCTGACAGACCCCACCTCACCACTTACATTCGGAATTTTTTCAATTCAAAAGTAAAATATCGGATAAGTCTCTTATTTTTTTTTTTTTTTTTTTTTTTTTTTTTTTTTTTTTTTTTTTTTACTGATCACCCGGATTTTACTAAACAAATTTTAGAGGAGTTGAATAAGCCCATAGAGGATGATCTATCCATTTCCGATTAAAATGATAGTGATGATGAAGGGGAAGCTGGGGAGAGGGACCTGAAACAAGGGTTAATGAAGTTGTTCAAAAGAAGAAGAGATGTAATATATACCCCAGAACTAGAGATAAGAAGACTTCTTTGGTTTTTTGACGTGCAATAAATATTTTTGTGGTGAATTTTCAGGTTTCGTGTGTAAAAATTATGTATTGATTTATACTTGCACAATTATTACCGGATGTATTTTGTTACGGTTTTAATAAGATTAATTTTTTACAAACACATTATGCTATAAGCCATTAAATTTTCAACGCAAATCATTAAGTTTTTGTATGTTATTCTAAACAAATTGTAACAAAATTGAATTATCAGTGATAAAACGTTTTAATCGATTTTAATTATTAATTATTTTTCTATAAACAACTTTCTAAACAGGGATAATATATATGGAGTTGTAATATAAGGTATTCTGAGGTAAAGGTCTTGGATAAATTTTTAAAAGAATAAAAAATTAACAAAAGTTGGGGTCCCACAGACCCCACCTCACCAGTTAAAGACTAGTATTTCTCTATAAATAGGGGGGAGTGGGAAACAATGAGACGGTTTTTTTTTAAATAGTCAAAAATAATAGAAAAACTATAGTTGGAGTTATGAAATTCATGTAGTAGATCTTAATAAAATGGACCTTTGTTCAGTAAATGTGAAATCTGAAAACGTTACACACAAAAATTTTTATTTTCATAATAAAGGTTTTAATGAAAATTTCAAGAATGTTTTTGTCTCAGTGTACCCCACTGCAGGAATACTGAGACTTTTCTTGGGGAATAGTGCGACACCATATTAAAACTAAGCATTTTAATAAAATTATTAATAATAAAAGATAATAACATTTTATTAAAGAAAATATAACGATATCAATGCTAACGAATTATAACATAAATATTCGAGCAGGTTACAAAAATTATAACTTTATAGCACACAAATCATATGGTTTAAGCTTCAAGACAACTGAAGCTCAAGCCAAATGGTTATTTCTGTATTACAAAGTGATACAGTAACCTGTCTAATTATTTGTGTTTTCGTAATTTGCCTGGCATTAAAAAATTGTCATTTTCGTAAAATAAAAGTTGTTCAACCCACATAATTGCTACAGTATAAATAATTCTAAAACGCATTTTTTTCTGACTTGAATCGGTATTCTTCCCAGTGTGCAGTGTAGTAATAATATTTTTTTTACTTTCACTTACCTATATATGAAATATATAGTACTTAAGGGGAAGTATTGCGATCGTAAAAAATTTCGACTTCCGGTTTTCAATGGAAATACACGTTTTGGGGTCCCCTGAATCCAAATAACTAAGTCCCGCGAAATGGTCTGTGTGTGTGTGTGTGTGTGAACAGACTAGCTCAAAAACTATATGTAGCATGTATATGCCCGCGGTGTGACAGTGAAAATGTCATCAAAATTGCTCAAAGGGAGGGAGTACTTTATTTAATAACTTTTTTTTTCATGTGTTTTTTTTTCGATTTTCTCAAAAACGGCTATAACGATTATGTTTAAACTGAGTATTTGATGTATAAATATGCCCGAGACATGACTGTAAAAATTTCCTCAAAATTGATTAACCGGAGGGGGGACTTTACTTAATAAATTTTGTATCATTTTCACGTTTTTTTTTTATTTACTCAAAAACGGCTTTAACGATTTTGATCAAACTGGGTATTTGATGTATGTATATGCCAAATATGTGATAGCCAACATTTCATCAAAATTGGCCAAACGGAGGGGGCACTTTATTTCATAACTTTTTTTCCAATTTTTACCTTTTTTTAGATTATCTCGAAAACGACTTTAACGATTTTCATCAAATTCGTCATGTTTAATGAAAATTAGGTGTTCTTTAATATCAGGCAAGCTTTATCATTATTAAAATGTTCTGAGGGGGCTTAAATGGGGAAGGGGCCTTTTTTGTTTGTTTGTTTTTGTTGTTGTATGGAGAAATTAACTCTCTCTCGTTACGCCTAAAAATAAGAAATGGCTAAATATGAGATATGATAAAATCCAAGTAAACATATAGAGGAGAAAAAAAGAAAAATATTCAGTAAACTCATAAAACACGTTGAGCCCACCCATGCATACTACGCCTTTAATGACAGAACATTGTTCATAACTAAAGCTGTTCTGTTCATTTAATAGAAATTATATCCATGTTCTATGTTTCAACAAGTACATAGAGAATTATAAAATCAGTCGACTTGGAGGATTATGCTTGCATCGCCGAATTATCTCAAGTAAAAACTTTTATTTAATAATAAAAGAAATTAGTGTTTGTTATAGAGCAAATGAAAACAAAAATAAAAAATGAATGTGGAAAAATGGGTAACTTTGAGAAGTGGCATTAACACAATATCTAATTTAAGTAAGTTGTTAAGTGAAAGTTGTGTGTTGCGCGCATCGCACCAGATTTTTTTAATTTTTTTATTTGGCTCACCTCTAAAAACAGTAGTTCATTGGCATGTTACTATAAAATCTTGTAGGTGATCTTTAGGTGAATATAATTATTATAAACTAAATATAAATAAGCAATACAACGGAGAATAATAATAAAGTATTACAAATTCATTTATTTTGTATTTAAGTTAAAGAGAAAAGGTTTCACTGAGAAGCTTCAATCGATTTTAAAGACAATGGGGGCTCATGCATATGCAGTTCGGAGGTTTGGACAAAACCATTAAAATGGATGGGGGTGTACCCTTGTCCGGCTAATCTAGGCACCGAAGGTTGTGCTTTTGGGTCTCTTCCCCGTCATTAGTTGGTTTTATCGATCTCATTTAAAGAACATCAGATCCCTGCAGTCGTAAAAAATAAATAAAATTTTACACATGTATATTTTTACACATTGTAACACTTATTTGGGTTAAACAATTTTAAAAAAAAAAAAAAAATAATAATATTTCCAATACCATAGAAATTATTGAAACACAAATAATTGAAAATATAACATTTCAACTAAACAGTTACGCAAAAATAACGATATGACTTGAGCCTCAGAACAAGACTAACTCTCCAGTCCATCGCCTCTTATATTTAATCGTAAGAAGAACAGCCTGGAAGGTTCGAGGCCAGCGTAGATGGTACTCTAACATCCTCGTCTGAAACATGTACTATGAACGTTGTTAGTTTTTTCCAAAAACAAGTCTAAAACTATTCGAAACTTTATGTTCTGTGATTTGTTTCATGTTATAATATGTTTATACATTATTTAGAATATCGTGGAATACCCCCCAAAAAAAAATCCAATTTTATAATTTATGAAAGATTTATCAATCTTTTAATAAGGCCACTTACACTTGGCATTGTACAGGGTTCGCCAGAGAAACTTACTTATTTGAAAGGTCAATAAAAATAAAAGTACTTCAGTTTCAGTTCAGAATACAAAGTTCCAAGTTTTTTTTTTCATGCAGTCTTGAAAATAACATCCGTTAAATGGCGACCCCCATTGTGCAAACACTGATCAAGTCGATTTCTGAAGTTCGTCTTCACTCTTCGCAGCATATCAATCGGTATGTTGGCAATGGCGTCGCGAATGTTATTCTTGAGAAGAGCTATGGTCCATGGTCGATCGACATAAACCAGGGATCTCAAATAACCCCATAAAAAAAAAAAAAAATCACAGGGAGCCAAATCTGGAGAACTGTGCCGGCCATGGGAGATCGCCTCTGAGAGAGATGAGGCGGTCGGGGAAATGTTGTCGCAACAAATCCATTGAGCCTCGTGCTGTGTGTGCTGTGGCTCCATTTGAATGTTGAAACCACACTTCCCTAATGTTCATTTCTTGGAGGCTTGGAAGAAAAAATTCCTCGATCATGTTCCTGTAACGAGCTGCAGTCAAGGTAACTGCACGTTCGTTTTCTTCAAAAAAATACGGACCAATTATTCCCATTACCGATATCGCACACCAGACAGTAACTCACTCACAATAAAGGGGCTTCTGGTGAAGTTCACGCGGATTTTCACCACTCCAATAACGCATGGTTTGTTTGTTGTTACAAAAGTAGCTCTCGACGGCAAACGCCCTTTGCTCTCTAGACCAGAGCATGATTGACTGGAGGGGGAAACAAACTTGGGGAATTTCCCCGCCAGATGGGCCACCTACCACCGCTCTACCCGTCCAACTCACCGCTCGGGATTTTTTTCAAATAAGTAAGTTTCTCTGGTGCACCCTGTACATTGATCTGTTTGTGGTGTTTTTACAGGTCCTTTAATGTAGAGTCAAAATAAATATATAAGTAAACATATTTTAATGTGAGGCAAAACAAAAAAAAAAGTGCCTGAAAAGAGTTCTAGACTTTTTGACAATTGCAACAAACTGTTCTTGTACATGTTCCGGACTGTTCGAGAATCTTGTACGCTTGTTGGGACCCTTCTAGATTGTTCTAATACAGACTAAAATAAGAAGCGATGGACTGGAGAGTTAGTCTTACTATGAAGATCAATCTGAAATCAAGTTTTCAAATATGTTTCTGTTACAGTGTAGTACAAGTTGATACTGTTTGTAATCTTGTTAAATATTTGAGTTTGATATTGTTTTTCTGCCATTGTGAGTTATACAATTTTTTGTTAATAAAAATTATTTATATATGGGTTATAAATGTTGTAAATATTTTAGTTATAAAAATAAAAGTTGCTGATATAATTGTTTTCATTTTTAAACAAATTACAAGACTGATTTCAACAGTGGAAAATTAGACTCATCATGACGAATCAAAACACATCACACTTACGTTTAGTATATGACATACCTGCCCCCGCCCTCGTTGATATTGACAATAACCAGATTCCACAGCCGGACTCAGAACACATACGCATGGATACGAGAAGACTAAAAAGGCGATGGATGAGAGATCTGCTCCCTTAGACAGCCAAGGAAGGGGGTGCTGCTGGGTGCTTTCCCTCCTCATGCCTGACATGTCATTATTTCCTAATATGCCCAACTCATTCGCTGATTGTCAGCACTCTGTTAATAGGTGCGAATCAATTATTAAAGTAAAAAAAAAATTGTTTATTTTTTGGCGTCTCTAAAAAGATGAACATTCAAAAGTATTTTTTAAAAACTGAAATGAATTTAAAAGAACATTTCTAAATGGGAATCACCTGTGGTGTCGTGGTTAGCGTGAAAACCTACAATACTAAAGGTCGTGGTTAGAGTGAAAACCTACAATACTAAAGGTCGTGGTTAGAGTGAAAACCTACAATACTAAAGGTCGTGGTTTCACTTCCCGAGGTGGCCCCTAGATTTTTTAATGGGAGTAAAAAATCTTAGGCTAACCATTTCGATTTTCGTACATAGTCTATAGAAAAAAAAGTGGAATAATTTCTTCAAAATGAACAAGAATCGCTGAGTTTTCAAAATAAAATAGAAATTCGAGCAAAGCTATTAAATGTTTTTATGTGAAATTATTCAATCAATATAATTTTTTGTAGGGGGTGAGATTAAATCATTTACAAAAAGAAGTTTGTAACCCTCTTCTGTAATCCGAATATCCTCCTGCAGCAACTTGTAAAGGTAACTGTGATTAAGGTATAATTATGATTTATTTCTAAATAAGTATTTCACTTACAGTAAGTAAGAATGTTTTCTTTTGACTTTGTTTTTGACAGGTGTTCAACTGCATTACATGTATGGCCTTCCTCACAATTTGAAAAATCTCGTATTGCAATAATTAGAATATTTTGATTTTAAAAAATGGATGGATAATATAAAGCATTTCTTACGACTGATTAGTATAAAGATAAACTCAGAAGAATTATTATTTATTGCGAGAGGTCATAAAAAATAGATCTTTCTTTTGTTTTGATCATTTGCTACATTATTAGAATATTAGATCATGTAAATTACAGCGTATAAATTAGACCTTTTTTTTTTACATTGCTAGAATATTCCGCGACTTATTTCAAGTTATTAAGAAATTCATTACAGTGTAATAGCTAATTCTAATGTTCTAAACATGTTCGTTATTACAACGTCTGTTTATTTTAATAAAAGCTTTCAAAAATTCATTAATGTTAACTTATACTGTGTGTAAGTATGTTTTTATATTAGTGTTTTCTATACGTGCAAACCATTTGGCGAGACATTTTAAAAAAAAGGCACGGAGTAAAAAGAAGTAAATGCATTAAAAATGAAAAAGAAGTAGAACTTAAAGAAAGTGGATGATTAATGTGTATTTAAAAATTAAATGAAACAGAATATGGATGATAGGACGTAATATGGAGGTCCCGAGCCTGTATGATGACAGGTACTCATTAAAGATCCCTATCCTAATAATACCTGTAGAGGCAAAATTTAGGATTCCTACAGTAGCATCGTCTGATTAGCCTTAGTGGCATAAAGTGACGTTAAACAAACAACAACAAATGTCATAATTAGATCCAAATCAATAATA